>JBAMCG010000077.1:7422500-7992500 GCA_037075325.1 Drosophila mayaguana | reverse complement strand
TTATTATGATGTTTATGGCCTTTTGGCTGTTATTGTTATTGTCACGCTGACAAATTAGTTTCACACTTTGCCACCAATTTCGAGTTGGACTTTTAGTTTGTTGTTGTGGCGCTTGTTGTTGTTGTCGTCGCCCACAGCTCTGTTCTTCGAAGTCAGACTGTTGGCTTTCATTCATGATTGCCACCATACGCTGTGCTCACCCCTCCCCCCTTGCCCTATTCTGGCAACATTTGGCAGTCCGCCCACCCATTGGCCACGAGAGAGCGAGCCAGTCAGCTAGCCAGCGCCTGCCTGCCTGCCTGCCTGCATTTATAATTAGCTCCAAATTTGTCTTGCAGCCAGTTTTATGGTCGTGTCCAGTTGGTTTTCTTGCCCACCTGCGCGCCCATCCACCTTCCCCCACGCCCCCTCTGCGTCTTCGTCTTAGTCTTTGGCTTTGCTTGTGGCCAACATGTTCTGGCCAAATTGGCGTACAATTCATAAAAATGAAATTTTTGTTTGGCTTTTTTTGTTGCTGTTGTATACCCTGTATGCAACGGGCATATATATTTCCCAGAGAGAAGAGTGAAGAGTGAGTTTGTAAATGTATATCAAATATAGAGTTTATATACGCCATCAGCTAACGGGCATATACCAAATGAGGCTGATCCAACTAGAGTAATACTATTTTGTAGAGCTATATTTTGAAAGTTGTATGCCTTATCAAAATCATTTCTGTTGTCATTTTATGATAAATAAAAAACTAAATAAAAAACTTTTTACTTTGGCAAGTCTTTGACATTCAGCCAAGTTGCTAAAGTCCTATAGTCCAGTTTTTCATTATTCGATTTATTTGATTTTATTTATGTACTACATACATATTATGTATACCCACTTCTTTAGTCTATATTGTCACTCAGCTTATTACAGGGAATTTTATAGCCACTTACCTCACTCCCTCAACTGCCAGCGACTTGTTTTGGCATTGTTGTCTTACTTTTTGCTTTGTTTTATTATTATTTTGACTCGTATAGTTTATATATCAATGTTTTAAGCTGATTTTGTTCCAAGCGCGTGGTCAACAAATTGGCCAAAAACAAAAACGAAAACAAAAACTAGATAAAAAAAAAATATAACAAAAAAAAAAAAAAGAAAAAACAACTAAATAAATAAAAACAAAACTCATTTTGTTAAAACTGGAGCAAAGCGAGTTGAACAAAAAACATTCTCCATTCATTATTTTCACAGCTAATTTGATAGATCGATTCGTTCGCTCGTATCTGTGTGTGTGTGTGTGTGTGTGTGTGACCATGAACATTTGTTCGCTTATTGTTTCCCATTCCTCTTAGCTCGGAAAGTACTCTTAGCTAACTCTCGAATGAGCTGAGTGGGCTTAGCCTCAGCTAGCATATAAATAGAAATCTAGTAGGTTATATTTAGTTAGATCATCTAGCGCATATATCACCTAAATCGATAGTTCACAGCTCATCATATATTAGATAATCTTACCATAAAATTTAAATCTATAATTCATTAACACGAGACAATTTAATTTGGGCATAGAGCTCTGCAGGTGGAAGTTGAGAGTTTCTGCTGGTTGGTTGACTGATTGATTGCATGTTTGATTGACCGACAATCAACAGTCGAAAGACTTTCTTATTGGCATTAATACATTGATTGATTGAGTAAGAGGTGCAAAATAGCTAACTGCTATGGGTACTATTTGATTGACTGGTAATCGATTGATTGAGTACATTACGGTTTGCTTGATTGATTGGCATCAATAGTCGAGAGATTTGCAAATTGGATTTGATTGCCTCGGCCTTGATTTAAGACTGGATTCAATAAGGGCTGATTGATTTGAATTCTAGTGAAGTAAATTTAATAATCCGGAAGCTCAGATCGAGCTGCCAGATCAGTTATTGAAACTAAAGAAAGTTCCTTACAGCATAAACAGAATACGAGTTTGGAAAAGCAACAGTGAGTTGAGAGTCTCTGATTGCCGCAGAGATCACTGGGGATCATTGGGATCACTGGGATCGCCGAGATGATCGTCGAGTCTGGCTGCTGCTCGCTGTTGCAGCTTGTTGCGGCAATTAGCCAGCGACAGCGAGTGCCAATGTTTTTTGACCCATTGCCGCATTTGCATTCGCAATCAGGCAGCAGCAACAAGTTTCGTGCGGACCAAAGCTGAAGTGCAATCGAGTTCAGTTTCAATTCAATATTGAATGCCAAATAGCCATAAAAACACACACATACACACACAGTAAAAACAAAATTAGTAAGCTTTGCATTTCAATCCGTCAGTCGATCAATCAGTGCTCAATTTGACTCTAATCAATTTCTATTCAATGTTGAATGTTCGTTGACTATCAATTGCCTGAGTATGGCCAAATTTTCGGACACCTTGCTAAAGGTTTGCCATGAATTTCAATCGGATCGTCAATCTAGTTATTTGAGCCTTCTTGATTGGCAGTTGAAGTTTCAATAAAATATATCGAACGTCTAATCCGATTCACTTTCAATTACAATGTCACTTTCAATTCTATTCAATTCAGTTTTAGATTTATATCTAAGATAAAATTAAAATCTCAGATTTTACTTGGTGGCAATTAGAATTTTATTTTGAGCTTTAAAATTCCAGTTCAATTTTACAATATTTTCAAAATTAAATTCACAGCTTTTTCAATTTTTTTCTACAGCAGCTTTATTTTTTAAAGTAATATCTATAGAGAATAAACTTAAATGTAAAGCACTTAACTCTTATGACACACTGAACACGATTTGCATTTAATTTCAATCAGTCAATCCATCTGTCAGTCAATCAATGAGTCAATTATTCATGCATTGCATGTCAGTGATTTTTATGAGAGTTCTTCAAATTGAATTGCAAATAGGAAATTAACTCGAGAATCTTATAAAGTGATTGAGTCAATCAGGCAATCAATCAGAAAAGATATTGTCAGAAAAAATCGATATAGAAAGAAATTGAAGCTAACGAAAGTCTGACTGATAGATAGAATAGTTAGATAGATAGAGAGTGAGAGAGAGTGAGAGAGCGTGAGAGAGAGAGAGAGAGAGAGAGAGAAAGAAAGAGAAAGAGAAAGAGAAAGAGAGAGAGAGAATTTGAAGAATATTCAAAACGAAATTTACTTAATTTAAATTTAGTCATTCAAACAATGAATCGAGTAAAAGTGAGGGAGAGGGAGAGTGAGAGCGCTGTATTCCTTTTAGAGCAAGATTCAAAACTTAAACATTTTATTGCTTCAATTTCAACAACAAATTCAATTTCGATTGCGATTCTAAATGGAAGTCATTCAACAAACGTGGCGCGAGTGGGCGTCGAAGATATTTAACATTTGAGCACAAGATTCGCATTCACGGGAAAACTAAATAACGATCAATCAAGCAGCCAGTCAGTCAGTTAGGCAGGCTTTCAACCACATTGTTTGTCAGCTGCAATCGCAGACTGAAAAACGACGTTTAAGATTTAAAAAAAAGCATTGCTCAGGCATTTGTTGTGAATAGAATGCTGAAGTGCTTAGCATATCTAGCCGCAATACAAATATCAAATTGCATTTTCAATTCATTTCCATTTCCAATTTCCATTTCAATTTCAATTTCAATTGCCGATTGCCAGAGCTCAGATAATTGATGATTATGAGTGTCGGCTAAATGTCGTGAGCGTGTTATTGCAATGCACATAACTATATAAATAAAGAAATATATATGTATATATACAAGTAGACAAGTATATATATAAATATGCTTATGTCTCGTAAATCAAAAGATATCATCTATAGCTGAGAGAGGCTGAGTTAGTGCTGGAGCCAGAGACGCTGTCCAAATGTGGGCGCTAAGGTTTGGCCAATTGCAATGCAAATGACAAATCGCTGTTGAGCTGGCCGGTGAGGGGAAGGGGTGCGGGATGTATTACATTTGACTTATAATAGCTCCATATATGGCCATTAAAGATGCCATCTCCACTCTTCACGACAAGCGCCGCCAACGCGAAGCGCCACTTGGTGCCAAGTTTGGATTTCGAATGCATTTGGGTGCTCGGCTAGCGATTGCGATTGTGATTGCTAGATACGCGATCGCGTTTTGGCCCTTGCGTGTGCTAACAGTAGCTGTTGGCCTAGAACTGTGAGCCACACCCACCGCACAGTACCTCAACCTCACTCGCTCTGTCTCTGCTGTGCCCCCTTCATCCCTCTCTGTCTCTCTCGGGCGCGCGCTCGGTCTGCGGCAAATGGCGACGTATTCATTTGTTTGCTGTTTGCCAATCAGCCTGTCAATAATTGTCAACAAGGTGTGACTATGCCAATATTTAATTATTCGATTTCATTTGCTTTTCAATCGCGACAACTGCGAGGCAAAAGCACATGCGAGCCACAGAATGGGGGGAGGGAGGTAGATGGTGATGGGGGTCGCTAATTAAGTAACTGAGAGCGTAGTCGGAATACCCTGTGATTGGGCAAGAGATGGGCATAGCTGGGAGGAGAGTGAGACAGGATGGAATGGGAAATAGAGAGGAAGAGAATGAGGAAGACAAAGAAAGAGAGAGAGAGAGAGCGAGAGAGAGAGAGCGAGAGAGAAAGAGGGAGAGAGAGAGAGAAAAAGGGCAAGAAAACAAGAGGCTGCAAAATGGAGGAAGATATAGAGGGTGTGTGTGTGGAAGAGAGAAACAGCGAGAGAAAGAGAGAGAGAAGGATAGTGTATGAACGAAAGAGTAATTGAGAGAGAGAGAGAGAGAGGGAGAGAGAGAGAAGAAGGCAGACAGAAATGGAAGAGGGAGAGACAGAGAGAGATTGAGAAAGAGTTGGATATATAGATAGAGAGAGAGAGAGTTGAAGAGAGAAAGAGAGAAATATTGGGAGACCTATAATTTTAGTGAAGATTTGCGAGCATAATCGGCTGTATATCATAATATATGGTATATGAGATGGTATATAAATTTACTTTATATATTATTTACAGGGTATCTGGCATTTAATCTCTGTATATAGCACTTGCTGTAGCTCTGCCGCTCGCACTGCTATTTGTCTTTGTTTTTGTTGCTTCAAATTTGCTAAACATTTGCGTGAAAAATATTTGCCTTCAAGCATCCGACGTCTGGATACATATATGCACATAGATCGGTGCAAAGAGTACTCAAACCACTCACGAGTCCACGAAGCACTGGTAGTGCCCGATAGTCAACTATATATAAGATGTTGCTAAATAGTATTTGACTCTCAGTGGGAAAGCCTTTCGAAAATACATTTTATTAGTGCTTGAGAAGGCAAAACAAGCATTATTCAAACCGGTTCGATTCCGGAAGCTTTACTCACTTGCATCTGAGGCCTTACATCTATGAAGAAAAATCATTATCCGGGCCAGAAGTATACTTTGTATACAAATATCAATCTAAACCGATTCGAATGCGCAACTCAAAATTGTTTTGTGTTCCAAGTCTAGGACTTCATCTATAAATTACGATGTCAAACTTCGGTTCACGAACCAAGACAGAGCAAAAGGCGAAACGGTTCACATACTTGTTCCATACCAAAAGCCGCGTCGCCTTCAAAAAAACTTACAGCTGAGCTTACAGAACGACTTTTTCGCCAGATGCTCTATAGAGCTACTTCACATGAAGCCAAACCTGCTTCGCAGAGCCAAGCTTCAAAAGTATCTTAATAATGATCTTGCCTTATTAGAATCATTTAATGACCGAACAGTAAAAGACTTGCTACCGAAATACTTAGCTTTGTTTCGTTTAAGAACTCACATGCGATACGATCATTGCAGAAGTGTTTCATTTGAGCTCTTGCCAAAAAAGAGTTCAGTCTCAATCAACTTTTATTGACAACTGCCAACATTTGGCACTTTATAGATCCGCCGGATCCAACTATATAAATGTTATATCGGGCATAGCTTAGCAAAAGGCAAAACTCAATTTAAAAGAAATGTTGCTCTATTTGGAGTGAATGCTATTATGAATATCCGATGATGCTTCCAATGAATCATGAGATGAGTGGATGAATTTTAATGGTTGTACTATGAATTTTAAAGAGGATCGCAGGAAGAATTTATACTATAGAATCATTATAAGTAACCGAAAAATGTATTTTGGGTATGCGAGGGATCCGTGACTGTGTGAAGTCCTAGAAGTATCACATTAATCATTATATGTCTGAGTAATTGCTTTTTAATAGGGGTATATTTGAAGCCATTCTGCGAGTGCAATGAATCCTAACGAGTATTCAGTTTTCAAGAAGTGATTCAAGTTGTCCATAGAATCTAAGAGAGCTTGAAACGTTTCTCATCATATAGTACTTTTGGGTATTTCCTGTAAAGCTTTTAAATAATTTAATAAAACACCAATTGAAATGTTTTGTTATTAAATATATATATATATATTTTTATATTTATATTTATTTATTTATTGAATATATGTATATATATTTATATATATATATATATATATATATATATATATATTTTTTTTTTTTTTTAATTTTAACATTTTGTTGCTTGAAAAAAAAAAACATGTTTTAAATACTACAAAATTTAAAAAATATATATATAAATAAAAAATATTTTTTTTATTTTATATTTTTTGTTTATTGTATTTGATGTTTTTTGTGTGTGGGCGGGTGTTTGCTGTTTTTTTTTAATTTTTAAATATTAAATTTAAATATTATTAGTAAAATATGCTTTGTATTTTTTGTTGCTTTTTTTAGTATTTCGCAATTAAATCATCAATATCAATATATATATACTTATGTATATATATATATATATATTTATTTTAAATATATATGTATGCATGTGTGTATGTATTTTTATGGTATAGCGTATGTATTTATATTTATATGCTATGAAAAAAATAAACATAAAATTATAATAATAAGAAATAATTTAATAGAATAAAATTTAATAAAAAAAATTAATACAATTTCATTTCATTTGTGTGTGTGTATATAAATATGTGTACATGGCATTTCATTCTATTTATTTTGAAAATTTCGCAAATGTTTTTGTACATAAAAATGTATTGAAATAATTTTTTTTGCTTTAACTTTTCTTGTTCAACGCAATACAATAAATATATAAAAATTTATATATTTAAAAATTAATATTTGTATGTATTTATGTTTGTGTGTGTATGTGTGTGAGTAAGTAACAATTAGTACAAAATAATTTCACATTGAAAATATTACATTTTCAATTTTATTTCTCATAAAAAAAAATATGTTTGCTTACAGGCTAAATATTTTCATTTTTATATATATATATTTTAATATGTTATTTTGTTTTGCCATTCAGTCAATCAGTCGTACTTTTGGTTTGGTCGCGGCAAAATGGTATCGTTGATCGATAACAAATCGATAGCGAAAAACGCGCCAAAATAAAAACCGTTTCCCACTGCGTTTTGTTTCTCATAAAATATTATTCTCAAAAAAAGAAGATATAATAGACATATATATATATATACATGTATACATATATACACATATATGTATATACATATATATATATATATATGTGTGTGTGTGTATCGCTTTCATATTGGAATTTAAATATTTAATTTAAATCAATTGAAATGAATTTTGTGTTTGATGAAGAAGAAAATAGTTGTTTTCATTATATTATGTTTTTTTTTTGTTTAGTTTCTTTTTTGAATGTTACACAGCACAGTTTTTTTTTTGTATTTTTCATGTGAATTTTTTTGAAAAATTTCAAACGAAATTGTGAAAAAATGCTTTCGAGCTAAACTCTAAATCGTAGAGAATTTTTAAAGCAACTCTAACTGCACTGGTTATGCACATATATAAGTATATTTGTATTTATATATGAATATATATGTATGTATGTATGTGTGTTTGTGTTTGTGTGTGTGTGTTTGCCGTCTCTTTCTCGCTGTGTTCGCTTGCTCTCTCGCTTGGCCTCTCTTTCTGTCTATCTATAATACAAGTTTACATGATGCTCGCTCGCTCGCTCTCTCTCTCTCCCTTTCTCTCTCTCTCTCTGTCTCGACCGCTCGCTCAGCTTGTGGCCCGCTGCTGATGATGCGGCTGCCTCTTGTGGTGTCGCCTCGAGCGTCTGCATTGCGTCGAACAGCATTCGTCAATGGGCTGGGCAACGCCACCCACCAGCTCGGCCACGCCCGTCTGCTTGTCGAAGAGACGTCGCTTGCTGGAGACGCGCGTCTGCTGGCAGGTGGAGCGGGAGCAACGCTTGCGATCACAGTTCACCTTCGAGTCCTGCAAATGAGAAGAGCATAAATGTCGTATTAGTAGTTGCATTGATTGGGCACAGCAAATCATTCGTGCGATTGCGATCAGACTTACCTTGCAGCGGCACTTGATGCACTTCTGCTCGCCGTGCGACATGAGGATGGGATGCCATTCCTGTCCGTTTTCGTATACCTTGTTGACCACCTTGCAGCCGCCGGCGGCGAGCACCTCCTCGGCATTGTGGGCGGCCGTACGCTGCACGGCCTGATCGTGCAGCTCGTTGTGATTGGCCGGCGCTTGGTGCTTGTTGGTGGAGCCGTGGTTGCTCTGCTTGCCCTCCGGACACACCTTGCAGCAGGCCTTCTTGTCGGGGCGATAGGCCAGCTTCTCGCTGCACTGCAGCGGCGGGCAGACCATGCGGGGGCAGCGCACCTCCAGAGTCTGGGCGTCGCAGCTGCAGGTGGTGCAGGTGTCAAAGCCGTTCGGCGGCAAAAACGGATGCCAACTGGCGCCGGCGGCATGGAACTGCTCGCCCAGCCGGCAGCCACGGCGCTGCTGCAGCAGATCGCTCGCATTGATCGCCGGCGAGCTGCTCAGCTGGGCCTGGGTCCAGTCGGCCGGCTTGGCCACACAGCTGGGGCAGCATTCGCCCTCGCGCTGCAGCAGCTGCTCGCCCGCCTTGCACTTCAGGGCCGGGCACTTGATCAGCTCACAGTTGGCCTGGCCGCGCTGGCAGGCGCACATGTGGCACGTGTCCTGGGCGCTGCGCCACTGCTCTGACTCGTTGTAGAAGCGGCCCGAGTGATAGCAGTTGCTCTCGGTGCTCAGCATCTGATTGCCATTCTGGTCGCCCGGCACCGGCACATTGTTGTCCGTGTAGATCGGAAAGCAGTGTGCTGGCACCTTGGTCGACTTCAATTTGCCGCGCAGCAGGAGGCGCGGATTCACCTTCGAGTGCAGTTCCAAATAGCAAACGCTCGTCTCCAGCTTGATCAGCTCTGCGGAGGGCATCGACAGCTGAAAGCCCTCCATGTAGTTGCCGGTGAACTCCTTGAGCAGTTTCCGTGTCACGGGCGCTCCGATGGCCTCGATCGGCTTCTCCTCCAGGTACAGCTGCAACTCCTGGGCCGGCACGCCGCTGAGCGTTAGTTCGTAATGGAGATTGCACTCGTTGTCGATTGCCATCCAGGCCATGCCCATGCCCATGCCCTGGCCCTGGCCCTGGCTCTGGCCATGCTCCACGTGCGCCTTCAGCAGGATGGGCTCGGCGGAGTCGCGGGCATCGGCCACGGGCCGTGGCACGAGGCGACCGCGTATCAGGCTCGCCTCATGATCCGTCGCCACATTCACGCCCAGCTCGCCAGCGTACAGAGACTCCAGAACTTTGGGTCCCAGCTTTTCCACACTGCCGATGGCCTGATTGAAATTGAAGCTGGGCGTCAGATCCTCGAGTTTGGCCTTGCGATTGCCCTGCTCCTCGATCAGGCTAATGTTTGGACGATCCCGGGTATTCACGTGATCCGTCTCGATATTATAGGCCAGCGAGCCGTCCGTGTTCAGATAGACCCAAGCCAGGCCGCTGCTCCGTGTACTCAGCTCGTTGCCGTGCGATGGCGCCAGCAGCGTCTGGAAGATCTCGCAGCTGGCACGCGTCACAATATGTCCCTGGATCTTCAGCTGTGGGTACTTCTTGGACTCCACGGTCAGCAGAAGTTTGCCGCGCGACATCAGGCGCAGATTCTGAATGGAAATGGGCGAGGACAGCTCCAGTACATTGATCTCGGCCGAAGGCTTGCGCACACGCGACACCTCATCCAGGATCAGTTCCTTGCGCTCCGGCAGCTCGATGCGAACACTCAGCCCGGCATCGGCATATTCCTCCACGCCAAAGATGCCATTGTAGACCAAGGTCAAGTGCATGGAGCTCGCCGCACCGCTGCTAGTCGAGACAATAGCCGTGCCGCCGGCTCCGGCCAATTGGGGATCTGTCTTGCCATTGGTCGTCGCCGGTTCCAGCAGTGAGCTAAACAGTTCCGTCTGCAATGCCGTGTACTTGGCTATCTTGCCGGCCAGGGCCAGCTCGGCCTGATGCTTGTTGCCCCAGAGCAGCACCACGTGCAGGCGATCGTCGCGCAGGATGCGCTTGTAGTCGCGTGGGACGCGCCGCCAGACGCCACAGATCTTGCCGGTGGCATTCTGATAGACGCTCAGGGTGCCGCTCAAGGTTGTCTCCAGCTGATGCTCCTCGAGTATATCGCCGCGATCGTCAACGAATTGTATGGCACGTGGTCGGCCGATTTTCGACGATATATAGAATGAATAATACAGATTCTTCTTGTGGAACAGGAAACGTGCGGTGGCCACGATATTCTGTGGATTGTATGTCGTGTACATGGATTTCATTTCCTCGCCCTTCAGGAAGTACGATGTGCGACCCGTTAGCAGCGCAGCGTAATCTGTGAATTGAAAAGGAAGCAATGACTATTGTGAATGGGAAACACTAAATGGAAGGAATGAGCGAATGTATGAATGAATTACTGTCTGAATGTAAGTGTGAGTGTGAGTGTGAGTGTGAGTGTGCACAACTAGCACCTTCCAGAGTTACATGGAAGTCGGCAGTCACCTGCTGTGCGGCTATGACACCTACTGTTCTATAGTAACTCGACACTCTGCGCGGCTAGCGGCCTGAAAATTGGTACAGCTGCTGCTGAAGGCCGCAGACTGAGCATATATCGAAATCAGATAGATCGATCAACTATATCTCATTATAATGGCAAATATATGGGTGTACTTTAAGAGAGATTTAACTTTGGTTTCTATGATTTCATCTTCATAATGAATAAATAGCTCGTTATCGCTATCTTTATGCTCAGCTAGTTCCTCAGATTTCAATAGATTTTCACTTACGTTTCATGTTGCGCTCCTCTTCCTCGCTGGGCACTGGCACATCCGAAGCAGCATCCGTATCTGTAAGACAATAAGAAGAAGAAGAAGAGGCAGCAAATGCTGAAGGTTAGCCAAAATGGTCTACTTAAATGGAATTTAGATAGCAACAAATAGCATCAAAGGGCCCCGCAATGAATGCAATGTATGAATGAATCTGAATAAAGGAAAATACACAAGCACACACGCACACACAGGTAGAGCGGATCCCTTGGCCTGCCCAGGTGGCATTCATTAATCGTGCATAAATTGAGCAGGTAGAACCAAAACAGAAAACTTGTCGAAAGGAATTCCTAGAAATTCACACAGCGAGTGCCAGGCAAATGCGGCGTGAAAGTAGGTGGACATATCTGGGATGTGACAGCACACCGACAGCTCACACACACACATACACACACATATGTAGAGTTTGCTTGATTGACAGCAGCTTCGTTAGAAGCCGCTGCTGCAAAGCTGATTAAAAGCAGAACAAAAACAAAAAGTGGCTAAAAAAAGGCTAAAGCTAAAGCTGAAGTCGAAGCTGTAGCTGCATCGGAATTCCATTTCACGCACACAGCCGCAACGCTTAAGCCGCAAAAAAGCAAAGAAGCAGCGACACTGAAAAAAAACATACACACACACACACACACAATTCTGCTTCTTCTTGCCGCATAATGAAGGGCGACAAATCTGACACCTCGTATAGCATTTTATTGAGTCGAGGCCGCAGTGGCGTGCGGGAGGCGGGGCTGGGAGGGGTTACGCCAGGCAGGCCAAGAGCAAGCTGCGGTTGCGCGCCATGTATGTGTGTATGTGTGTGTGCTGCTGCTGCTGCTGCTGCCTTCCAATGTCGTCGTTTGGCTGTCCGATCTTATCGCCTGATCTTAATACGAGCCACTTCTGACCGAAGCCGAAGCCCAACTCTGCCCGCCGTGCTATCCGCCGTCCAGTGCCCTCTGTCCGCTGTCCGCTGCCCTCTGCCCGCTGCCCACTCTCTTTGTCTTGTGCTCTCCGCTGCCTCTTCTTCTTCTTCTTCTTATTATTTTTTTTTTTTCAATTTGACGCGTCGTCTGCATCGCATTCTTGAGCTTATTGGCAGAGCCGGGCAAGCAGATCCTGCCATTCGCCAGGCAATTCCTGCTGAATTCGCCTTCTCTTCCTCTCCCAACCTCCTCACCCTCTCACCCTCTCACCCTCTCGCTTCCCCTCTCCCTCTCTCGCCTGCCCTTGACTCGCGCTTGCTTCCCATTGCAGATGAATGAATTTCGTTTCGTTTCGTTTCGTTTCATTTTTATGCCGTGTGTGGTTCTCAATGCTGTTGTTGTTGTTGTTATTGTTGTTGTTGTTGTTGTTGTTGTTATTTGGGTCTTGCTGCCGCTGCTTGGCCGCTTTTGTAAGCCAAGATAAATGAGTTTTGGTGCGCACAAAGACGACGACACGTTGCCCATCATGACAGTGGGAAGAGAACGAACGTGCGACGCTGACGCTGACGCTGACGTTGACGCTGACCGCGGGGAGCTGAGGAGTCAAGCCGAAGCCGACAAAGCCACAGGGCTAAGACAAACGACACCTTCGGCCATTGAGTCAACGCTTTGGTATGCTGTGAGCCGGCCAGTCCCCCCCCCCCCTTGCCTCCCCCGCCCCCAGTGGCTCATTAACCAAAAAAAAGAGGAAAAAAAAACAGAACCAATAATAAAACAGTTTTGAAAGTGTTTTTTCAAATGATCTAGCTGAATGGACGGGCATTTACTTATGTAGATCTCTAGCCTAACTGATTGCTGATTGGATTGGATTGGATTGGATTGGATGGCAACTGTTGTTGTGGTTGGGGTTGTGGCTGCGGCTGCGGCTGTGGTCGACTTGCTTCCATAGAATTTCAAACATTGTGTGTGGCTCAAGAGCTTTGACGATTTGTTAGTCTGGAAGAGACACAGGGAGGGAGAGAGAGAGAGAGAGAGAGTTGGGGGAGGTAGAGGCGCAGCTAGAGAGTGAAAGAGGGAGGGAAAACTGAGTAGACTCTTTCAGTTACACAAGTGAGGGCAAAGGATTTTTGATCTTTGACTAGAAGAGAGAGGTGGAAAGAGAGAGATAAAGAGAAGGGAAGGGAGATAAAGAGATACAAAGAAAGAGAGAGAGCTTGTCTCTATCGCTTGTCTTATATCGTAGTCAAAACGCATTTTTCATAGAGGATCAGAAGGTTTAAAAGGACTAATAGCAAAAGCTGAGAGAGAGAGAGAGAGAGAGAGAGAGAGAGAAAGACAGAGAGCCAGAGAGAGAGAGAGGGAGAGCATTTGTGCTTTATGAAAGCAGCTTAGGAGAGACATTCAGGATGCTTGCCTAGGCTATAAATTGTGCGATCCTGTTTAGCCCACATTTCAAAGCACACTCACATACATTCCACTCACACAAACACACACACACACATACATACATATATCTCGCTGCCAGTGGATAAACAATCTAAATGGGATCTCGTGCAGCAGCGTTTCTTTTTTATTATTTTAATAGACAGTTCCGTTTTTTTCCGATGCCGTTTAGCGATAAAGATAAAGTTGAAAATTTTATTAGCCCCGACGCACACACATATGCACATGAAGAGATCAATATCGTGTGTGTGTGTGTGTGTGTGTGTCCTGTCTACAAAGTTGGAGTCGGGATCGATTTTGGGTTCGTTTCGGGTTTAGCCATAAAATGCACTAAAAAAGGAAACGCGCAACCACAAAAGATGTCATCAACTTAAATTGTCAGCTACTAATGGACACTGAAAAGAGAAAGAGATGGCAAACGAGGGAGAGGGAGAGGGAGAGGCAGAGAGAGAGAGAGAGAGCGGAGCTGGAGTTTTGAAGATGCGGACAGTTGGCAGTTGGCAGTTGGCAGTTGGCCTTATCGCCGACTTCGATGCCAAACGATCGATCGAAACGATCTCCAAAAGCAACGATTGACGTTGAAAAAGGCATTCGACATTAACTTTTATTGTGTCTACCTGGTTAAATGTGACCATAACATGGACATGGACATGACGCGTTCTCTCTCCTTCTCACTCCCTCTCTCGTTCTTACTCTCGATCGCCTGCTGTCGACTGGCAACACGATCGCCCGCTGTGGCAAATGAGATAATTTAATAAGCGTTAAAATGCTCGAGTTATGTCATTATAAAAATAACGAAAAAATGCATAAATTAATGCGCATGGAATGCGCAAGAGAAAATGACAAAGGCAACGACGCTGATGAAGGCGAAGAAGTGGAAGAATAAGAAGTAGAAGCAACAGCAGCAGCAGCAGCAGCACTGAAACGATCAAGCGTCGGGCTTGGCTCAAGCTCTATTTGAGGCCTGCGGGCAACGGCGACCAAAAATGGGCAACAGCATTTTGTGGCAGATGCAGCGCAACTGCAACTAAACTTGGCCAAAGCAGCTGTTATACATATAAATCTGTAAGCACACATACACACACATACACACATATATATATATATATACCTGGACAAAAGCGGGCTAGACCAAGTTAGGTGAACAAAAAAAAAAATAATAAAAAATAAAAATAAATATATATATAAAATAACTTTGGTAAATCAAAAGCAAAGCCTGCTGCTGCTGCTGCTGCTGTTGCAAGTTGTTGTTGTTAAATATTTTTACAATAGCTGCGTGAGCGTTGCCTGGTTGGGGGAGGGGTGTGTGTGGGGGGTGTTCATGCAGCATGTGGCAAGCAGCGAGCCAAGTTGGGGCCGCGCCCGTGCCTTCTAACTATTTATGGCAAACGAGTTGCCAACGTAGCCAAACAGGCAGCAGCAGCAGCAGCAGCAGCAGCAGTGGCAGCGGCAGTGGCAGTGGCAGCAACAGTTTCTGTTGCAATTTGACGTGGCAGCAATTTAAGCCAACTCTGTGCAGCATAACCTCAGCCACGCCCCCCGTTTGCCTACCAGCCCACTCGCCCTCTCGCCCTACCGCACTCCCGCCCTCCTGCCATCCAGCCATCTAGCCATCTCTTTCCGTCTGTCTGTTTTGCTGCTCCGGCATATAAAAGTGAAATCTTTCTCGTCAACCGAGGCAACGCGCCAAAGGTCAACGGCTTTGCATAAGCAAATGAAAAATTGCCGCAAAACGGAAACTAATGATGTGCTGCAGCAACTGGCAGCAGCAACTTGCAGCAACTAGCAGCAGCAGCAGCAGCAGCAGTTGCAACCAGTTTCCATGCCACACAGCGGCAGCAACTGGGAGACTTGCGACTGGAATTCAGCCACAGCACTTGGCTTGATTATGTGAAAAATGTCACACACACACACTCGCACACATACACACTCGCACACACACACACACTCTTACACACTCTCTCGCACACAGCGCAACTTTCCTCATAAGTTTTTCTAATTATGAATTCAATTCATGCAGAAAATTAGCAAAAGCCAAAGAAATGCCTTCTGATTCAGTCGCTGTTTATGTTGTGCGTGTGTGTGTGTAGGAGTGTGTGTGTGTGTGTGTGTGTGCTGCATGCCCAGAAGCATGCTTAAGCTTTAAGGCCACTTGGGAGTTTGCAAAAACTCCACAGAGGCACAACAAATTCTTCATCATTTGGAAGTCAAGTTCCGACAGAGTTGCCAGACAGCTGCAAGAGCGAGTTGAAAGATTGCCGGAAGAGAGGAGAGGAGAAGAGAAGAGATATAGTCAGCAGCGTTGCCACTTTGGATGTTGCCACTGTGTTACTTGTTGCTGTGTGATGATAGACCTTATATTTTATAATTTTTGGATTTTATTTATGGATTTCTACAGACAAACAATGTTGCCACCTGGGCAACAGCTTTGGATACCACATATGCAATTGAACAACTGCAATTACTAGCTTTAGGTTTCTCGCTATGAGGCTAGACATATCAAAGGCGTACGTTAGAGCTGCTAAATTTGAGGAAAGTGTTGCCAGATCGTTGCAGCATTAGCCTTTGCTTGAGTTTACTGTAGCTCCCAACTCTACTTCTGTCAACTTAATTCAAACTTAACTAAACTAAATGTACGATCAAGTCTATTGAGCTGCATATTTCAGACTTTAGTTATGCCTCGCTCTCTCTCTCCCTCTCTCTCTCTCACACACTTTTAATATATTGTTGACTTGAAAGATCAGGCATCATTGGAATCCGTTCGGTTTAATGTGGCACGTGTGTGTCCCCAGCGAATGCTCAGACCCCTAAAAAAAAAAAAACAAATGTGAAACGTAGCCCAATTTCCAGCTACGCCGCCACCTCCTGCCCCCATATTAATACATGGCAAAAATGCTCCTAGCCATATATTCCCCATGGTCTTGTCGCATGATATATACCCCCAGCCCGCTCTCCACACAAGTGGAGGTTGATATAAAATAAATTGTGAAAACAAAAAAAAAAAAACAAGAAAGAAAAAAACATTGAAGAACATCGAACAACATGCAAAAGTCGAAAGCAACAATAAATAAATGCAGAGATGGACCCAAAAAAAAAAATGGATATAACATACATCATGTGTGTGTTGGTGTGTGTGTGTGTGTACTAAGTATAGATTGGAATATGATGTTGTATATAAGACTATATGTATATATATTATATATAGTCTGTGATATTGGGGCGACAACAGAGCGAACCAAATGGCATAAAAAAGAATTATAAATTGCGTAGCGCTGACCTTCAATTCGGGCCAAGTAATTTTTCATAAACAATTTACGCGTTTCGAACTATTCCACTACATATGTCTATATCCATGTATCTGTCTAACTCACACAAACATATATACATATATATATATATATATATTTATTTATATTATATTATATTATATTGGTCTATATAGTATTTGGCTTTTTCTTCTTCGCTCGTTTTATGGTCTGCGTCGCGTTGAAAAGTGTTGTACAGCTGCGTTTGCTGCTACGCTTAATTATTCATAGATATATGATCTATAGATGAGCTAGATATACCTATATATATATATATATATTTGTATAGTCAGCATTTTATATGTCTGCGCTATAGCACATAATCCTATTCAATATTCATCTCGATGTCTTTTCGCTTTTTTATTATGCGTAACAAACAATTGCTTGTGTCAAAATATTGAGATATTTTGCAGATTTATAGATGGATATATATATAACGATATATATATATATATCTTTATGGCTCTCTGTCTCTTTCTATATGCATATATAGTATTTGTAGAAGCGCTCCCTGCGCTCTATGACTCATTTGCTTGGCATGATTTTTTTTTTTGTTTGAGTTACGCATAGTTTGATTGCTCGGATGATATGATATCTAGAAAACTTTATGTACAACTTACCGTTACGATCGCCTGGACAGGTCTTGCAGCATTTGCCAGGCAATGAGATGGGATCATCGCATTTAGCCGGCGGACATTCGTTCTTGATATTGCGGCACTGAACGCGTGCAACAATGCGACGCTTCTTGGGTATCTGAAAGAAGATGGAGAGTTCAGCTATTATAATTGATGTATGATGTGGAGCTTAATGAGAAGGCATAAACTAACATTAGGGAAGTATCTATGGCGAAGATAGTATATTAGAATATTGCAGTTATAGATGATAATGCATCCATAGTGAAATTTAATACTTCTGAGAGCACTCAACAAATTGTTAATTATAATACACAGACCTAGATGAGACTTTGGGAAAGGCTAAGGTTGACTATGAATACATAAGATAACTGTAGTAATAGATAGTAAACTAATATATGTTGGATGATAATAATTCTTTAAGTCCTGAGAAAACCTAAAATAAAACATATCATATCATATCCTCTCACGCTCTCTCTCTCTCTCTCTCTCTTTCTCACTCTCCCATGCGCTAACCTTAGTTCTCTCCTGGAGAATATTAAATATAAAATCTCGATGAATTTGTTTGTTTGTGTTTTGGTTTTCTGTCCCGTTTCTCTCGCTCTCTGATTGTAGCTCATTAGTTATGCTGAGTGGATGGGCAATGTGTCACTTCTGTCTGGTTTGTGCCATTATTGTGTATTTTATTTATTTTTTTATTTACTTTTTATATAATTTTTGTAGCCACAAAATTAATTAGCGCTGCCATTCGCATAGCTGAAAACTGACTCAAAGTCGCTTGTCTCTTCTTTATTATGATTGTTTTTCATTTTAATTTTCATCACTCACTCTCTCGCTCTCTCCCTATCAAATACCCTGTCATTAGCATGCACATCATGAGCAGTGACTAAGCTGAGAGAGCATAACCATTTTTATTTACATAACTACATCCATCCCAGTTCCCAACTAACGGAAGGAACTCAGCTGCTCGAGCAGCAGGGGCCTTCACTCTGCTCTCCACTCTCAACTCTCAACTCGAAGAGAGATATTTCCGTAGATACTCGCTGTACAGGGTATTTGCTTAGTCGTCCTTGGCATTGCATCATGCTGCATTGCCATCTCTTTCGCACTGTCGCGCCGCCTGCCTTAAAATTAGAACTAAATCAAGCTGCGATTTTCTTAATATAAATATCTGAATATATTTATAATTCCCATGTTTATTTTTTTCCATTTTGTTGTCCCCGACTTTTTATTAATTCATTTTTGATCTGCGCGAATCTGATGAGTTTTTTTGTTTTTTTTTTTCATTTCATTTCATTTCATTTTTTTTTTTTTTGTCATCTTTTGATGTTTATATGAATTTCTTGTTGATTTTTATGGGGACGAGACACAACGTTGTTGCTTTTAATGGACGCCATCCCAGAGCTCTTACAGAAGCAGTCAGTAGGAATTATTTTATGATCTGGCTCGTTTATAACGCTTGCAGCCACATAAATTATAATTAATTAATACGCACAGTTCACTAAAAGACGATGAACAGCACCAAAAACACGACAAAATATACGGCTTCATAAAATATTTCAATTACTTGGGGAAAAGGGAACTGAAAGGCTCCGCGACCTCCTTGTCGCCTGTCTGGGAGCGAGAGCTAAGCAGGTGAGATGTGTGCAGTTAGTCAATGAGGAGAGAACACACTGAGATGGTTTGTGAACTAGCTGGTTTCGTTTGGAACTAGTTCACTCACGCACAATTGCTGGAGAGCTTGGAATGGCATACAAAAATGAACTAGTTCATGATCGAATCACAAATAAAAGCTAGAAATGTAGCTCAAAGAGACAAGAGAACAAATATGTATACATTTTGAACTAGTTCCTTTGATATTTGAAAGAACCGTCGTAAGTAAAACTAAACAAAGAAGTCAGACCTGAGAGAAGCTTTGCTTTGATTGTGCTGGATCAAAGAAGTTTCGATTCAATTGATTTCAAATATACACATAAAATCCTCATTTATATATGCATATATTTATACATTTGCTTATATGCATGCACAATAAAAGCTGCGATTGTTCAGCTGATTGTGTTTTTAATGTGTCGCCTGGGGCATAGCAGCTAAGCTCTAGCCCAACCTCAGCCTCAGCCTCAGCCTCAGCCTCAGTCTCTGCCTCCGCTCAACAGCCCCCCTCTCGTTCACCATTTGACGCCCCCTGTTAGTGCACGCCTCTGCTAGAGCTTTGCATTTTGTTCAATGCAAAATTCTCTTTGCGTAATTCAATCAACAACATCGAAAGAATAAAACGAACGCAATGTGAAATTTGTTGCTTTGCTTCTTTCTTGCTTTCCTCAGTTTCAAGTTTTGGCAACGCCTCAGAGCGAGGGGTATATATAGGATATACATATCTGTATGTATGTATTCATTATTCATTTATACATATTTATATAATATGTGCGTATATATTGCGCTGCTTGTACCGACTTTCAAATCAATATTAATCATGCGTTCAAATCCCATAAATTATGCTGCATGCGACTACTACTATACTCTTCTTTTCCTGCCTTCCGCTCAGTCTAACCTAAGTCAGAACACAATTTTCTTTATCTTTTTTCATTTTTCTATCTTTGCTATTATTTTTATTTATTTATATATGTATATGACTTTTTTGTTTTTGTTTTTTTTTTTTTTTTGGCAAACTTTGTTGTTGTTTGTTTGTTGTTGCTTGTAGCAAATGTCGACGCTCATTAGTCAATTAGTTGGCCGCCTAGAGCTGACTTGCCTCAATTTGTTTGGCCACATGGCCCCAAAATACAGAGCACAAATCGAGCAAAAGAAAAACAAAATTATCTTCATCTACGGCATTCTTCTATTGCATTTTGCACTAATTGAAAGGCGAATCTTAATTAGAGAGATGATGTGAAAGAGAAAATAGATAGGTAAAAGCTGCAAAGCAGCTGAAAGCTCACTTAATTGTGCACAGCTTCTGATAAAGATCCTTTGAGCTGAAAGCTGCTTAATTGCGCAAAGCTTTTACTTTAGGCTGTACTTTGTACTGTCAATAAAGCTACGCTAGAGCTGAACTATATTTGAAAGCCAAGCTTAAAGCTGTAAGTTTGTATTCCCTCTAGACTATACTGAAAGCTCTGCCTATTCTTATATGGACTTGAATTGAATAGTTTTCGAGTGAAATGTGTTTGTACTTACCGCAACGCATTCACATTTGATGCAATACATGACGCCAAATGGTGGTCCCAGATCCGCATACCAGGTGGAGCCCAATTCGCGTAGAACCTTGCCGAACTGGCATTCCGTGACTGAAACGAGAAACGTAAAAGCGTGAGAAATGGAAAAATTATGAAAATGCAATTTGCTATAAAAAGTTTATAGCCTATAAATATGGCAAATAGATTCTATATATGCTATATGCGGACGATAAATTTATATATATATATAGATTATATATTTATCTATATATTTATCTATCTACATACATATATATATATATATATATATATATATATATATATGCGAGAGATAGTTATTTTGGCTCTGTCGATTTGGCTGCGGGACTTGTGGCGCCAGCTAATTGCATTTGCCCATATTTGAAATTAGTCAATGCCTTTGCGCTTTGTCTGTAGCCTATATATAGCCCGGGTGCCAGGATTGTGGGCGAGGGGGCGTGGCTGGGGCAAATGGTGTCGCCTAGCGGAGGCAAATGTGGCTGGCGCCAGCATTGGCCGCGCTTCCGGCAAACGTTTTCAATCATCAAATGCACAGAGTAGCGAAAAAAAGCTAACAAGAAATGCTAAAAGCGGCCAAATAAATTTCTGATCAGCTATCAACAAAAAAGGCTAACACTGCTCAATAGAAAGTTTGATTTAGCCCCGCGAAAATGGCCAAACGAAAATGTCTCAGAGAGTTAACCAAAATAAGAGCTAAAATAACTTTGCTGGTAAAGGCTAAAAAAGTAGCTAAAAGAACCTGTAACTGTTGCCAAGTCTTTTAGTTCAGCTTTTTCCTTAGATCTTTTTCAGCTGCAACTGGCGCCAATAAGTGTCAAAATTTTTTCTTTAGCGGCTTTTTTCCCTCTGGTTGTTGTTGTTGTTGTTGCTGCTGTTAATTGGCCGAGCCACTAAAATCGTTATGCAAATCGGCCTGCGCAGCACGTTTAATTATTAATATATTTTAATTACCCACAGAGCCACAGCCACAAAATAGCAACAACAAAAAGGCCGATAAATAAATAAGCATGGGGAAAAAAGGCTAAATTACAAATGCTAAAACTTTAAACTCTTTGGCGCCACACATCGAACGATGTCGCCGAACAACCCATAAAAATAGCAAAAAAATAGCCAAAAAACGAAAAAAATATATAACAAGCTCAAGCAAGTGAAAATGCAGGTATACGACTAGCAGATACCCTAGATACGCAGAAATTCTACTCAGAAAGATCGACTTGTAAATACCCTAGCTGAATAGAAAATGCTATAAGAGATGGAGGAAAAAGTATGCAAGAAAACTGCTTGGATACACCTATGAGCAGCACTAGCAGATACCCTAGTTTATAGAGGATGCTCAAAATCAATAGCATAAAAGCGTGCGACTAGTAAATACCCTAGACGTTGTCAAGGAATTGAGTTGATAGCTGCAAATTTTAGCTTGTAGATAAATGTGCGCGCTTTGTGCTTTTTACAGGGTATTCTTAGATACATATACGCGTATATAAAGCTATATAAATATTATTAGAATTAAAGGGCTCAGTGACTGCTGCTAATGCCCTAATATATATTATAAGTTTACAGGGTATTAATGTTGTGTATATGCCCTAGCTGCCTCTCCCTCCCTCTCTTTCTCTAAACTTTGTTTTTTTTTTTTCTGTTAGCTTATCACATCGAGCAACGATTTGGTCTTGAATCGAAGCCAATGACAAACACCTAATTAGCCAAATACAATAACTAGTTAAGGGCACGGCAGGCGTGTCTAGACGCCCACCCCAAGCTCACTGTAAGCGCAACGACTATAATGATACCCTATAAACCACTCCACACTCTATATTCACATGTATGTGTGGGGCTGAAGCTGTGATTCCAAAATGTAGACCTCGAGTTAGGTTTCTCATCGAGTGACTTGCAAACTGTACAAACTGCGAAGTGTGACTTTCAAACTGTAGCGGATATATTGAATAAGACATTAGGGAATTTGTTGCCAGTGGCAGCAGTAGATATTGCAGCTGAAAGTTAGCTTTCTTTTTGGCTGTTTTTCATTTTTGTCAGCTAATACGCCCAGTCGTTGCGCCTGGGCAGGGTATGTGAGAACAATCAGAACAGTAGAGTAATCCAATAGCAACAACATCAGCAACAAATTGAAAACAAGCTGAGGCGGCATTGCCCGACATGGCGTATACGTGATAAGTGGCGCTAACGACGCGCGACGTTTATCAAGTGTGCGCGGCCTTATTATAATTCTCTGCCTCTGCTGCTGTTTCTACTCTCTGCTGTTGTTGTTGTTGTAGTTGTTTGTTTTATTTGTTCATTTGGCGCCAGCTTTATTTGCGTGCGAAAATAAAGAAACATAAAATTGAAATGCAAGCAAAATACAAAAAATACTACAAAAAAAAAAAAAAAAAAACCAAACAATAGAAAAATAATCATAGAAGACAAAAACACAGACAGACAGACACACACATATGTATATATGTCAAATTTTAGCTCAAAACAAGTTGACTTTGGTTTTTAGCTCGAGTCCAAACATTGTTGAGCAACAAAATGCAGCAGCATACGGCTAAATATGTTGCCAAGCTCAGGCTGCACTTGAATGTGTATTGGCAACAAACTATATACATATATGTATATACATATGTGTATATGCATATTCATGCCCATTTTAGTCCGTTTTCTTGTTGTCATTCCTTGAAATTCCAATTTGAAAATTTCGTATTTTTTTGGGCCCGCGTCGACAGAATAATTGAAATTTGCGTTAATTGGCGCTCGGCAATTTTTGCGGTTGATTTCACATTTCTTCTCGCCTGCCAATTCAGCGCGAAAATTTTTAATAAAATACATGTATACATATATTTGATATATATATGCATAGGTTATAGATCATGTGCTAGCTCAGCTTCAAATGTTGCTACGCCAGCAAGTCAGCAACAACAATGGCAGACCTTATCAACATTGCTTAGCAATAATTGATGTTGCCTCAGCGAAAAGCTTTGACCGTTTGCCCTTAGCCCGGCTCGAACTCAGCAACAATTGCTGCCACACCTTAGCAATATTCTGTGTGTGCTGGCCAGCAACATTGTATGTAAGCTTAAGCTGCCTTCTGCTGTTAGCAACACGAGCTTAGCAACGGGCTCGCTTGAAACTGTTGCCTAAAAATAGATTCTCTGTTCTCCGACTACTGCAGAGCTTTGCCTTGGCAGCAATGTTGCTGCTGCCACTTCCGCTGCTCACTGCTCAACTTAATGTTGCCAGGCATAATGGGTAGCTTTGATTAACTGTTGCTCTTCCTGTTGCTGTTGCTGTTGCTGCAGTTCCGCCCCTCATTTCCGCAGCAAGCAACAGCTCATGTGCTGCGTGCGTATGTGTGCGTGTGTGCGTGCAATTGTTGTTGCAATTTGTCTAGACATTTGATTAATGTGCGCAAACATTTTTGTTGTTTTTGGGCCACTTCTTTTTGTTGCTGTTGCTGTTCCAGACTATTTATTATTTGCGCTAAATTCATTCATCGATGCACAAGCCTCTGACAGCCGAAGCGTGCAACAACAATATGAGCAAAAAAAAAAAAAAGTTGAAATTTGCGCAAAACAAAAACAAAAAGAATATTAAAATTATTATTAATTTTATTGTGTTGGGGCGCAACGTGGGCGGCACTTAACATTAACAACAACAGCAAATGCATTTATAAATAAATAAATATATATATGTGTATGTTTATATTGATATACTTATATATATCCATATATTTATTATTTTTAATTTGAATTTAAGACGAAATGTCTAGAAATGATTTTACGCTTTTCTGTTGTTGTTGTTGTTTGGCAGCGCATTGACACTCTGACAAGCAAAAGCAACAGCAAGAAAAAGAAGAAGAAGAAAAAGAAGACCAACAACAACACTAAAGTGCAGAAGAAGTTGAAGCACAAAATAATATGTGAAAATGTATTGAATTTTCAATGATTCCAGCTGTCTAGCTCTGTGTCTCTCTCTTACTCTCTCTCCCTCTCTCTCTCTCTCACTCTCTCTTTTTCTACCTCCTTTAAACTTAGCTAAGCTGAACTTGGCATTGATTGCCGTTTGATTAGAGCTTTATAGAGTTCTTATTGAACTTTTGAAGCTTAAACTCAAGACTAAGCTCACCATTTGAATTGCTAACTGGCAAAACTTTCTCAGGACTTGAAACTTTCTTTATTTAAAACAAGCTTTTCTCTTTTTCCTTTTGCTTGCTCCTTTTAGCTACAAAAAGGTTTTCATGTGGAAATATTTTTCATTCTTTTCTATTCTTTTCAGTTGCTTTTTCGCTTTTGGCCCTTGGCGATAGTTTTGGTAGCATGTGTGGCATATGTCTGCCTCGCCATGGCCACCTCCCACTCCCGCCCTCTCCCACTGCCTGCTCATGCTGCTGCAACAAGCAAGAGATGAATCTTCGCACAATGTGCTAATTACAGTCAAAAGGCAGCGACAGGCATTTCAACTTCTAATAAACATTGCTCTGGCTGCCAACAGCACGTGGCCCCACAGTCGTCTCTCTCTCTCTCTCTCTCCTTCTCACTCCCTCCCGCTTTCTCTCTCACTCTCAGTGTGTGTTTTGTCTTGTCTTGTTGGTCATTCGTTTTAGCCAACTATAAATTCGCCTTGGTGTTGCCAAATGCGTTGCTGACTCACATGACGCAGAACCTCTGCCGCTGCCACTGGCGCTGCCGCCTTTGCTGCTGCAGCTGACGTCGACAGCGGCGTCAAACTGGCGCAGCATTTTCTTTTGGCTATTTTTTGCAGACTACACACACACGCACTCACACACTCTCACACGCACAGTCGCAAAGTGCTTAGGGCATACCCTGTAAAGCAAACTAAGTGGATAGCTTAGGAAAGATATTTACTCAACTCTGAGCAGGCTAAGGCAAATATAAATGGAAATTTAAATTTAAATTGGTTATCAGGCGAAATTATGACAAATAGCTGTTATGGGGTATTAGCTAGTCGAGCAGCTACTGCTATAGGACTAAAAAAGCAGAAGAGTATAAGAAGTAGACAAGTAAGAGCATTTCTATAAAATATTGATTGAATGTGATATAACTGAAGCCAACCCGATTTACAGGGTGTACACTAGTCGAGCAGCTGCTGCTATGAACTAAACATAACGTGTAATAGGCTGAAAGGCTAGGGCGCAAAGCAGAAATGTTGATCTGATCGACATTAATTTTAAGATAAATCCAGTTGCAGGGTATTCTCTAGTCGTGCAGTTGCCTGCAATAAATATTTTTTTGTTTTTTGACTGCGTGCGCTTTTAATTGAGTTAAAAGATCAGCACAAATCGGCGAATTGGTAGAAGCAGCACAAAAAGTGCAAGCGAGAGGGCGAGAGAGAGAGGGAGAGTGAGTGGGAGGGAAGAAGGTATATATGGCATATAGCTACGCTCTTCTAGTTGTTAATTTACAAAATATTATTTGTGTGTTGCGCCTTAATTAATTGTTGCGAAATAATTTGCGTAAAATGTTCATCAAATCAAATCAAAGACAAATCAAAATATATGCATATATACAGAGAGAGAGAGAGAGAGAGAGAGAGAGAGAGAGAGAGAGAGAGAGAGGAGTGGGTGGGTGTGTGAGGGCAGATTGAATTTGATTGAAATGCTGCAGCGCGTCGATTAGGCGGCTTATCGAGTTCTTTAGCTGTTTTATTATTTCGGTCTTTTTGTCTCGCTTGTCTCTGTTTGCGTTCTTCAAATTTGACAGCGACGAGTGTCGAGCTGTCAATCAATCGATGCGGGCAATCAATCAGAATCAATAGATCGATCGATCGCGGCACACAACAAAAAGTAACATCTGAAGAAAACTAAATAAAACAAAGTCAACAAATAGACTGCGAGTGTGGACAAAATTATGACGGAAGAGCCTAAATAGTAGTTCTCCTTCTCCCTCCTTCTTCTTATTTTCCCGGTATTACATATTGATATATACTTGGCATATTTACAAAGCTTCTGCTATAGATCGTTTAGTATCTGAATTATTTTTAAGTATCACTATTATCAATTGAATATAGTAGGTATATACGTTTTGGTATTTCTAGTTTTTTAGCTACCTGCACTGTCTGCATTATTAGTTGGTATTTTTCATAGTATTTTTGCTTAGTATTTACTTCTGCATCAGCATTTGGTATTTATTTCAGTTCAGTTTGTCGCCTCACTCAGCCGCGTTCCACTTTATTTATTTTATAAGCAATTAAATTTATTTAAGTGCAAAGCTAACAAAAATGTAACCTCAAACAGCAAATGCACCCATTTGTCTGCATACCCTGTAAAATAAGCCCTTGTGTAGCTCGGCTGGCTCGACTGACAGAGCAGAGAGTGAGATTCAGAGAGAGAGAGAGAGTGGGAGAGAATGAGAGATATGAAATATCTGCCTGAAAAGAGTATATTATAAGAGTATACTATATATATATAAACGGGGTTATGTATAATTGGGGTACTATTTCAGGGAAATTCTTACTTCAGATATTAAGTTTGCTAGGATATCAGCTAGTCGGGAATTTCCTCAATTTGTGTTTTGTGGACGCTACGAAATAAAGATCTCTAATGGCTGATTACGTTTTCTTTTTCTTTTCATTTTTTTTGGAGTTGCGCTGGTTGTTGAGATAATTTATGACAGACAAGCGGTAGGTGTGAGCCGGTGGGCGTGTCAAGGGGGTGCGGCAGGGGAGGCCAGCCACGAGGGGGTGGGGGTCGGTTGACAAACACACAGAGGCGGCGGTGTCGTTCCCCACAAAGCAAACAAACAGCAGAGGCCGTTGGACAAATGCACACACACACAGGCACACACAAACACACACACAAGGCGCATTCGGAGCAATCGCCCTTAGAATTATAAAGTGTGAAAGTAAAGAAGAAGAAAAAGTTCAGACGTGAAAAAGCCGCCAAGTGTGGCGAAGGCGCGTTTTAAAACGCTAGCAAAACGCTCACACAAAATACACTACAAAAAAGGGACTCGTTCTGCAATGGTTGTTGTTGTTGCTGTTATCGTTGTTGTTGTTGTTCTTCTTATTGCAGCGGAGCACCTTGGCAACAACAATTGGCAAAATAATCGAAAAAAAATCGGGAAACATTTCAAAGAGACGACAAAGTTCATGTAAAAAGTAAGACAAATAAAGTCTAAGGTAGGGAGAGGGAGAGGGAGAGAGAGAGGGAGAGTGAGAGCGTGAGAGGGAGAAAGGCTTACGCATAATGAATGACAATAGTTGGCCAATTAGTTAAACGAACAAACGATGCCAAGACGATCTATATACGATATATGCAGACATATAATCAAAGGTAGCTTCCGCTCTGATTTCTCAATGATCTACGTACTATATATATAATAGAGTTCCGTCTAGAGCCAACAGCAAAACCTAAAATTTAATTCCAGCTGCTACTGGACTTCGAAAGAAATTTGGGAAAAGTGAAATGCTTTGAAATATGATTAAAATGACATAGCTATATCTTTAATACAACAGCTGCATAATATCGATAGCTTGAAAAACTGCTAAAATCTAGCTATCGCTAATAGTGTTACTCCACCCATAAAGAGCCAAAATTTTAGAGTATTTGTATTGAATTTGAGCTTAAACATAGCTAAACAGCATTTTTGATGCATATAAATGTTCGTAAAACATATATTTAGCTTGAAAAAAAGAAGCTAAATGGAAGCCGCTGTGGAACGAACTCTGTTGCCAGCGTTGCAATTATTTTAGTGTCTGTGAAATTTTGTTTAGACAATTGCGCTTGAGTTGCCCCAAAAGCAGCTAATTTCCGTGTCTGTGTGTGTAAGTGTATGTGTGTTTGTGTGTGTATGTGTGTGTTGGCTATTTTGGAACAGAGCTGTAAAGGCAGCTAAAGTCAGCTGAAGGCAGCTAAAGGCAACGCGTCTCTGGCCGTAAACATTTTCAATGACTATTTTTATTTATTTATTTTTTTCATTTGTTTTTGCTTGTCTTTGTCCGTTTTTTTTTTTTATTTTTTTATTTTTAATTTTTTTCGATTTTTTTGTTTTTGTTTTTTGGTTTTAGTTTTGCATTTTTGCTCATTTACAAAGCAAATCACGCGACTGCGAGTTGCCCCCGTCGCAGATGTCGTCAAGAGTTCAGACGGCAAAAACAATGCTAAAAGAGGATTGTTGTTACTGTTGTTGTTGTTGTTGTTGCTGTTGTTGCTGTTGTTGCTGTTGTTGTTGTTGCTGCTGCTGGCTAATTTTAAATGCGCTGATAAGTTGCACAAATATTCTAAGGATGTGTGTCTCGTGGCTGAGCAGTGGAAGGTGGCAGCTGGGCGGTGGGTGTGGACTCTAGTTGCCGATGACGTTGATGCTGATGCTGATGATGATCGCTGCAGCTGCAATGAATGAGACAGCAGCGGCAGAAGCAGCAGCACGCGACTCGTTGCTCAACAAGTCATAGAAGGAAAATTCTTTGTAGAACTGTGCGGTAGAGGAAAAGCTCTCAGTGGAAGGTAAGTGTGGGAGCTTTAAGACGTTAGTGCAGCCTGAACAGAGCTTTAAACTAGTTAGAGATAATGCATAACGGGATTCCCATCAATTTAAAGTAGCTAAACGTGCACACAATCACCGTCGATAAATCTATCCCAAAGCATCAAGTGATTTCACTTAACTTTACTCTATTTCAAGTTAGCTAAAATGGCTATAAAAAAAGCTAAGAGATCGATCTATGAAAGCACTATAGATATGAATATATTTGCAATTATTTTCTATATCTATATATAGAGCCCCTTCGTGCCACCTCTGGCTATCAGTGATGCGCAAGAAAAGAGGAGCTAATTGAATGGCTGCAAAATGTAGCTGAAACCAGAGCGAAGCAGCCAATCAAAGGCGAATGCTCGTTTGAATTGCATTCATTCCCGCAAAATCCAGCCAAAAGCTATCAACAAAAAAGCCCAGCTCACACACCCACTCTGCCACTCTGCCACTCTCACCCTCTCTACCTCTCTCACTCGAACGGAAATGAGCAACAGCCAAAAAAAAAAAAAAAAGCCAGCCCACGAAGCTGTGAATCGTAGTTGTATCTTATTTGCCTACGCTGCAGCCGAAATACAACAAAAACAAGTCAAATTAATTAACACACACACAAACATAGACAGACAGTCACACACACACACACACACACACACACACTTTGAGCCGTGGCTCTTTTCTAGCTAGAGTTGGCTTCTCCTTGTGCTGGGTGGGCGAGCGGCTCGGCCCCAGCGCGCTCGTAACCGAAATTCGACTTCGAATTCGAACTCTAAAACAGAAACAACAACAACAACAAAAAAAACAGAAAACAAACTCTCTGCTGCAATTTGACACCTTGTGGGCATTAAGTGCTTCCTCTGCCCACACGCGACTCCAGCGAATTGCGACGCAGCCGCAGCCGCAGCCGCAGCCGCTGCTGCTGTTGCTGTTGCTGCTGGCGGCTGACGGCGATTTGGCGATTGCGGCGAAACTGGCGACGCCTCGTCTCCAAGCCAAAAAAGGCTGCAATTGGGTGCTTTTGTTGCTGTTGCTGTTGCTGTTGTCGCTGCCGGCAACAAATTGGTTGCATTTTCGACTGCCTGACATGCAACTGACAGTGACGTCGACGGCGATGTCGACGCTGCCGCTGCCGCTGCCGCTGACGCCGGCTGTTGGCGCAGTCGTGTTGTATTTTTTTGGGTGCCTGTCGCCCGCCAACAACAACAACAACATGAACAACAGCCACAAAGTCAGCCTGAAGAAAGCAACACAAGCCGCAACTTAAACACTCTAAGCAGCTTAGCGAAAACCAGCTAGTTTTTTTTTGGCTAACTTTACGGCCAAGACAGATAGCTCTAACTTTGTATAACTTACGTGCGAATTTTAAGTTAGCTATTTTTTTTTCCAGCATTGCAACTTAACGAAAACCTCAGGTAGTTAGTTTTTTCTCTTAGCTGGCTTAAATCGAAATGTTTAGCTGTTTTTGCATAATTTTTTAGCTATATACTTTAGAGTTATTAACCCCTTTTTAGTTCGCTCCATAAATTTTCCTAGCCATATGATATTTTTAAACTATTTTCTCTCTATATTCTCTCTCTATACATCTAGTTTCAGACATATATTAGCTAGAGCTGTTTTTAGCCTTTTTTGGCTTTCTCTTCAGTTATCCATATCCACATAGTAGCTTAATTAGTTTTTAGCCGTTTGTGTCTTTCCCTGTCTTCAATTTCATATACCGCTATATCTGTATATCTCTGCAGCAACTCCCTCATAACTAGACCCTGTTCAATTTAGTTTAGCCTTTTTCAGGCCCTATATTATAAACGCGAAAAAAATTCAGCCTAAGCCAGTCGCATAGTTCCTCTGGATATGCGGGTATCTTAAGTCAGTTGTGGCTGCTGCAAAAAAAAGGCTAAAAAAAAGCAGATTTGGCGTCTGACAGACGACGCGTCGGGGCTGTTGGCTGTTGGCTGTTGGGACTTAACGTGTTTAGTTTTTTTAGCTGTTTTATTTTTGTTTTCATTTTGTTTTTGGCTTTTTTTCATGTGCTTCGTATTCGTATTCGTATTCGTTTTTCGTTAAAGATCATGGATATGTTTGCCGAGATGCCAAACGGCATCGCGTTCGCCCTCTCCCTCTCGCCCTCTCGCCCTCTCCCTCTCTCACGCTCCCTTCTCGCCGTCCTTGTCTGTCTGTTTGTCTGTCGTTGTCTCGTTTGCTGCTTTACGTAGGCACATCTTGATTTTCGTTGTTGCTGTTGCTGTTGCTGTTGCTGCTGTTGTTGTTGTTGTTGTTGTTGTCTTTTACACGCATTCATTAAAAATAAGTTAACAACTTTTTAACACCTAACTGGGCGGCAGACAGTTGAATAAATGAATTATGCTGACGAATGGCGAATGCTGTGTGCGAGAGAGACAGTCAGAGGTAGACAGACAAACAGACAGAGAGAGGCTGAAGAGGTAGCTTAGCTGCTGTAGGCAACGTCGTAGGCAGCCCCGCCGTCCGGTCTGTCAAAGGGGGCCAGCAGCCGCAGCAGCAGCGCTTGTTAATCAGCTAAATTAAATGCGAAATGAACAAAACGAATTGGTAGTTAGTAGTAGGTTCCCCTGGCCGCCCCCTTGCCCTCTCTCCCCTTGCGGCCCCACGAAGACGAAAAAAAAACGTGCGTGGTTTTTGATGTTTGATTAGCCCAATCTGTTGGCGGCGGCGCCGTCGCTTGCCGCACTTACCTCTACCCAAAAGAAGGCTAAAAGAACAGCTAAAATTTGGTGTGCGGTGTCTGTGTGTGTGCGTGTGTGTGTGTGTGTGTGTGTGTGTATGCGTTGGATTTTCATTCATTAAAAAAAGCATGTTTAGTGTGCTGGTGGGACTTGCCGTTGAACGAATTTGTAGTCAATCGAAAGGTGGCTACAACTCCACCACTACGCTATAGTGTCTGTCTATATATGTATGTATGTATGTGTGTATGTGCATATGTGCGTATGTATAACGACTAAATTATACTGAGCTTTTAATTAGCACTCTGTAAACTCTATTTGGAGTGGGCGCTATGTTGGCCCATTGACAAATATTGTTGCTGTTGCTGTTGCTTAAGTTTATGTCTTATGTTGGCCCATTGCACTGTGCATAAACATTTAATGAGCTGAGCGAAGACCAGACAAATTATTTGATTTGTACAACCTATTTTTCTATAATTAGCTTTACGTAAATGTCGTGGGATTTGGATAAAATTTTATGCACTCAAAGGCGGCGCTGCAATATGCAGCTTCGCATGGCATTTTCGGAAATTGTTTCAAATATCACAGAGTATACCTAATTTTAAGTTTCTAGCATTATGTTCACGACATGCGATTTGATTTAAATTTTCTACATCTAACAGGGACTACAATTTATGCAATTTAGCCAACAAAATCTTGTAATATTAAAAACAAAATTAAGAGTTTACATTGATTGAAAGATTTTAATTTTGGTTGAACGACGATCGATCTTGATAGCATTTTAGTTATAATTAAATTAATTTAAAATTTAACTTTTAGGTTGAATTAAGTTGAATTTGAATATTATAAATGAATAGACTTTGTTGAATTATGTTGATTTGAAGGCTTTAGCTATAGTCAAATGACAACGGCTTTCGACTGACCACAATTAAAAAGTCCAAAACGAATTTTATAATTATAACAATGGTTTAGTAGGTTGCATCCAAATTGTATTGCAATAATTGCAAATGATTTTTAACATGAAGAATAACATGCACATTATTGACGCACGGTGATGCATTTTTGCTTTGTAAGACGAGAAGCGGCTCAAAGTCGTTGCAATAAAAAAAAAACCGCAAACTGTTTTTAATTGAAAAACAGAAGAAGCAAACAACACAGAGGGAGAAGAGGAGAGAGAAAGAGCGCAATGGGGAGCGTGGGCAAAACAAAAGGAAAATGAGAAAAACTTTATATAGAAACAGGAAATGCGGCTAATCAAGCGTAAGAATCGTAACAGCAGCCAGGGCTAAGAGAACTGGGTCTGATCCATAAAAATATACATAAATATATATAAATATATATAGAGAGAGATCTATATATATATATATATATATATATAATGTATATATATATATCTATGTATATTGTGTGTGAGCTGCTAAGCAGCTTAGCCCATGACAAAGGCCCAAACATTGAGGACGCCTCGGTGTCTGGGCCTGGCAGGCAGCGGGCAGGCAGCAAACAGTCGGAAGGGAATTCCCATTTTCCGGATTAGCAGGCGGGCATAAAAAATTGTGAAAAACCCAAAGGAGCGAGCACGATGTCGGCTTAAGGGTGCGAGCTGGCCATCACTACCTGCTGTCTAGCGAAAAACCCGAGAGCCGACCAAAAAACGTTCAACACGTTTATGGCCAGCTGGCGGACGGGGCGTATGCGCAATGTGAATTAGCTTGACTATATTCGATATGATGTGATATGATATAACATGATATGATACTATGTATCATGGTTAGACTTGAACATGGATTCGATATGAACTAACTTGGATATATTCGATGTCAGCTGATATGATATGATACGATATAATACGATATGGTATGGTATGATGGTAAAACTTGGACTTACCTGCTGGTCTATTGGAGCGCCTGGCCGTATCGGCCTCCTCGAACATTAAGGGGGCGTGGCGTCGCGCCTGCACCGGCTGGAGCCAACAGCTGTTGAGGCTGGCAACGCAGACGAGCAAAGCGAGCAGCAGCAGGTGTTGCAATCTTCTCTGATAATAATATGTGGCATTGTTTGTGTTGCTGTTGCAGTTGCTGCTGCTGCTGCTGCTGTTGCTGCTGTTGCTGCTGGTGTCGCAACAGTTGCTGCAACTATTGTTGGCATGCCTCTCCAGCGTTTGGACCGTGCCTGTGGCCGTGGCCAAGGCCGTCGCAATATTCGTTTGATTGTTGTTCATTTTCGTTGATTTAGACTTTAGTTTCCTTCGCTTCTTCTTCTTCTATTCAACTTACAAAAAAAACTTTTCCTTCACACACACTTTTCTTACTTCAATTTTGTTTTTAAGGTTTTCAAGTAAACGTAAACAGAAAAAAAATTTTAATATATATGAAGACCGACCGTACCGATTTTTCTTTTACATATATATATATATATATATATATAAATATATATACTTTATTTGAATGCCGTTTTTTTTTCTTTTTTTTTTTTTGTTTTATAGATTAGATAACACACGCGTTTTTCTTGTTGTTGCAAATTTGTTGCAAACACCTAGTTTAGGTTAAGGTTTTAAGGTGTTTCGTTAGCTTCTTCTTTTGTTTTGATTTTGATTTAGATTCTACTTTAATTTTACGCAAATTTATTTTTTCGCACAGTTTTTGCAATGAAAATTTGGTGATTGCAATTGAAATTGACTCAAGCTTTGTTTTTGCACATTTTCGTTGCCCAAAAACAAATACAGACGATGAACAACAAAAAGGAGAAAAGAGTTGTTGCTTCAATTTGTTGCTTGATTGTTGCTAGGTTGTGTTGTTAATGTGTTGCTTGTGTTGCTGTTGTCGGCGAGTCGGCGAGTTTTTATCTACTAGATAGCTTACGGGGCGCACACGCCGTGTATATGGGCTCTGGCTGCTGCGCCGCTGCTGGCTCGCTGCGAGACTCTGTGTATGTGTGTGTGCGATGACGACGACGACGACGTGCGTGTGTATCGGCGTGTGTTTGTGTATGTTGTGCGGTTACGATCGTTTCAGAAAATAATGTCCACACGGTATCGGTCGGTGGAATAAATAAACTAAAACCCAACAAGCGCAAACTATGACAGCAGCGACTGCGACAGCGACAGCGACAGCGACGCTGGCAGCAGCAGAGCGCAGAGCGCCGAGAGAGCACGATCTGAGAGCGAGCGCAGGCGAGAGCGAGAGAGAGAGAGAACGAGTGCGGCGCGCGCATAAGCAGCGCAGACAGGCAGGCAGGCACGCAGCTGAAGAGTTGAGTGCAAAGAACGAGAGCGCGATTGAGAGAGGGTTTCGCACTGTGAGAGAGAGCAACAAAGTTGCTGCTGCTGCTGCGGCTGCTGTCGTCGTCGTCGTCGTTGGAGGTTGTTGTTGTCGTGATTCGTATTCGCGCATTCGTGCGGCGCTCGGCTGTTGTCGTCGTCGTCTTTGCTGCTAGCGATTTTGGCAGCAGCAGCAGCGCAATTTTCTTTTGCTGTTGTTCTTGCTGTTGTTGTTGTTGCTATTGTTTGCAAAGCCTGCGCCTTGCTGCTTCTGCTTCTGCTGCTGCTGCTGAGTCGCGTGTCGCCGAGATGTTTGCCCGATGACGAACGATGCAAAGTTGAATGAGCGCCGCAGCGCAGCCAGCCCAGCAACAGCAGCGCATGCGTGCGTGCGTGCTGCCTGGCATATCCCGCTCCTTCCCCCCTGCGCAACATGTAGCCGATGCATTGAGCTGCAGCAACATGCTGCCAGCCGCTCGCCCCGCTTGAGCGACCAACCACCTGACCGACTGACTGCCTACCTACCTACCTAGCGGCTGCTTGTGCAAATTGTGTTGACTGCGCGTGGGCGTGAGCGAGGGAAGGTGAACATAATGTGGGCAGCGGCCATGCCCAGCGCACCGGCAGGGCGACTGGCTGCATTGCGCATCCTTTTTGAGCCAATCGCAGGCTAGCAACATTTGCCGAACAGCAACAACAAAACGAATACAGGATGTGGGAGAGGGAGAAACGCGCACCTATGTCTTCCCGTCAACATTACTCTTCCTATGTGTGTGAGTGTGAGTGAAGTGTCTATGCTTAGTTATTATGATAAGATTAGTTAGTATAATACAGCGTTATATAGGGAGAGAGGGAGACGGCGAGAGAGAGAGAGAGAGAGAGAGAGAGAGGGAACTGGGGAATGATTTCTTTTTCTGTACTGTTTTGTTTTTGGTCTAAGATCTAGGCTCGATAGACCGGTCACCCGCTCACCCGTTTACCCGATTACCCAGTTAATCATTTAGTTTGTTTACCTTTTTGCTGCTATCATGTTACGAGGGTCGCGGGTCTCCTATCATATCTATAACATTATATGTGTATGGAGTAGTTAGCAGTTGATATACTCGTAGTTGCTGCATACAGTATTACCCCGTTATAGTGAACATTCTGCGTAGTTTATGCACAAATTCTTAAATACAAATAAATATTAATTATATCAATAATTCAAAAATTAATTCGTTTAAATTCGTATACTTTCTCATATATTTCATTTTCAAGTGCTTCGCAAATGAAAATTGATTTCGAGAATGGCAAAAATACTTAAAAATATAAATCATTAGCAAGAACTTTTGGAATTTATAAAACTTTTTATATTTCTTTAATTTTTTTTTATATAAATTTTGAACTTGGCTAGAATATTGAACCAGCAAATCCAAATTTATAAATTTCTCATATATGTATTTATATGAAATATATATATATATATATATATATATATATATATATATATATATATATATATATATATATATAAATATAATAATTTCCTCTAAATATGATATATAAGCTTGAATCTTATCAAAACCAAAACTTAGAGCAATTCCAATTCGCTATGAGTAATTTTCGCTCTATTTGAATGGGAAATTGTAAAATATATGTTTATTCTCGTATTATTATTCATTTATTCATACTTTTATTTGCTTAACATTCTTCAATAAAATATTTGTATATTTCATTTTCTTTTTCAAATTTTCGACTTTGCAACTGCATTTGGTTTTGCTCTAGAGGAAGGATCTCTGCTGGCTCTGCTACTGACTGCGACGCTGGCTGCGACGTCAGCGTTGACGTCGCTAGCTAAAACTACATAAATCAAAGGAAAAGCATTTTTCTTTGCCATTTGGCGGGCGTCTAGAAAGCTTTTCCCACTTTTGTTGTAGTTGTTGATTGTTGATTGCTGCGTGTTGTTGTTGTTGTTGCTTTTGTATTAGCATTTTGAACGCATGTTTCAGACATTTTAACATTTCTTTTCATATAGGCAAGAGACAGATATCGCACTTATACAAACAAGTGAACATATATACACACATATGTATATATATAAATATATATGACTACGCCGATTTATATTGTTGTTTTTTTTTTGCGGCGGGCCGTGAGGCCAAAACATTTATAGGAATATTTCAAATCGCAGACACAACGCTGACGCCGACGCCGACGTCGCTGCTGCTGCGAGCAGCGCATTAAATGAGGCTGACAACAAAAACAAGAACAAACAATAACTGAAAATTTCTCACATTCAAAAACAACGAAAAAACGTTCACCAAAAATTTTATGAAATGGAAATGCGGCATACAAACAGAAAAATACTACGAAAAAGTGCGTGAACATGGTTGATCGACACTGAAATACCCTATCTTTACTACACATAATTGATAAAATAAATTCCAATTTATTCGTAACATGAACAGTTAGTGCAAGTTCCTTTGTTTCCTCTTTATAACAATCAATCAATAACTGTCTATGATTATTTTTATACAGATATGTCAAATGTAAGATATAGAGTATCGATCTCCGGTTTGTTTAATTATGCTTTTTGCTATAGCCAATAGAGACATCTGTATTAAATAACTCGATAACTGTTGCTCAGAGTCGAGTAGCTATATGAAATATCAGTCCTTTAGCTTCACAAAGACTCGAGTTTCCTGCAAACTTATCAAAGAATATCCTGATCTAGCACGCCAATAATTCTGATTCTATAATATTTTACAGTTACAGCATAGACGTATAGCTATACCATATTTCAGCTCCGTTTCGATCTCTTTGAGCACAACTTGCTTATTTGCTGTTTTATGAACTGAATGGTTAAACGTATGGGAACAGAAATTGTTAGGGTATCTGTAGACTATATCTGGCTGTTGCCATCTGCCTATTTTCGTGCATATTATTTCATAATTTTACTCTGCATTCCGTTCGGGATTTTTTTTCTGTTTTTTATTTCTGTTTATTTATTTATTTAGTTGTCAACTTTTTGTGGGTTTATTTTGTATTTTTATTAGTGCTTCAACTATTTTAATTTGTTTTATTTTTGCTTTAAGAGTGACAGAAATGATTGTTAACGATATCGCGAGATTTTATGGCCCAACGCCTGGCGCTACAGGCGGGAATAAATTTGTTGTTGTGGATAATGAAATTGACATGGGAATTGAAGAATCAAAAGCAGAGTAAATGCCACCAGCGACCCTCTCTCTGTCTCTGTCTCTGTCTCTGTCTCTGTCTCTGTCGCTTTATTCCTCTGTGTCTGCTCGTCACTCGTCAGCTTTTGCATATTTTTCTTTCGAAATACGCGCACAAATATTTTCCATTATTTATTACTAATACTTAATATATTTGCGAACATTTTATTTTAATTGCGCTCACACGTGCCCCATCCCCACGGCAACCGCCCCCTCGCCCACCAGCTCGGACATCCAAAAATCCAACAGTTAAATAAACTACAAGACACAACAAAAAATCAGCTTTAAAATGATATATCGACGGCCATAAAGGGATTTGTCGCCAGCCCCCGAGACAAACATCGAAATGACAACAACAACAAGACAAGACAAGACAAGTAACATCATTGCAGCAGAGCACAGCCGACTGAAGAATACCCGCTCAAGGTTCCAGCATATATTTTCATCTCTCTCTCTCTAAAGTAGCTCTTTTATTCCCAAATTACAAGTCTGTAGAGTCTTGTTCGGGCAACTTTACACTGACAAAAATAATATATATATATATTTTCTATTTGAATTATTTGCAGTTCTTTTGCAGCAAACAAATATACTCGATACGTATCACCTCATGAACGAGCAACAGACAAAAATATAAAGAAGCAAATCTAAGGAAAAGTCAAACAAGAATTTTTCTTTAATATTTCTTTCAAGAGCGAAAGCGTTTCGTGTGCTTAGCACTATCCTCATCTCAGTCTCGGTAGCTCTCCCTTTCTCCCTCCCTCAATGGCTCTTTCACATTGCCAGCTAAGAGTTAATTAATCGCGTCATCAATATCAATTGGCAGTTTTTCCAGACATGACTTGCATGAAAAGCAAGCTCAACTCTCTTTCTTCTTCTCTCGCTCCCTCTCTCTCTCTTCCGCTCTCTCCGTCTCTCTCCTATGACCTGTCGCTAAGCTCATGTAACATTCGTCTTAAAATTGCAATCTGTAAAAGATGTCAAAAAAAGCCGATATTTATCGAATCATAATCATACGAGTTCGATTTGAAGAACTGTCGAGTAATCAATAAATTTGAGGATACCTATTCGATTGGTTTCCGCTAATAAACGTCAACTATTGCCAAACAGAGTTCTGCGAACAGTCGCGAATTTTTCTATAATGATTATTATGCAGTTATATGGCTATACAATAAATATATATGCGGGCGTTCAATCGTATCGTATTGTTACGATCGTACGATCGGCTATTATATCATCGCTATATAGGGGGCTCATGTGCTCATGTAATGCGGCCCCAACTGATAAGCGACTAGAGCAATGGATCGCACGCCCAAGAGTGAAGAGATGTACTGAAACGTTCTGCTGTTGAGCGTACGACGCGTAATCCGAGAAATCAATTTTATGATCGAACTGGGCACTCGGCATGAGGCTTGAGGTGGAGCTACAGCCTGGCTCTGGGGGTGGGGTTTGAGGTTGAGGCAGCGGTTACAGCTAACCATTCGGAACGGTAGCTGCCAGCTATTGTATCTTTTTTTTGACAATGCTGTCAGATGAGGGCGACCGCAGCTAGCCAAATGAAGAAAAAATCTATGTAAATCAAGCTACGAGTTGCTCTCTCTTTCTCTCTCTCTCTCTCTCTCTCTCTCTCTCTTTCTTTCTCTATGTATCTATGTATCTGTGTATCTGTGTATCTGTGTATCTGTGTATCGGTGCATCTGTGTATCTGTGTATCTGTGTATCTGTGTACCTGTGTATCTGTGTATCTGTGTATCTGTGTATCTGTGTATCTGTGTATCTGTATATCTGTATATCTGTATATCTGTATATCTGTGCATCTGTGTATCTGTGTATCTGTGTATCTGTGTATCTGTGTATCTGTGTATCTGTGTATCTGTGTATCTGTGTATCTGTGTATCTGTGTATCTGTGTATCTGTGTATCTGTGTATCTGTGTATCTGTGTATCTGTGTATCTGTGTATCTGTGTATCTGTGTATCTGTGTATCTGTGTATCTGTGTATCTGTGTATCTGTGTATCTGTGTATCTGTGTATCTGTGTATCTGTGTATCTGTGTATCTGTGTATCTGTGTATCTGTGTATCTGTGTATCTGTGTATCTGTGTATCTGTGTATCTGTGTATCTGTGTATCTGTGTATCTGTGTATCTGTGTATCTGTGTATCTGTGTATCTGTGTATCTGTGCATCTGTGTATCTATGTATCTGTGTATCTGTGTATCTGTGTATCTGTGCATCTGTGTATCTGTGTATTTGTGTATCTGTGTATCTATATATCTGTGTATCTATATCTATCTGTATTCGTATCTGTTTATCTGTATCCCCATATTTGTATCTGTATCTGAAACTGTAGCCGTATTCTTATTTTCCTCTATACACAACACGTATTTCTCAATTTGTAGCTGTATCTATCTGTCTATGTATCCGTATCTGTCACTTTCTGTGTATCTGTATCCGCATTTGCGGTAGGCTGATGGAGCGCTTGGCCGTTTGGTCAGCCAGTCGGTCTATCGGCTGGTCGCAACGTTTGTAACTGTCAATCATAAATTAGATGCCAATCAAAGTAAATCACAAAAAAATTGTGCCTGATTTAAATGGCAAATGGCAAAAGCCACTGTACAAACATCTGTTATTTTTGTTGTTTCATATTGGAAGCATATGAAATCGCTCATCGTTTATCGCATTTGGTTTATTGTTTGTTGTGCATTGTGTTCTGTTTTATTAACAAGCTGAAGGCAATATCCATCAAGGGAATAATCGACTAGCGAAAGTTGCTAATGGATATTGGCAATGTGTTTACTCTGATTGTTGTCTCATTCTCTGCCCTATGGGAAGCTTTGAAAGCACACTGAAGCTCTTATGAGATTAACAAAAGTTAAAGAAACTTCCTATTGGCATAAAGCTCTTCGAAATCAAATAAACTCTATTGCAGGTAATCCGGGTTCTATATCGGCTTATCATTTTCCATTCTCATAATTTTTTGTGCATCAAGTTAATTGTCTCTCTCTCTCTCTATTAGTATTTTACATCTCCTTCTCTCTTTTGAACGCCTATACTACGTGTCTCTCTCTCTCTCTCTCCTTTCGTCCGCTGTCTCTCTCTCAGCTGTTACATATCTCTTGCTCTGTGACTGCTTCTCTTTTCTCTTTCTCCCTCTTAGATTATCTATTTACTCTTATTCCTATCCTGACTATCTACCCTCCATTCATTAGATCATTCTCAGTCTGGTTCTATTTCTTAAATTGAACTTAAATAAGCATCCATCACAGATTTAACACTTCACCAATTAAGAAGTTAGGAGACTTTAATTCTGATTCGCATCAAAGTATGAATATTTATACAGCTCAGCGGGCATTTGGCAACTGGCAACTGGCAACTGGCAACTGACAATTGGCAATTGACAACTGGCTGACAAGAGTCGGAAAAGCAACGGAGACCTGTTAACCTGTTGAGTGATTCGCATTGCAATAGATCGATCAATTGATCGATCACTCGCATGATCGATCGCCTGCGTGTTCATATATCGATTGGTGTCGAGTGCAAAGCGAACAATTCGTGCAGCTGTTATTTGTAATATCCATTAATATAGTAACCTCTTGTCCCCCTTCTCTCTTTGTCTCTATTGCTCTCGTTTTGGCTGCTCGTTTCAGTTTCTCCTCTTTGTTTTGCATATAAGAAACCTAATTTATATGATCAGCAAGTATATATTTCTGTCTTCAACTAAACCGAGTGAATACATTAGCTTAAGTTCATTGACTTACCAAGAACTAAGCAGTTTTCATCAGTTTGCAATTAACTTTTAGGAATATTATGTGCACGATAAGTGAATAGACATATTCCAACTTGATCAATTTATTTAGAAGAGCCAAGATCAAGGTACTATAAAGGTATTAAGTATTTAAAAACTCTTTCGATCTCCCTATTTCTCCCTAACTGCATGTATTTCTATCTATTTCTCTGTTATATATCTCTATGGGTAATTGTGTATCTTTCGTATTCCCTAGCGCACTATCAATATTTTTTATCTATCTTCACATATGTCTATATTCACTTATCTCCATATCTCTCTATTTTTCAGTCCATCTATATATTGCTTCTCCTGTCTCTTGACCACCTATTACCCGCCTATTTCTCCTCATCTGCCTCTCACTTTTTTTTCTAATTATCTCTCTTTCTTTCTCTGTGTTTTTCCCTTTCTCCCTCTCTCTGTCTCCTATTTCTGTTTTGCGTTCTCTCTCGAAATTCTCTGCATCCTTGAACAGTGTCAAAGACTTCATCATAACTCAAATGCTAATCGCTTGTAGCTAATTACAAGAATAGCAACAGCAACAACAGCGAAATGCCCAAAGAATGTGTATGAATCGATGAAAAAAAACGAAAATTCCGCTTGGTGCGTCATCAGCGCCCGCAATTTATGTGCTTATTTAATGGCAGCTTCCAGCACCCAGAGCACCCAGCATCCAGTAAGCTCTCTTCCCCTATCGGCCCCTCCGCCCACTGCCACGCCTTGCTGTTGCAGTGCAATCGCCAATGCTGTAAGCCACACCAATTGCTGAAGCGATGCAATGCGATGCGATACGATCCGATTCCCGACCGATCGAGCAGCCATTGAATTGTAAATTGTAAAATTGTTTCTTTTTTTTTTTAGCATGGCATTTACTGAGTGCCCCAACCCAAACGGCCGATCGATTGATTTGTGATTTGTTTTCGCTTTTCTTCAAAGTTTTTTTCATTTTGTTTTTGGGGCGCCCTTCACACAGCCTCAAAATGATAGTAATAAAAGCCAACTTCATTGTTAGGTAATTGCCTGCTTTTTGTGGGTGTGGTGACTGGGGCGGGGCGGTGCGAGCTTGTGCCGTGTATTCTGCATTCCACGAGTTAATGACTTGATCAGTCGATCACTCGGAAATTAGCCGAGAATGTCACTGAGTAATATTGCACTTCATATTTCGCTCATTTTGCTAACAAATCCACTTTGGATTTATGTGAATTTTGAATAGCTCTCCAATCCATACCACATGCTTTTAATTGCGACTATAAAAATACCCTAGCTCGATAAGCATTACAGGGGTAGGTGTTCGGAATTGAGCCTAGATATGTAACAAGCAGAAGAGTGGAAGAACTGTGAGGTCATATTCCACTTGACATTCAGAGCGCGGGGGAGAGCGATTTATTGAGAGAGGTGAACTCTTTTAGTTAACTGCCATGGAAATGCTGTCATTACTTAACTATCTAAAAATGTACACAATTATAGGGTGTCTGCACGTCGACTCTGCCACTTGCGTGCCTGTTTCCAGTTTTAAAGTGCACTTTGTTTAGTTTCTTATGAGGCATTTATATACATCTAAATTGATTGGCCCAGCTATCAATCAGACGTCATATATCACATAAATATCTCATAGATCATATACATATATTGTGGCGCGTCTATCGTATATGAATATGCTATATTTGATATCGTTTAACATTTATCAATGTCCAATTTCATTTAGGCTCGATTGTCTCTTGCACTGCATTCAATGGCAAGTGCGAGCAGTGCAGCTATATAAATGTGCACATGTGTGTGACTGTTCACTCACACACAGGCGCACGCATGCTTCAACATTTTTTTGTTTTTGTCACCTACAAGAATTGAAAAAATGCGCGTTTTGTTTTCGCAAAAGCCGCTGCTTGTTGTTGTTGTTGCTGCTGCTGGTGCAGGACGACGCTCGCGTTTAACCGTTAATTTTAACAGTTCGCGTTTATTTCTCAATTTCGGCTGCACTCGGACTCGGCTATCTTCGGCTTTCGTATGTTTTTTGTTTTTTTTTTTTTTATGCTTTTTTTCTATCATTCGAATTCGCTGCGTTTTTTTTCGTCGTGGTCGTCGTTGTTTTTGTTGTTGTCGCGCGCGTCTTTTCTAGCGTCGGTCGTTCGGTCGACGCGATCTTGGACAAACTGAAGTTCGATTGACGCTGACGCGCGCCGGCAGCAGCAGCAGCAGCAGCAGCAGCAGCATAGAATAGATGCCGCACTGCCTCACGCCTCTCTGCCTTGACGGCTCTCTCACATGTGACAAACGCTCGCGTACCCACACATACAGACGCATACATACGAGCACATAACTGTATGGCAAATAGGCAAATAGACAACGACCGACAGCTGCGCTCTGCTTGACACTGACGCTGCCGTCGCTGTCGACGTCGACGTTCTTTTGTTGTTGAGCTTTTAGTTGTTGTTAATTTTTTCTCCTTTTTTTAGCTTTAGTAGCTTTTGTTCTTTTTTTTGTGTTTTGTCAACATGCACGACGACGCGCGCGCTTCGCTGCTTGCTGGATTAGTTGTTGTTGCTTTTTGGCTTATTGTGGATTTTAATTTCATTTCTCTTGCTGCTGTTGCTGTCGTTGTTGTTGCTGTTCTTGTTGCTGCTGCTGCTGTTGCTGCTATAACGTGTATTTTATATTGCTTGTTTTGTCTTTTGCCAGTCACTATCTATTAACCTAATGCGCGCCTGCCCCGCCCAGCAATCACCATTCACACACCCACCCACCCATCCAGCTCCCCTGCCCTAGCCATAATTTGCACATTGATTTCTTCTCTTTTCTTGTTTTTGTGGCGTTTTTTTCTTCTGTTTGCTGCGGCCTGTTGAAGCGTACGCCACTATCCAGCATACGCACACAGACCCACATACACATACATACATGCGTACGTATGTATCGATGCATATGTATATTCGACTTTTGGAGCGGAGCTGTTGGCGGAACTAACCTACGACAGGCAGCCGCGCATTGGCGCACGCGGCGTATGCGCAATGTGCGAAGTATTAATGCAAGCGAGCAGACGACGATGACGTCCATGCCTACCCTGTAGAAATGCGAAACTTATAATGTGTAAGTTGAATATGAAATACATCCATGTTTATTTACCGACAACAAAACTGAAATCACTTTTTGGTAAAAAAAAAAATGGTTTGTATGAATTATTTAAAAAAGATTAAAATTGGGGCAAATTTATTTGTTCCAGATATTCCATAATCTAGCTTCTTCTGCTGAACTGGTAACATTTTCCATTAATAGCTTTAATATTTTGCTGAGTATTCCGTAGTCGGGCATACCATTTGTTTATCAGTGCAACTGTGCGTAACTGAAAACATATTTCTTTATTTTTGCACAAAATTTACATTATTTTTGTTTCATATATATGTATTTTGTTTTTCTATTTTGATATTTTTGGTCTGGCGGAATTTTTGGATGGTATTACGATTACACATAGAGGCGATATAGAACGCATGATCTTTGGCCGCATTCCGCCGTTCCTATGCAGCTGCTGACGTCATTCGTTAAGCTGGAGCGAATGCCATCGCAATGATCCATCATCGTCACGCGTCAAATTTCGATTCAGATTCAGCGAGTGCAACTACTATATATACTATACTATAAGATATATGTAGATATCTTTGCTGTTTGTGCATGCATTTTGGGGTATCTGAAAATAGGCGCATTCGCTTTGTGGAACACATTCCCATGGAATGTCTCGAACTGCCGCCCAGACCAGAGCCCCAACACCCAACACCCGACACCCCGGCCCCGGGACCCGAGACATGCCCAGCCACTTACACGAAAGTATTTACCTTAGCTAAATACCTGTGTCTATGTGTGTACCTGTGCATGTGCCTCAAGTCTGTGCCTACAATCTGGTTTCCCTTTCAACTCATATTCTGTCACGATTCAACGTCTACACCTTGGCAGTAGGTAGCTATAGCAACAACTGAAATTGGAACGCATTACGTAGCTGTCTAGGCATTCGCTAGATCTAAGCTATATCTCTGAGGTCTTATGCTATCGAATTCGTCAGAAAGTTAGCTTTCGGCTGTGAAGCAGCTTCAACATGGCCCAATTCCAGCGGTCCAGTTTTTAGATATAGATAGATAGATTTTGCACTTCTTTCACTTCTCTTTATATATGCCTCATGTTACTAATCTACATAATCGTGTTTCATATTCCATGCATTCCACAATTTACTTTTTACTTTTTTCATATTTGTTTTGAGTTTTTGCTTTCGTAGCTGATCTCTCAGCTAAAAACCAAACACCTACAAGCGCTTTACTATTTCGTTTTCACTGTTTCACAGCTTCATAGATCAGTGTTCCACATTCCATTCCACCTATCAAATAATTACTTTTCCATAAGCCTTTCTTATGTGTTCTCTAATTGCTCGTCCACTTAGCGCATCTTTCTATTTCATTTGCCTAACTATTCCAAATTCCTCAGCTCTTAGATCCAGCATTGTGGGTGATCGCAAGATACACAAAATCTGTTTACCATTTCGTTTTTCGCATTGTTTGCCTCCCACTTAGCGCCGAATCAGATTGCCGCGAGCTCCGCTGGCTGCTGGGCTCTGAGTTGGGCACGAGCTGGGGCACTTCTAGATTGTGGCATCAATTAGCAGGTTATTTTCGGTATTGTGTTTCCTTTGTTTAGGTGTCTTTGATTAGAAAACTGTTGCCGAAGCCGAGCCAAAGCAAACAAACAACACGCGATCATAAATAGCGGAATGGCACGTGCAGTTGCCAAAATACCATAAACAGTGCAATGCTCGATGCCGCACCGCAAATGTTCCGTTGCCATGTGACCAGTCGGAGCCGGGCCATAGAGATCCCGAGTTCGGAAATAAATCAACGTCGGATATGAGCGAACGCATGATCCAGCCCAGCCCAAAAGCCAATTAGTTATTCCAGTCCAAACAATGCCAGGCGCCCTGCGAATGGACATAATTAAGAGTCAATGAATGAGCAGGGGATTATATAGTATATATGTATATACAATGCCAAATTTGTATCTCTCTCTTGCTCAGGTCATGCTAGTCGTAAGATATATAATGGAAATTCTATTCTATAATCTTGTTTGGCTTCATTGACCATATCCATCGACCTGTCTTTTATTTATATTTATATGTACGATCTATTACCATATCTTTTACTATAATCTCAAGACATACATGTTTTCATATATAAATTTCATTCCTACATTGAATTCTGAAAGTTTATTTAGAAAATGTAGCTAACTAGTAGAGCTCCGGCTCAGTATAGCCGATTTATCGATTGTAAATTTGCTGAAATAAAGTAATTTTAAAAGTAGATGCAAATTAGCTCAAAGATTTTGTATTCCATTTATATATAATTTTAATCCTGTGATCTAGATCTCCCCTATACCGATTTCAGAATTGCATTCAATTTTTTATTTTTATTTATTTATTTTTTGGTTATTCGTAAGATCTGTGAATTCATAGTCTACAAATTCGTGTCTATGCGCCCATCTCTAAATTAGAACACTCGCAGATTAGAGGCAGCAGCCCCACCCCCAAGCCCTGCTGGCCGCCCCTGCTGTTGGCTCCCTGCGCCCTGCGACAAATGCCGTGCGGGCCCCCAAAAACAGCAAATTTTATCAGCGATCGGTGCGGCGCGTGATCTTGCGAGAGCGCCAAATACTTAGAAATAAACAAGTGGCGACCGACGATGCCGATGGTCATCTCAGAGAGCGGAAGGTTCAGGGCAGAGGCAGCGACAGAGACGACGGCGGCAACGACAACGAGAGCGGAACGCGCGAAAAGCAACAAAAAAAAAAAAAAAAAAAAAAAGAAAAAGAAACAGAAAAACGCTAGCCAACAATTTGGGCACTTCAGCAAGGGGCTCCAAATGAGTGAGGGGCAAGGCGAGGCGAGGCAGGGCAGTGCAGGGCATAGGGGGATTGGGGTCCCGGGTAGGGGGAAGGGCTGGGCTGGCTGATGAGACGATGAGTAAGCCAAGCGGCTGCGGCTGTGACTGTCTGGCGTTAGATAGTCACGCCTTGCCTAGCAGCAGCAGAGGCCGAACCAACAAAAGCAGCAGCAGCAGCAGCAGCAGCAGCAGCAGCGGCAGCGGCGGCGGCAGAGACAACAGCACATAATTAAGACAATAGTGGGCCATACACTCGAAGAAATGAGCAGGTGCATTGCTTATGCGCTTTGACTACTTCTTTAGCAAATAGGATTCATTACTCTTTCAATGTTTCCGAGCTCCGTGTTTCGCATTTCAGTGTTTCGCACCTCCAATGCTTCTCTGTCATGTTGTAAAGATGACATCCATGATATAGTGCATCAAATTCCACTGTTTCATTTTCATAGTAAGATTTTCACTCTCTACATTTTAGTTCCACATTCTCATAGAGATGCAATGCTTCACTTGCCATTGCTTCATCATATCTGTGATGTGTTCTCTCACTTCCACTCTCCACATTCCAATTCCACACTCTCATACCATTGCTCCACTGGCGACTGTTTCACTTCCCAGTGTTCCACATTGCCAGCACAGTCTGTTTGCTTGTGTGTTTCACTCTTCCACGTTTCACTTGCCAGTGCTCCGCTGCTCTAGCAAGTCTTCGATGACTATTTACAGTACCTATTTTTAGCGGAAACAGCTTCTAGACAATTTCTGCGAGTGTATTTACAGCGACTGGTGGTAGTACGTATATCTGGCGATACGTAAGTATCTATCTATCGCTGGCATATGACACACACACACACACACTAACACGCACACACATTCAGACACTCATAATAGAGCAGCATCGCTCGACTGATCATTGATCGCAATCACAAATTTTGCAGACAGCACACAAAAATTGTTGGGCAATTATTTATTTATTTATTTATTTGCTCGCCTAGTGTATATAGGTATACGAGGAGGGGGCAATAGATATCGCGGGGGCACAACTATACACATTTATATATATATTTATATGGATAGCCTTCCATCGATCGCGTTTGGCCAATGAGGCGTATGCGCAATGTTTGCCTTTTGTCCACAGCAACGCGTCGTATGCGCAATATTTGCTGAGCGCTTCTTCTTTTTTTATGGGACACCTGTTGTAAGACTTTTTATGATCAACGCTGCGGCTGCTTCTTCTTCTCCACATTTGATTGTTGCGGTTTTTCTGCCTTTTTTTTGGTTTTTGTTTTATTAGCTCAACGATATTCCCTTGACTTTGTCAATTTGCTCAGCTGTTGGCTTCCATTCTGCATTGTTGTTGCTGTTTAGTTCCAAGAATGCGGGGCACCTGCTAATAGATCATTAGATAAAGTTTTGCTCAACTATAAAAGCAATGTGTTGTCGTTTCTAAATCTAATGAAGTGACAACAGAGCGAGAGAGAATACAACTAACATTTGAGTTAACAATTTCTTACATTTAGACTATGGAGTCTTTGTTTTTCTCCTCTACTTTGTTTTTGTTTTTGTTTTTGTTTTTATGGCTATCTGATCGTGGCAGCTGGCATATATCACTTTTTTCTGAGACATGGTGATTCTTGTTAAGATTGAATTATATTATGATAATCGATTTTTCGCTTTGAAAGCAAGTTTTATTTCAACTACATAAAAGTTAATGTGAAAACAAGAGCTGTGATCATTCTGCTAGATTGATCATGCAAATCATCTGTGTGGAGCGATGAGTCACAGTTCTGGCAAAAGCGAAACTGAGTATCAAGCTGGGATTGTAAGTAGAATGGCCATAATTAGCTAAATGCATATTGAAGAACAGTCCGTATAATCGATGATCTCTGATAGAGATCGACCGATGCGATCCATTTCGGTTTTATTGTATAATAGTATATGTATGGAATACATAGATAAATTCGATATATTTCACACATAAACAAATTCGAGTGTCCAGAGCTGGGAAAGGAACTCCAAGCAAACATGAGTTCCACTTGCCTGTCAAGCACATCTACCTAGACAGACCCAAGATATATGCATACATGCCTGAGAGATATACATATGTACCTCTGTGTTATAGCTATGCCTCAGTTATATTCTAGTATTCCCTTCTCTGTGCCAACTTATCACACTTGAATTTGCGATGTTTGCTTTTAAGTGACTTTCGCTTCCAGCTGGCGCGGGCACAGTCGCTGCATACAAAGTACGCGCACGATTTGCAATTAGATCAGATGGCTATATATAGAGTGGCAATGTGGGCTATATGCCATAGATGCGCCATACTAAATCTATCTAATTATAATTTATTTCGCTGCAGTTTGTCAATGGAAGCGCGCACGTGTGCGGGACACACAGTTTCGCCTCATCTTTTCTTTTTGGCCAACGAATCGTGTCTCACGTTTGGCTTCGAGTTGTCTGCCAAGCGGAGATTTTCCCTCTCGCAAATTCGCGCAATTTGTGTTTGGCACGTTCATCGTGTCAGTGTGTGGGTGTGCGAGTGTGTGTGTGTGATAGGCCTTTTGTTGTGCGTGAATTGTTGAATGTGACGGCAAAATTTTTGAGTTTTTCGATTTCAGAATTTGCAGATTTTTTTTTATTGTATTTCGATTTTCTTAGAAAGTTCCCGCAACGGCAACGGAAATGAAAAGTCACGTAGTTTGTAGCCCGTACAATTCATCTGTCCAGTGATTTTTCTTCTTTTCATCTTTCACACACCTACAACGCCATATCTGTGTGAGTGTGTGTGTGTGTGTGTGGGAATTTCTCAGGCTGAGCAACTGTTGCTGCTGCTGCTGCTGCTGCTGCTGCAACTTGTTTCCCATTTTTTGCGTACTTTTGCTTTTGCAGCAACTCCCACCATGAGGCTGGGCAGCGTCTTCAACGCAACTCAGCTCGACTCGTTCCACGTTGGCTTGGCTCGGCTCAGCCTCAGTACAAGATTATTGACATGCCAACATGTTGTTGCTCTCTGGGGCCAAGACTGGAGATGCGGCTGGGAGTGTTGTCGATGCTGATGTTGCTGTTGCTGTTGCTATAGCTTGGAGTTGGAGTTGGCTATGTGGCAGCGGCTGCTACCACCTCCTGCTCCGCCTTCCTTGCTTGGCATGTGAGAATTTCGCGTCTGACCAACGGCAGCGACTAGCAGTATTGGCTCAACTGCCAGATGCCCTGTATTGAGAGTGAATGAAAGATCAATGGGTATGACAGACTCTCCGACCCACTCGAGTCTAGCAGCCTAAAGCAGCCCAAATCCCTAGCTAATAATGAATATTTTAATGAGAACAGAGCGATACCCCTCTAATTGTCCTATCTTACAGGGTATCACAGCAGGAACAAAGCCGCTTGACGAGCTGCTGCCTCAGCCTGCGCATCGCTGCTGAACAATCAGCTCGTTGCATGGCTTGCACAATTTATGCTGTCCCCCCTCAGCACTCGCTCAGCCCCACCGAGTGGATGGCCAGCCCTCCCCTTGCTCGTTAGCAGCGGGCAGCATGCCCGTTGTTGGCTATTAGAAAGGCATGTGAAATGTTCCCTAATTGTTGGAATTTTAATACTGACTGCCTCTAACTGCCCGCGCTCCCTCTCGCCCCTTCCCTCCCGCCTCTCCAGCAGCAGCGACTGTCCTGTGTGCCATGTTGTCTGTGATAACTGCGGATGGATAGGGGCAGGAAGGAGGGTGCTCGAGGAGAGGTGCAGGAGTGCTGCGCTTTGTGCCTTGTCATTGCTCGCAGTTGTTGATGCTGGACAGCTGCTGGGCGGCGGCTGACTCCCCACCGGTCTGGCTCCACTTTGGGGCGCTGTCCAAATGTTGAGCATGGACCCCTCCCAGCGATCTCTGCCACGGATCCCTCCCTTGGGAGCTAAGAGCTGGGCATCTCTAGCAGTTGCTTAAGTACTCTATTAGTGCAATTGGAGTCGCAGCAACAGATGAAGTGCGTTCAGCTGTTCTTCCACTTGCAATTCTCATTTCTCTAATTGACAATTTAGAAAGCGCGGGGCTACGAGAGGGCCGGACAGGCTGGGGCCGGAGGCGTCTAGTGCCAATTGGGATCTGAAAGGCAATTGAGCTGGAGTCGGGTGTGGGCTGTCAGAGTCAAAGGCAGAGTTGCTATGCAAAGTCAAGGGAGCTGGTCAAGCTCTCTAGCCAGTCGAGCAGCAGGTAAAATGTATAGACTGAAGGATACCCTGTAGACCTGATGAGGTTGAGACGGTTGCCAAAGGTGTGCGATACCAGATAGAGGGACTTCAGTCAAAGACAAATTTAATGTTAATTTTTTCTAATTCAATAGATACCCTGCAGTTCATTACGTCAACAGATAGACGCTCAAATACCCTGTACCCTTGATTAAGGAACGTTTCTTAGACTTGTGATGAAAAGTAGCTTCAGCAAGCTCTAACAAGAATTTATGCTCGACTGATAGATACCCTCTAGCTGTTTAATAGTCAATATATTTGATTTGAAAAGCTCTTAGCCAAGGAGAGTACATACAAGTACACTTCGTGACTTATAAATTACAGAGGGAACAAGCGATACACTTGGAGCTACCCTGTGAAGCGCGTAGCAAACTACCATGAGCATGCACAGATATAGAGGATGGAGAGTAATTAGCTTGGAGCTAACAGCCATAAACATGCTTTGACAAGAGGATATCCTGGAAGCAGCAAAACAGCTTTAAGATTTATCATACCTGATTGTCATCAGTTAATACAGGGTATATAGCTTTCAGCTTGCAATTGACTTGCAGCTGGACTCCAGCTTGTCTGCAACAGAGAGTCAAGGCAACTGTTGCTCCATCTCCATCTCCCCCTCACTCTCTCACTCTCTCTCCCACGCTCTCTATCTCTTTCGCTCTGCCACTCTGCAGTCGCTTCGTGATCGTGTAACAATGCGAGTGATTAGTACGCGCCGGCGTTCAAAAATTCGCAGTGCGGAACTTTTTTTTGTTCATTGTTGTTGCTGTTGTTGCTGTTGTTGTTGTTGTTGTTGGAGTGTCTGCTGCGATTGTCTGTTGCAGTTCGCATTGCAGCATGCGCCTTGCACCGGGGGCAGCATTGAAATGATTTAGTGTGATTTATCTGTAAATTCCTACCTTCAATCTCTTCTCACGCCACAAAAAAAAAAATAAAATAAAAAAATAAAATAAAAAGAAGCAGAAAAAGAAAAAGAAAAAGAAACGAGCCTTGGCTCGACAGTAAAAGGCTGACTGTCTGTGGCAACTGCTCGAAGGGCTTCAGTTTGGTTAAACGGTGTCCGCCCAGTGCCAAAGCGACACGCCCTCAGGCACCGCCGCCGCCTCCAACCTAGACGGCCATACTACTCTCGAAGGTGTTATAAAAACGATAATAAAAAATTGTAAGCTACGCGCCATAAATTGGCATTTAATAGTTGAAATTTACGCTGAATTGACAGCCAACAGCTTGCAACAACAACAACAGCAGCAGCAACTTGCAACAAATGCGGCATGAGAAATGGCTGCACAGGTAGGTCTGCGCTCCCCCCGCGCGCTGCCCCGCACTCTCCCTTTTTAACACACCTTTAGACACATCTCATAGCCAGAGCTTAGCGCGCTGCTCAGCTCGCCTCTTATTTTCTTCTTCTTACTTTTTTGGTGGCGGCTAAAAACGCGCGCGCCGTCGGCATTTGGCGCGATTTATGATGCATCATTACGAGCATTTTTATTATGGTTATATTTTGATCGCACGCCAAGCAATCCCAGAGACTCCAGCAACACACCGACACACACACACACACACACTCGCTCACACATTTAGCTGGCGGCCTGAGCCGCGTTGCATTAAGGCAGACTTCAGAGTTCAGCTCGATCTTATCACTTGTCGCTGCTGTCTGTCGCTGCTCGCTGCTCCCATGCACACATACATAAACATGTGCATGCATACACATACACAAACATGCATATACATATATATATATATTTAGTTAAAAAGAGCTCCTTTCCTCATCATAATGACAATTCAGAATGTTAATGATCATAATCGAAAAGCTTCATTATGCCAGATAATGCCAACAACTTAATCTGGAACACGTACGCTCTCCGCCTCCTGCGCTGCTCCTCACACACAGATTTCACTTGCATCAAGCCAAGATCCTCAATGCCACCAAAGTTGTGCGAGCAGAGCGAACAGGCACTGCTCGACTAGCGCATACTATGTATACAATATTTTGGCTAAAAACCAGCTGGAAAATAGCCACAACAGGAGCGATGCCATTTCCGGTAACCGAGCTGCAGTAGCTGTTGGAGCAATTGATAACATTTTAGGGCTGTGCTACATTCTATAAGATTCGCTATCTGATTTTTGAGTATTACGCAGCTGATCAAATGAGCAGAAATATTTCAAAAATTCTGCAGGGTGTGTTAATTATTAGCAGGAGCTTCGAAAGTTTAAGCTTGAATAAGGTATTTCGGATCTTGGGCTAATATCTAAATGGATTTTGTGCGGAAAGTATAGTAACCAGGGTTTTAACAGCTCTATAATGGCTGTAAACGAAAGCCAAAGGATAACCATTTTAGAGCAATAGCATTTTCTCTTGCTATTGCTCTTAGTAGGACATCTAACAGAAAATATATGTCCAATATTATAAATCATTATTGAGAACAGAATTGAATTTGTTAGTCTAAATAATTCAATTTTCAATGACCCATCTGCTGCTCTGATATTAGCAGTTCAGGTTTTACTCTGCTCTGGTGCTGATAGTTTAACTTTCTCTCCATGCTTTATCAGTTTTGGCTGTTCACTTACATATTCTAGAGGAATTTCCTTAGTCATGTCGCTAGTTTCAGTTGTGTTTTTAGTTAGTCAGCTTACATAGTTTAGTTGCGTTCATTGTTTACTTAGGTATTAGAAATCTTCGCGGAGCAAAAACCTCAGCAGGCATTCGAATCGGCTAACCGGGCAGACAAAACAAAGCAGTCGAGGCCGTCGCTTTGGCCATGAACCAATTTCGAGCACTTAAGATAACAGAAAACAAAACATAGTTCTAGTCAAATTCTAGTGTGAGGGTGTGTGTGCGTGTGTGTGTTAGCCACGAGTTGAGCGCGTTTTTAAACGCTGAAAATTTGCTGCATGTTGCATGCCGTTTGAAACGGTTCAAAGCGGTTAGAGAAAGAGAGAGACACACACAGAGAGAGAGGGAGAGGGAGAGAGAGCGTGTGTGTATCGGTTTTGATTTGGCGCACACATTAGCGATTTTTATGGCCATAGCGACAACAACAGCCGTTAAAGAGCTAATGGCTTGGATAATGATTTCTGATTTCGTTCATTTCATTTGCCATGTTAAATGCCACCGCCTCCCCCTTCGCAGCCCAGCCCAGCTATCCCGCCTTTGTTGGCTTTTCAAAAATCGCTTTTTCGAAAATTTCCTTTTTATGTAGCTGCCTTTGTTGTTGTTGTTGTTTGGCCATTGCGGATTCGTGCGTCAATAATTAGATCATCTCTGGGTTGGCTTTTGTAGACGATTAGCGAAATCAAAAAGCCCAGAGACCGACCAACCGATACACTCACACACACACACTAGTTTAGTTTTCTTTCCTTTTCACTATTTTCCCAGCAATTTTCATATTGTTGTTGCTGCCGCCCGTATAAAATTCGTGTAATGTCGAGCGCTTTGAAAATGCGCCCGCAAACAAAACACACAAGAATGAAGCCAAAAAAAAAAGCGAGTAGAAGAAAGAGGTTGTGCGGGAAGTGCTCGACTAGCAAATGCCCTATAGAAATTATGATTATGCATATCGAGATCGAGATGTTTCTTTAGTAAACTACTTGACTCTAGCTCATTTAGTCACTGAGTTCGGATAGTTAGTCTGCGATGGTAAGGAGAGTAACAGCAGCAGAGAGCTCGGCAGTCAGAGCATACCAGTGCAAGAGAACCAGCCCTGTTCTAGGCAACCCCATGCGTAGCTAGCGCTATGCTTACAGGGTATATAAAAAGCGAAAACAAAAACAGCAAAAAACACAAAAAGAATCGAAACGCGCAAATTAAATGAAATTTTCGACTATTAGTTAGCTCTTTAGACTTTAATGAATCATGCCCGAGTGGATGAGCTGACTTGGGCAGGGGCGCAGGTGGGTGGGGGGTGACGTGGGGTGTCAGCAAACGCAGGGCGCAGGAGGCGGAGGGTAGAAATGGGAATTAGCAATCGGCGGCTGCTGCTGCTGCTGCTGCTGGTGCTGGGCGTGGCACTAGCCATGGGGCGTGGAACGTGGGCGTTAAATGAATTAACCAGACAAGACAAACACACACGCACACGCACACGCACACACACACACACACGCGAAATGAGACAAAACAAAATATTTGCTTTATGGCCGCATTAATGGCATTGACTTGAGCGGGCGGTAGGTGCGCGAGGCCAGGGTGGCCTATGTGAGTGGTAGATAATTTATTAATGTGCAGTCGTAAAGCGGGGATAAAGATACACATATAAAGTTATAAAGATTCAACGAAAATGATAAACCGAATCGCAAATCGCAACGCGCATTAATTGGATATGGTTCGAGATTTGGGCACTCAAATCTCATAAAAAACAAAAACCAAAAAAAAAAAAAAAAAACAAAAAAACGCAAAAACACAGATCTATAGAGAGAATGTTACTGAATGGAATGGAAAAGGCATTAAAAACAGCAGCCAACAACCGAAAATTCATTTTCAACAATAAACAATTGGGAATGCGCCAGCTCCCCTACCCCTACCCCTACCCTATAAACATGCCCTGACCGACCCCGCCTCGGCCCCCGCCGCCGCGCGCTTATCCTTGGATTGGTTGTTGTTGTGCATGTTTCCTTCCATTGGCGTTTTTTTTATGCGCGTCTGGCGCCGATCAGCTTTTTGTGTGCTTCTCGAATAATGGCTAGATATACTATATATGCATATAGAGCGACTATATATATATATATGTTGAAAGGCGACACAAAATGTCGCTCAAAAATTGACGACCCTCGACGGCGCCGGCGCCAGCAGCTTAAAAACAAAACAAGTCCGTGACAAGTGCGGTCAACAAATATGCTGAAGAGAGTGGGAGAGTGAGAGGGGGGGGGGGGAGGCGTAGAGACAATGGGAGGGACAGCTGTATTGAGTGGCACTAGCAGCGGGCAGCTGGGGCTGGGGCTGGGGCGGGGCCTCTACGGGGAGGCAACACTTTCAAGTGCCTAGACAAAAGATTTAGCCAAATACTCGTGGCTACGCAGCAACAATCGCAATGTGGGCCAAGAGAATTTTCAAATGGATTTGGAATTTGGGAATGCGCACACATGCTATCATTGACCATGCTGCAATGCTCATGACACGATCTAGGGATCTTGGGATGGCAGCTCGTAATCTGGCAGCTCTAAGCTCCGCTCCCACAACTCCAATTGATTCAATGAGAGTTTAGAACGGGAGGCGCGCGACTTTAAGTCAGAGAGTCAAGTCATAGATTAGTAAAATCAGAAATTGAGCTGTAAGTTAAGTCGTTGAGAGATTGAGATTGAGATTGAGATTGAGTAGAGATTGGCTCAAATTTAGATTGAGAAATGTTGTGGCTCCTGGCCAATTTATCTGTTTTGTGGCTTAGTCCGGCTTAAGATTTGTTTTCTGGATTATTTAAATCATGAAATTTATTAGCTACGCACTGCAACTTGTTTGATAACTGAGAGAGGAAAACAGGAAAATAGGGAGAAGCTGACTAAATGGTCTATAAGGCTGTTGATTTATAAATAACTACTCGTTACTTATCTAGCATTTTTGGTTTTATTAAGTAAGCAAATGAACAAGTGAACAAGGTCTGAGCACTTATAGCAAAGCGCAGCAACTTGTCCTTTCAAATACTAAGAGAAACTGCCGGTTCGCTCAGAGAGCACGCCCTAAGGGCGTAGAACAGTATCGAAGATATAAAATTGAAGTACTCCTTCAGCTTATTCCAAATATGGAATTGAAGAGAAGAGAACAGCTTCACATTCCGATATAAAAGTCTCGAGGCATCCAAAGTTAGTGGAATTGTGGTCGAATGGCTGACGCTCTCGTTGGCCGAGCTGATTTAGTTTCGCGTACAGGTAAATGCAATCAGCCCGAAATCCACGTGAAGACACGTAAATTCCCACCCATAGGAGCGGGATCATAAACACAACAATATAATTCAAAGACAGAGCGAGTGCTAAACATATGCGTTCTGTGGTGCAGCGGCCCATAAAACGGGGCACACACCGGCGAGAGCTGCCGCTGGACCGTGGGAAAAGCCCAGAGCGGGAGAGGGCCGAGATAGCGAATGCAACCTGTAGCACAGGTCGTCCTGATGATGGGCGGCGTCATAAAATGCAGTCGTCCTTTGTTTATGCTGCTTATTTAAATTGGCTTCTTGGCGGGGCGTTGCGAGCGCGAAACCGAAAACCGAAAGCCGAAAACCCAAGCGCAATATCAACTTTGACCTGACCTGGCCTGGACCTGCGCGCAGCCTAACCGACTACCTGTTTACCCTGCAAGGGAATTTCCGGGATAGCTTAACCCATATGGTTGGATGGCTGGCTGGCTGGCTGGCTGGCTGGTTGGTTGCCCGAGGGCGACGATCTGTTGCATTTCTGGATCATAACGTGTTATTGTTTCGCGTATCGCGCATTTTCAAGGGAAACACACGTTGCCGGGTTTTCCCCGTGACATGCACTGCGCGCGCGTCATCTGTTTCAGGCTCCTGGTTCGCCAAACCAGGATTACGATTACGACAAATGTTGCGTTCCATGGAACAAGCCGAACAAGAGAAAGAGAACCGCGAGCCAGAACAGAAACTAAGTCTGCGACGAGCTGTGGACTTCGGCATTCAGTTTTCCGTTTCTGCCATTGATTGATTTATGCGCAGCCGCTAGCTGAAGTTTGCTTCCAATAGATACCCGGTGTGGGATCACAAGCAGGACGTTTGTGTTAGACTTTGATTTCAGCTTGCTTTATATTAGATGTATGCGGCCTTTGTTGCACACGTGTAAAGGTCTATTCAGGGGCTCTACTTCCTAGAGCTCACCATTGCTATTACTGCGAGTCTAATGATAATAATACTAATGCATTTAGAATTCAATTCATTCAAATCCCAAAAGTTTTCCAATCGAATATTTTGTATATATCATCATGTTTAGCTTTATTTCATCATCTCATGTTTGCCAAAGTTGAGTACCTCATTGAGCTTTGTGCAACTTTTCCTAGGGTATTTTCCATTGAGTGATTTTTTGCTTTGCCAACGCCCGCCCGCTCGATCGCTGAGCAACTGCAATTGCATATTGAGTGGCCATTGCCTGGGGCTGTTGTTGTTGTTGTTGCTTTGAATTTTGATTTATTTGTGATTCGTTTGTCAATCAGTTCGCTGATGATGATTAATTGCGACGGTGAATGTCAATTGTCGCCATTGCCGACATGACTGGGCGCGTGCTAGGGTCAGCGCGAGAGGCCAGCCAAGGAGACTCTCAAGTGTCTCGCGGCTCTCAGCGTCTCTGCTCGAGCCACACCCACAAATTAGTTAGCTAAATCACGTAAAGCCCCCCTAACGCGCCGCCCTCCTCTCTCGCTTTGCGTTGCTGGTAGCTCAGCTTCCCGCTCTCAAGCTTCGTTTCCACTGCCTAAGACTTCAGGTTTTTACATTGTTGATAGTTCATGAGAGGTTCTACAGTAGAGCTTGGCTTTCTGATATATTCGCATGCATGTATGCGCGCCTTCTATTGGTAAGATCTCAGGCTATATTGGGGCTAGGTGAATGGAGTTTCCGAATCCCTTTAGACTAGGCCAGATCTCGATTAGCCTATGATTACGAAAGAAGAGACCCATCCATGCATAGATCCATCTATGCTCAAAGTGCAGATGAAAGTGGCTAGATCTCTAGTCCATTTAGTGTCTCGAAGATCTCTCGTCTCTTGTTCCAAGACTTTTCTCATTTTCCCACAAACTGACCTTGCATGGAATTGCCCGTTCAAGCTTTACTTACAGCTCGTATCGTTGGCTATAAATTCATTTGGTTAATTGTACAAAGTAAATGCTCAATTTATGGGCGTTATATATATTTACGTCTATATATATATAAAGCAATTTTATTTTGCCTACAGCAAAGTGTGAAATGCTAATGCGATTGCCCCAATTGATAAACGACCGAAATGTATCGATAAATTGCATTTAATGCGTACCACTTGGCGGATATTTATCGCTCAACACATTTGGCAATGGGCAAATTCGAAATGCCAATTGCCGGAGCAGCGGGGAGTGGGCGCGGCGGCGGGAGTCGCGGCAGAGGGTGGCTACCGGCATGTGGCAAATGGGTTGCATAATTGTCATCTGACAGATCATTTCTCAAGCTTGCGCAGATCTGCCAACAGGCTCCTCTCAGTTATTTGTCAGTGCCAATGACGCCAATGACGGCGGCGATGGCACCCAGTCGTAGACCTGCGCTGCCCCCGCCCCCGCCCCACTTGCTCCCTCCCCTCGTCTGTCTGCCCTCCAGCCAGCGAGCTGGGACCTGAGACTGGGACACACCCACTCTGTGGCAATTACGTGTGAGTGATAATTTCAGCTTTGCCGTCTCGCATATTTGTATACCCTGTCGCTGGCATAGTCTAGCAGGTGTAATGGACCACCCAGTCTAGTGTGATAATCTTTGTGTCTATTATTTTATTCATCTTTTAGTTGATCAAGGATGATCTCAAACTAATGCAAATAGTCTCGTGAAAGTGAGGGGGTGGGGGAGACAGAAGCAGATATAGATCACAGATCACTTCTTAGGTAAACCTCCGACGTATTCAGAGCTACCTTAACTGCAGATTTGTTCAGCAGCTCGTACAGGGTATCTTCTAGTCTACTATAGCTCAGACATTCAGATGATTTGTTGGCTTTTAGCTTTTGTTTATTTTCATTTCAATTAATCAAAAATTTTCGCGCTTCCGTTTCAATTTTCCATTCAGCTTACGAATGAGCGAGAGGGGGCTGGGTGCAGGTGGCTCAGGCGTACGGGCAGAGACAGGCGGATGGGGCGGCGCGGTACGTAACGGGTCTTGTGTAACTGGAGGACATAAATTGTTTCGTTTGAATTGTAAATGCATTTGTATTCAATAAATTATTAATTGACGACGAGCCAACTAGCTACCCCTCCCTCGCCCCGCCTTGCCCACTCAATTTCTGCAGCTGTCGCCCGGTCTGGCAACACTGCCACTTGCCACGCCCCCAGCACAGCTCGCCCGCTTGGCTGCGATTCACTTTGCATTGGGCCGCATTTCGCTTCGCTTCGCTATGCAAGTGATGAAGATTTATTGTTTTCATTAAAGTGGCCACATTTACACCTCGCCATTTGAAGTGGACAAAAGCGTGAGCCTCCCTCCTCCTCCCCACGCTCCACTCATCGGCCCCCTCCTCCTGTTGCAGACTCGATTTTTTAATGCCTGTTCATTTTATTTATTTGACATTTATTTAGGAACGGTTCGACTCCTCGACTTTGCAATTGATCGATGGCTCGCTGGCATCGATAGATCGTTTCGGCCATCGATCGATCGATGGTTCGTTCGTTCATTCGTTCGATGGACCCCTCCTACCTGCCGCCTCCTGCCGCACGCCAATTGAGCTGTGCAAATATTTGCATGGTCCATGCATAAATTACGCCCAAAGCAATAGGCCAACTTTTTAGCCAGCTCCCATCCGCCGGCCCCTGTGCGCTTGCCTTTGTCTAATAATTGACACTCGGCATAACAACGCATCGTCTATTCAGCTCTCCTGACTGTACTTCCCTTGCAGTCATCCAGCTGGGGCATTTGCCAGATCATAGCACGCCCTCACGTACGCTGCCAATAAGCGCTGGAAAAGCGGAAAAACTTTTTCTCTTTTGCATTCGCAGCAGCGCCGTGGGGGCGGCTGGGGGATGGCGGGAGGGGCAAACGAACGGAGCAAGGCCAACGACATCCGACAGCAACGAGCGCGGCCAATTGCTTAGAGGCTGAACATATTTATAGACAACATTTATTATTGACGATTCATGTCAATAAACAGTTTTTGGGGTCATCGAGCAGCCTGCACAAGGGAGTGGGAAGCGAGCCACAGGGGGGAGCTCCATACACAAATGGTATTGTCTTAGTCTTGGCCAATAGCTAACAGCGAGACCGGAAAGGCACAAAATATGATGAAAGAACGGAATGTGCGTAGGTGAGCAAATCTGGACATTGACTAAACATTTATATATACTCCCTATACATTTGATATTAACCTTACATAGTTGACTTTCGAAATAGTTCTTTGAAGACGACTTTGAAGTTGATCGTGAGCAAATCCACTTTTCACCGGGTTTCCACATTTACCAGTTTACCCCTTTCAAACATTCGCCTCAGTAAGAAGTTAAGCCAATCATTAATTTAAACACAACTTTTTACCTTTACTCTGCTGACTATACTCTGTATTATGTATTAGCTTATTTATATAGAGACATATTCTAAATACCTATGAATGATGTCGAAAGTTATAGATAGAGCGCGACTAAGCCCAGTGAACATATTCAGATAAGAATTAAGTTCATGAGTTCATGACTATGAGTTCATTCCAAGATGACTCAAGGCAATAAAAGCCACTCGCGTCTGAAGTGCTTCAATTTTAGCGAAATCTTCAAGGAAGTTAAGATACGCAGCTATAAGTATGTAATTGCATTGACCACAAGAGTAGGGGCAAGTTAAATTCGGTAATGCATTCTGCCTATAGAAGAAGGCTAATATATGAATGGATGCAAATATGAAAAATATGAGAGAGCGAGAGAGAGCTCACTTCGACTTGATAATGTGTTCAGATAGTTATACGTATAGATAGATAGATATACGTTGAAGAAGAGCTTAGATATACCACATGACACTTCAATTTGATCTTGACTGTTTACAGAGGAACAGAGGAGGGCTTCAAAATGCTCTTCTTATATGAATATGATTGGACGACATTGCAACAAAATCATTTAAATTCCAATTCCAATTTCAAATGGTAGACAAGAGCCGACGAACGGGCCCCAATACAGCGTAAATAACATTATCGGAGTAGCTTCATCTCTTCCTCTAAATGCAACAACAGCAAAAGCCACAGTAACAACTTGAACAGATCAAACAACGAATATACATGCACATTCATCCACAATAAATTCCAATAAAAATTATAAGAAACCGCATTCGAAAAAACTGAAAAGAGATGATGCCAGAGAAGTATCTGACCCTCTGCTTATAGAAACATATGTAACATTCATACACTGAGAAAAATAAATGCAAGTTGTCGTGCCTACATATGCTACAGATACAGATACAGATACAGATACAGATACAGATACAGATACAGATACAGATACAGATACAGATACAGATACAGATACAGATACAGATACAGATACAGATACAGATACAGATACAGATACAGATACAGATACAGATACAGATACAGATACAGATACAGATACAGATACAGATACAGATACAGATACAGATACAGATACAGATACAGATACAGATACAGATACAGATACAGATACAGATACAGATACAGATACAGATACAGATACAGATACAGATACAGATACAGATATAGATATAGATACAGATACAGATACAGATACAGATACAGATACAGATACAGATACAGATACAGATACAGATACAGATACAGATACAGATACAGATACAGATACAGATACAGATACAGATACAGATACAGATACAGATACAGATACAGATACAGATACAGATACAGATACAGATACAGATACAGATACAGATACAGATACAGATACAGATACAGATACAGATACAGATACAGATACAGATACAGATACAGATACAGATACAGATACAGATACAGATACAGATACAGATACAGATACAGATACAGATACAGATACAGATACAGATACAGATACAGATACAGATACAGATACAGATACAGATACAGATACAGATACAGATACAGATACAGATACAGATACAGATACAGATACAGATACAGATACAGATACAGATACAGATACAGATACAGATACAGATACAGATACAGATACAGATACAGATACAGATACAGATACAGATACAGATACAGATACAGATACAGATACAGATACAGATACAGATACAGATACAGATACAGATACAGATACAGATACAGATACAGATACAGATACAGATACAGATACAGATACAGATACAGATACAGATACAGATACAGATACAGATACAGATACAGATACAGATACAGATACAGATACAGATACAGATACAGATACAGATACAGATACAGATACAGATACAGATACAGATACAGATACAGATACAGATACAGATACAGATACAGATACAGATACAGATACAGATACAGATACAGATACAGATACAGATACAGATACAGATACAGATACAGATACAGATACAGATACAGATACAGATACAGATACAGATACAGATACAGATACAGATACAGATACAGATACAGATACAGATACAGATACAGATACAGATACAGAGTTTCTCTCTAGCTTTCCTTTCAGTGTATGCAGCCTGGGCTACTCCTCTCGATGCTCCATTCAATTTGCTAATTTGTTCTGCTGTTGTATTTGTTGCATATAGTTGTTGTTGTTGTTGTTTGTTGCAAGTTGTTGTTGCTTATGCAAAATTGTCGACAAGATCGGCGCCGTCTTCGACTGGGCGATGGCTGATTAACTTCAATGAAACTGCATTTATTGTTGCAATGTGGCAAGTGTTGCAACTTGGTTTAATCAACGCAATGCCATTTCTCTAGTTCTCTCTCCATCTCGCTCTCCGTCGATCTGTCCCTCTTCCTCTTTCTTTCTCGATCTCTCTTCTAGCTGTCAGCCAAGTTTTCAGCTGCATCATCTTCCGGGTTGTCGCTGAGTGCGCAGTCCGAAGTGTGCCACAGCACGTGTGGTCCGTTCCCACTGTGCAATCTCTGTGTGGCAGCTGTGCCTCACTCCCTCCCTCTCCTCTGTCGCTCTCCCTCTGCTGCCACCCTGCCAGCGCTTTCTTATGGCCGTTGCTTGTAATTAGCTGCAATTAATTTGCCTGCCTCCAACTGCAATTCGCAATTCGCAATTCGCAATTCACAATTTGCAATTTGCCCGTCTGCGCTTTGCTTGAACTGCGAACTGCGAACTCCATCAGCTGCCACGCCCCCTCAGGCCTGCAACGCGCCACCCAAACATCAAGTTTTTGTTGTTGCTGCCTTTTTTCTCTTGCAGCGGCTGCAATTGCAGTTTATGGAGCCATAAAACAAAGCCACAAGACATTTGCATAGTCGTTTCTTTTTCCTCTCGCGAGTTTTTGTTACTTTTTTCCATTTATTAAATACCCTGTAGTCGCGTGTGTTGGCAGTTGATTGCGTGACATATATCACACATCATCAAATTCACATAAAAATCACAATTACCAGTGTCTAGCTGCAGCTATGCTAGGCCAGCAGTTACCCTGTACTTTGTGAACGAATATGAATAAATTCAATTTGTCTTTGAATGCATTAGATTAGCTCATTAGATATAAATTATAATAATAATATAATGTATATATAATATAGAGTCGACGTGCCTTATTGGAGAGCTGTAGCTTTTAGAGTCTCTCATAATGATATTGATAGTAGATCTACCATATCTACCACTATAGCTGAAATCAGTTATTATGCAGGCCAAATCTTAAGATTACAGGGTATGCAAAGGCATGGGGTAGTTGGGCGCGAAGCAGGACAGAGCGGGGGGCAGGCAGCAGACGTGGAGGCAGGGGCAACGACTGAGACAGTGGCAAAGGCAGGGCCAGATACAGGGGCAGCGCTAAAGGTGGAGCTAGAGGCTGAGTGAGGGAGCGAGGGGGTGCAGAGCAAGAAGCAGAGTCATAGCCAAAGGCACGGCCAGACGGGGTAGGGGCAGGGGCAGGGGCAGAGCATGGCTAATGGTCTATCGACACCAACACCGTTTAGCTTTAAGTGTTTTATTATCGCACGGCGTTTATATTGCTTCTTATTTCTTGTACAACGTGTCGTATGAGCAATGGCAAGAGCTCTGAGCTGCGCCCCTGGTGTGCCATGGGTGTGTGGGCGCATTAATCGCATTGATATTTTCAGACAAAAATTAAAATTCGATTTTGTTGCAATCGAAAGATCGTAAATAAATATCAATTAGCCATTTCCATTGATTCAGAGTCCATAAAGCGAAAATTAACATCGGAATCAAAACAGAGAATTCTGTGTTTATATTTTCTTTTGCGCTATTGGATTTGCATCTATTTTAAGCCAATTGCATTTAATTATAGCTGGAACATTTAATTTCGGTATTGTTGAAGCGATGCGAACGTTGTTTATCGTAAAAAAGCCGATAATACCCTATATGGCCGCTTACACCCATATGGGGTTTGCTTGGCGGCCCAGAGGGGCTGACGCACTTGTCGAATTATTGATATCTTGATATGAAGATATATATATGTGCATGACTGACTGGATGAATGTGATTGGGATCGTTATCTAAACATGTCGTCGGTGGCAATAGTGCTGCCTACTCTTATCATCGCATGTGAAAGGCGTTTCACCGACTGATAGAGCCTCGGCCAATTGTGCCAGCTGACAGAGTCGAGCAAGATAAAGCAAAGACAGCGCAAAGCAAAAAGAACAATTGTCAACAGCTTGCATAACTCGAAATGATCTAATTTATGTTTGGGGGTTTTTGAGTGATCGATTCCTAGATTAAAATTTTAGGCGACGATCGCTTGAGCTTGTTGCGACTGTTTGAATTTCTTCGAATTCCTTGCGTTAAGTTCAGCTTAGTTTTGATTTGATTAGTTGTTGTTAAAGCCATCCATCTAGCATAACTTTTCTAGGATAACGTATCATCTCTGACTGTGTCATCGATGTCCTGTGTGTGGATCGATAGCTTTATAATTGTAGAATTAATGTACTTGCTTGGCATTTGTTGTTTTGTAGTCACATATGCATATTTATGCTAGCTAGCCTTATTCACTTCAGAGTGATAGGCTTACAGTTGTATGATCGATAAGCTCTAGTTCGATAAACTATAGCTAACAGCAAAGCAACTCTGAGTCAGAAGTAAGTATGCCAAAGTCGTGCAGATATATCGCTTATTTTCAATTCCAAAAAACCCAACTTTAATTCTGATGAATAATCAGGCTGAGCTGTATTAAAGCTCATGCCTTACCTTAACTTAATTCCCCTTACAGGGTATGCGCAAGTCGTTCGAGCTGTAAGCTCACATTTCGCATTTAGCGTGTCATTCGAACAATTTGAATGTCTGCAAAAAGGTGATTTCTGAAGGCAGCTAATTGATGAACCGAATGACTCGCCGGATGAACTCTGAACGGGGGCCGCAGCTGTGGGTGGGCTGAAATGCGTGTGTGTGTGTGTGCGTCATGGATAAACAATAGCTGTAAACGGAGGCGTCACAGGCAGGCAAAATGCGTGATAGAAGAAAGGGAAAAGAAACGAAAACCACAACTAGGCAGAAAGTAAATAAAGATAAAGGCGAATGAGTGGATCATTTAGTGGGAGTCGGGAGTGGGCGGTGGGCGGGGAGGCGAAACAGCTTCCAGTGAGTGTTAACAGCTGCACCCACACACACACGCCCACGCATACACTCACACGCATAGCAATTGATAAAAACGATTAAACAACTCGCTGGAAATATTTATGCACATCCATTAAATGCTCCGCTTCTTCTTCTCTTTTTGTGCAATTAATTAACACGCCCCCTAAACGACCACGCCCTCCGTACCTCACCTAAACCAATTGACGCAGATCGCTGGCAGCCGGGGTGCGCTGAAATTGGGGGCGTGACTGGCGACACGGCGTCTGATTCTGGTGAAATAGTGAGAGAGCAAAAACTGAGCCCTGGTTGAGGGAGGAGTTGGATGGGAGGATGGGGGGATGGGGGGATGGGGATATTGGCTTGGCGGATGCACGCTTAGAGTTGACTCTACGTTTGCCTGCACTTAGGGACAATTCCAATTGAAATATGTTCTGCCAGGGGTGATTGGGGTGAGGGGTTGGCTGTTGGTCATTCATGACATTCATTTGTAGTATTTATTAGGTCATTCATGCGATCGATTTCATTTCATTCAAAGCGCTGCGTATGATGTCATCCCTCGTTCTAGCGGATCAGATATAACAATTAAAAGCCAGCACAGCAGAGCAATTGCCGCCGTATTCGTGCTGTGGAAAAGCCCAAGTTTTCAGCAGCAAACGGGAAAATTTTCGCTTGTTGTTGCCAACCGATTCGCAATTTGCCAATTGCCAATTAACAATTGATGGGCTATAAAATCAATCAAAACTGCGACGATAAATGTCATCGAACAAAGAGAAAAATACAAATCAAAAAAGCAATTCGCACGAATCGAATCGAATTTATACCATATATACGTATCGGGTAATACCATATATAATATAAACATATATCATATATTGGCACATTTGTCAGACAATTGAGTTAAGTTCAAGATTGTTTGAAAATAACTTAAGATCGCATTTAAAATCGCATTCATTCCCAGTATTGCCTATCTACAATACATTACTTGAATTCAAATCTAACAAAAGTTAGATTTGTTCGCTGTATAAAAAATTGCAGATATAAAAATCAATTTTAATTTTAAGTTGATATCAAACTTAAAAAATTAAATGAATATAATATTTTCTTGATTTATGTTACTCTTCATACAACTAAGATAAACTAAAAATTTAGTAAATGTAATTCCATTTATTATCATTTTTGTCTACAATTTTATTATATTTGCTGTTTCTTAACATAGCTTGAGCAATCATAATTTTTAGCTGCCTAAAAGCATGCTACAAAAAGCGCAACGAACTGTATTCGAGACACCAACCAACTCTAACGCACTTGCCGTCAACGTCTTGTTTGGCCACGACTGGTGCATGACTACTGTAATTTATCGTCGTTGTAAAATTTACCATTTTCCATTTGGGTGCTAAGCTCAAGTCTTAACGAAACTGCCTACTTTCTGAAAAATATAGCATTCATTGTGTGTATAACAGATTTGTCGAAAGAAACAGAATTCCTCGTTGGGTGCATGTATTGGCTATGTTGGTACATTGTATACTGTTTCGTTCAGTCAGCGTGTGCGCCTGCGTTAAGTTAAATATTTGACGACTGTCGCAGCTTGGGCAATATACTCTTTAAACGAAAGGCGACTCTTTTAACGAACAAACCTTTTAGCACACTTAACGAAATGCTGCAGCTATTTATTTATTTGGTTGCAAACCATAACCGCTTGCTCTTAGCCGGCACACAAAAGCATATTTGAATTGCTATAGAAAACGGTAAACTGAAACCGGAAACGACAAATGCTTTCGGTAAGAATGTGAGATCTGAAGGGTATGAATACATTTTATGTGTAAGTAAATTTAAGAGAAACTAATGATTGGAATGTGAATGCTATATCTGTAATGTTATCTACTAAAATCTATCTATGGATCTCTACATATGTATATAGATATATATATATACATTTCTATTAGTGAGTGTTAATATGTGTACATCTAGTTTTGTATATATTATGTGAGCTTTAGTTTGTTCTCTCCACATCAAATGGTATTATACGCGACTGATGGCTGCTGTAGAAGCAAGCCTCTAATCGAGGAAGTAAAACGGCAACTTGTTTATATGATACACATTTATAGTTCCAGTTTTAATACCCTGAACTCTTATCAGTGGTTCTTAGAATTGAATTTCTTCCACAAAGATGTAGTCATGCTAAAATAGCTAAAGTGATATTTGTAGCTGCTCAGAGAGTATCTGTTAGTCTGGCACTCCCTTTAGCTGTGGCATATCGCATGACATTTGCAACATTTGTGATTCATTCACAATTGCAATTGCCTTCTCAACTATTCACAATGGAGAATGACTCACGCCTCTGGCAAATGCCTAGCATTGCCTATGCCCCACTATCGATTGATCTGCGGTCCGCAGACATACAATCGACAGAGTTACATGGAATTAAATGGAGGTAAGCAAGAGAAGTGTGTGTATGGGAGAAATGAACGACTGGCAGATACCCTGTAAGCGAGCGAAGCTAATAGATCATTTAGTCATTGCAAATCGAATTTTATCGATCGATTGAACATATACCAGACAACACGATACAAATATCAAGATCATTGGGGGCGTGGCACATTGCCTAAATCTGGAGCCCCAACTTTGATGTTCACCTCCTCTGCAGCGCGACCACGCCTTCTAGGAAGTTGCCCTATAATGTTTGGTATGAATCTTGCTATGTGATTTGATATCAATCGACTACAATTAAGACAGAGACCGCCAGCCAGATACCCTAGAGAATCAGGTTAACAGAGAGGGAAGGCGGGAAACAGAGTGAGAGAAAGCTCTCCACTTGGACGCATGGCATATGGTAAACAGTACACCCACCTTTAATGTACTGTAAATACAATTAGAGGGTATATATGAAAAGGCACATAAATGCATACAGCTACAGAAACCGCAATAAAACGCGACACAGACTGAAGCAACAGCAACAGCAACAAATGCAACTAGCAACAATTACAAAATCAACAATTCTGGTCGCGAGTAGCTTTGCTGGCACCAACAACAACAACAACAACGACAAGAAAAGAAACAACAACATCAGCAACTGAGACGTGTGCAACAGTTGGCCCGTTGCCAGTTGCCACAAGGCGCGCAGTCAACCAAGTCCCAAGCCTCAAGTCTCCAGATGCGGCAGTAACTGCAAGCCAAGTATCTTAGCTTGTGTGTGTGTGTGTTGTCTCGAATGTGTGTGCGTGTGTGTGTGTGTGTGTGGGTGCAGTGTGCCATAACACACACACACACACACCCCCAACCAGCAGGCAGCTGTCTAAATGCAAAATGCAGACCAAAATCTAAATTCAACTCCAAAAGGCAGTAGAGCCAAGTGTGTGCGTGTGCGTGTGTGTATGCGTGTGTGTGAGTGGAGTTTAAAGTTTGTTGTTTTATATATATATATATATATATATATATATATATACATATATATTTGTATATCCACTTTTTTCGGGGGGCTTTTCTGCTGTCAGTTTTTCGAAATTCGAAGCATTAACGGAAAGTCAGTTGAGGTAATTGGACGCGTTTAAAAAGCGCAGCGTGAAAATCGAGAAAGAGATACATATACACATAGAGAGAGTAAGAGAGAGAAACATTAGTTAGCCATCAAAGATGTGACAGAAGCAGCAGCAAAGTCTGCAAAGTGCGTGCAAAAACAAAATTCATAAGAAAATAAATAAAACCTACAAAATAAATTTATGAACAAAACTAAACAGCTTTTGCCTGAAATTAGTTGTTGTTGCTAATTTGCGCTTTTAAATAATTTGTTATTTTTTTATATGTTATTTTTATGAAATTTTGTATTTAACTTTTTTTTACGTTTCGTTCCTTAATGTAATAAAAGTGACAAAGGCGCCGAGTGAAGTGTTGATAACTATAATACTTAAGTGTATATATCATATAGATGATATATCTATGTACTTATATGTTAAAAATGTATGTATGATCTATGAATTGGTGGTAAGTCAAAGAGAAGGTATTGAGTGAGAGAAATGTAAGACACTTGAAGTCTGAAAGCTGTAGAAGTCAGAAATAGAAATTACAGAATATATATATATGTATATGGAGAGAGAGAGAGAAAGAGAGAGTAGTAAGCATATTCCAGTTATTAAGTTGTGAGATTAAAGAATAACCTCGGGCTTGCCTTGAGTATTGTAAATTCATGTGAGGGCGATTATATTTATCGATTCAGCAGCAACTGATGATCATATATACAGAGGTGGTCAAAAGTATTTACACAACAAACATTTTGATGATCTGCTTAATGAGTTTTTTTTGTTGTTTTTGCTTACCGTTTTTGAAAAAAGCTTTTTTGTCATGCAGCTTATTCTGTGTAGAAGCGATCGGCTGAAGAAATTGCTAAAATAACGGTACATGGCTATAAATAGAACGAAAATAACACAATCACCAAAGTTGTCAAAAGTATTTACACATATTTTTATTGCGTCTTAAGTATTTACACAAAACTTATACAATGTTTATTCTTATTATTTATTGTTATTTATTTTAGAATTTGGTTTTATATAACAAAGAGTTCATTTATTTTAAATTACTATTTAGTTATTCCCCCTTTTGCGTCAATTACAGCCTGAAGCCTGGCTAGAATTGATGCCACCAAGGATCAGGCAATTTCTGTAGATGGTATCATGGCTCATTAAGCAGAGCATGCAAAAAAATGTTCGTTGTGTAAATACTTTTGACCACCTCTGTATATATATATATATATGTATATATATAAATAGCAATGAAAAAGAAAAATTATAATAATAATAATATAAGACAACAGTCGTCAAATGTTATATAAAAATATAATAAATATTAATACAAAAAAGAAATAATTATAATAATAATAATATAAGACATCAGTCGTCAAATGTTTTTAGCTTTCGTTTTCTTTTCGCGCTCGTTTAGAAGAGCAACTTCACTAATGTTACATTATCTTGATTTATGCAAAATAGTTTTCACTTAAGATTCAACAATCTTACAAATTTGTTGCGCAAACTAATATGCTCGGCTGGCGCTCTTGTATAATGCCGACAAATGACGCTGTTTTTCACGGTCTTTGCCATTCAACTGCATTTCAATTTAAAGCAACAAAGCTTATATATATACATAAGTCTATATACTTATATGATATATACATATATATATATATATATATATTTAACTGTATTTGCTGTATTTATTGCCGACAATTTCTTAGCTTTTGCCAATTTCCAAATCGATTGTACAATCGATCGAATAATGAAAGTCGTCTTCGTTGTTGTTGTTGTCGCTGCTGCTGCTGCTGTTTCTGTTGCTGTTGTTGTTGTTGTTGTAACAAGTTTTCTAAACATTGCCAAAACAACAACAAAAATAACAAGTGGACTATCATCACATGATCTTCATGGTGTCCGCAGCTGCCACTTTGCTCCCACAGCTCCATTTCTCCATCTCTCTCCCTCTCTTTTTGTCTCTGTCTCTGTCTCTCTTGGGAGCTTCTGCTGACACCCACTCTCAGGCCTTATTGTCTGCTTCCTCTGCTCGTTTTCGATTTTAGAAAACAGTTTTGCCAGTCAACGCCTCATTTTGGTTTCCCAACGATATCTGCTAATTGCTCGTTGAAAATGCCAATGGAAATGGAAATGGAAATTGGAGTGGAAGTGGAAGTCAAAGTGGAAGTGGAAGTTGTTCCCTCGCATTTCGTGTTTCGCATTTGGCATTTCATTTCAATGTCAAAGCCAACTTCAAAAAAGATCTTTCGCCACCGAAAATCAACACAAATCGTCTCTATAAGGCAATGTACTACTGAGAGTCGTCTTTAGTGATACTCTCTCAGTTTCTGCCGTTAGGAAAATTTCCTGGAAGCTCAGTTTAAAGAGAGTTTCAAGCTCAGAAGTTGGGCTAGTAAAAGGATGGGCGATATATGTTATATACATATGTAGATCTATATGTGTGTATATAATATGATCTCTGATTTATAAGAGATATGTATGTAATCACTAAAAGATCTTTTGATTACAGTAGTAGTAGTATCCCTGGAATTACTCGACTAGCAGAATATCTATAATATTTTACTAGACTTACATGGCAAAGTCAAAGAGCTGGCAGATATCATATTTGATCTAGTTCTGTCATGGACGAAAATAACTCTCACTTTATCAGCGCCGACAAATAGTCTGTGATCTAAGAGCTCAAGCTCGAGCTGAGCTTCACAAACAAAACAACATCTCGATTGGTATTTGCTGTGTGTGTGTTAATCCACGAGTGTGCGTGTGTGTGTGTGTGTGTGCGTGTGTGTGTTTGGCTTCACTAATTGCTTGTTGGTTTTGATTGACTTGGAGCGCTCATCTTTCGGCGCGACTTTCACACAATTGGACAGCGGCTCGCCTCATGCACTTTCCATTCCTTGGGGCTCTCTATGCAATGCGCATGCCAAAAAACAAAAACAAAACAAAAACAAAAACAGTGAACAAAAAGTAAATAAAAATAACAACTTTTCACCCATCAAGCAAAGCCATAAACACATAAATTTGTGCCCATCATTTTATATATAGCTTCTTCTTCTTCATCTTTTTTTTTTTGTTTTTATCAATTTTGTCGTCGTCTTTCCCTTTAGCCTATCTTACGTCAGCCACCAAAATTCAAATGCGAATCCAATTCCAAAGTGCGTTCCACACATAATTAGTTAACACTGTGGACAGCGCTGCTGGCCCGCTCGCATGCCAAATGCATAACCAGACGATCACCGTTCAGTGATCACCGATCAGCGATCACTTAACCGCAACGGCAATTGGAAACCGGCAGCGGCAGCAGCAGAGGCAGCAGCAGTAGCAGTAGCAGCGGCTGCGGCAGTGGCAACGGCAAATGGCAAAATTGGAAGCCGGAACCAGCGACTCAAGCTCGGCCGTTAAGAGACACAAAAAAAAAAAGAAACAAAAAAATTCAAACTAAAAACAAAAATGCCCAAAAATCGTGTAGGTGTTGACAAGTAGATCACGAACACCTCAACGCGCTCGTCGGCGTCGCCAGCGTTTAGTGCGGAGCTGCCTGAACTGGTTCCAGTCACTGTTTACTGTTCGCATAGTCGAGAGCCGAATGAAGTGGCCTTCCCTAGAGAGGTGCAATCTAATGCAGATCGCCTTGCTTCCCAATATTTAACACGATCTGCATTTCGATGTCCCGTTCAAGCTTAGACTTTGCACTTTAGCTATAATCTCATATCTTTATTCACACTCAGAATGAAGGCATAATTGATATCCCTATGTGGACTGCATTTATTTTGAAATGGAGGAGGTAGAGAATGGAATCCATCATCGTGCTTCTCAGTTCGATATAAATAATAATGTTAAATGTTGTCTACAAGCGGTCTACAAGCCTTCAGTATGCTTGTTGACTGATCGCTCAATAATAATCAATTAACCTCAAATAGAGATGGATTTGTTTGCATATTGATCTTAATATCTTTCTGCATTCATATCCTCATCGACCTATATCTATTCTTAATTGATGTCCACTGACTTACAATTCATTTCTAGATTGCTATGGATCTATATGGTGGATCTCAATATTGTCACCAGTGGATAGCAATATAGAGATAAAAACATATCGGTCTACAAGTATATATAGATAGATATAAAGGTCATTCATCTCCACATCGATCTATATTATTCTCTACATCGATCTCCATATCGATTAAGATTGATTTTCATATAGATCTATTATGATCTATCGTGTTATTTTCTATAGATCGTACTCCATTAGGATCTTCAATCCATTTCAAAGAGGAGATCAATTCTCGTTTCATAGAGAATCTGTTGCTAGCTCGATCTGCATACTATTTGACATAACGACCGAATCACCTAATCAGCATTCCAGCTAAAGAGCTCTTTTGTGTGTATTTAATAAGCGTTGTTTATTGATCACTATTCACAGATCACTTCGCCACTTGCACTGATCTCACTCATTCCTCACCCAGCCACAGTGAGAGTAGGACAGAAAGAGAGAGAAAGAGGGGAGAAAGAGAACAGCCCAACTGCAAAGCTGTTGACTTGGTCTCAATTTCAATCTCGAACCGGGCCACAGCCACAAAAAATCTAGTTCAACTTGTTAGTTAGCATACGAATCTGGTCTCTAAGGCTGATGCTGATGCTGATGCTGATGCTGTGGCTGCTGTTTTTGCTGATGCCTCGGCGCCGACGTCTGGCACTGGCCTTGAGCTTCAGCTTCAGCTACAGCTACAGATTCAGATTCAGATTCAGACTGAGACTCGATATTAGCGTCATTCGAATGCGACCAGGCCATAAAAGATAGATCGACGATCGAATGCAAATTGCCAAATTATCTAACACCTCGTTTCATTCGAATCACTTTAATAAACTCGCTCGATCGATGGGTGGCAATGCCAACATCGAGGGGGCAGTTTTACAAATGGAATGCGATGAGACGGAAACGATGTCTCAAGCCCAACTGAACAATTCCAAACTGTCAATGATCAATGATCATTGATCGCTGATCGATGATCATGTTGCTTGACTGCTGAACATTTGCCAACCGCGGCAATAATGTCAAAGTGTTAAATGCCATTTAAATTAAAAGTCAGAAAGCAAATTGAACCCGAGGCGGCTGAGGTGTGTAGGTGTCTAGGTGCCAGGCAGGTGTGGAGGGAGCACTACCACTGCTGCTGCTGCTGTTGCTGGTTTTTATGGGCAAGGGGTAAAAATGTTGTTCACCTTTTACAGTTGGCTCCAACGGGGATTTGCTGTGGCTCAGATCTGTCTGTCAAGTATGTTGTTGCTGCTGCTGCTGGTACTGGTGATGCTGCTTCTTCTTCCTCAGTTGTTTGCTGTTCCACCTGATCGCCGCACTCACACACACACACACACACACTCGCTCTGTCGTATGCAAATGCCAAATGCTCGCATCAGGTTTTCGCCTGGTGGGGGGTAAACCACAGCCACACTCTCTGCCTCTTTCTCTCCCTCTCACCCCATCTCTATCTCTCTCTCTCGCTCTCTATAAACACCTCTGTCTCATTTGCAGTTATGCTTTGGTCCGCACAACTCAATCTTTGAATCGTTTTAATGCCATTTTATGTAACTTCGAGGCTGCGCTGCCGGCGTCGCTGTCAACGCTAGCGGCGCAGTCAGACGCCGTGACTCAATTTCAAGTTAAACAATTTTAAATTAAACAAATTTTGTAATGAAAGAGCAGCAAAAAGGAAACAACAACAACAGCAGCAACAACATCTTAAAGTGGGTCAAAAACTACAACGCGATTATATAGTGAAATAACGAATATGTGAATACGAATACATGTATTCGTAGTCGCACTCGCACTCGCACTCGCATTCGCATTCGCATTGCGACCAAAACTTGATCATAATTTAATAATCAATATGAGCGTTTTTTTTTTTTTTTTTTTTTTTTTTTGCACTTGGAATTGAGACATTGCTAGCGGTATTTCAATGGCGCAGTGATTGATTGATTGACGCCTTGATTGAGTCAGCCCGCTAACTGCATTGCGGCCAGCGATCAGATGGCCTTTCAAGAGATTTATACTTCAACTGCGGCTTGACCCAAACACACAAATTCCAACTCGATTTGATGAATGATGATGTACGCTGCAGACTGTGGCCTATGATTGATGACTGATGCACAAAGCCACACGCCTTTATGCATAACAGTTGATGAAGCGTTGGAATTGCAATTATTTATAACTGATCAAGTACTACTTTATTGATATATGATATTTTTGATATAGATATGTACATAACGATATATAGGTATATGAATATATAGAAGAAAGCTTCTCCTTTACTTTCCTTTATTCCCATGAAACATGTATATATTGGGTTTCTTTTAGACCGTTAAACTGGTTCAAATCATTTTGAATTATTGTAACAAATGGCGAATTTCATTGAATATTTTAAGAGCTAAATATTATCGATAACTTAAAGAACTGCCAAGCTATAGCTATCGGAAGTAGTATCACACATATAGAAACAGTCATACATGCTAGTCGTGCATTGCCGATCAGGGCAAATAAGGAAGAGTAGTTTGTTCGGTAGTTTCTTTGGATATATATTATATATATGTGTATACATATATATATATGTATCTACAATTATAAAATGCATTACGATTTGTCCTACCCGCTTAGATCTGCTTAGTATGCAGTTGCGTTCGCTTCCTTTATGTAGTTTTTGCTTCTTCTTCATAGACTTTTGATGAGCTGCTCTATAAATAAGTATATGATTAAAAAGACCTCTAGATGAGCAGCCAACTTAATTATGCACTACTCGAACTTTAATAGTGAAGTCTGGCTGATTGAATAAGCAAGCAAAGAGCAAAGAGGGCTACAGAAAAAAGACCCCTAGACCGGAAATCGTTGAAGCGCCATTGAAGGTCACAGTTCAGCGCCAGCGCAGCCCATACAGAATCAGCTTGGAGTTTGTTTTGCAAAAGTGAATCATTTAATAGCAGCCTACATATGAGAGATCTATCAACATCATGATCATCATGAGCGTCATCGCCATAGCTGCTGTCGTGAATCTGTCAATTGTCGCCCCACACACGCATGCGATGCGTGCCACAAGGTGAGGTTCTCGAAGCTCTACACGTTCATTGAACCCCGGTCCGAAGGGGGTGGGGGGACGGGGGTGCGATCGGTAAGCTCCGTTGCGGCACTCCCCAAGAACAATCAACAAGCTTCAACGGTCAATAAAAGCCCACAAAAATAAAGAAGGAACGAAAAAAGAAAGAATTAATTATATGTATATATGTAGTATATATATAAGAAAGAGTGTTGTAAGTGGTATGGAAAAGTTGATCAACTATTAGCATACCCTCTGGAAGTAATGCAGAGTTGTCGATAGAGTAGGGAATCAGGCTCAGGCATTAAATATAGATATATATGTATATATAGAAAGGGGTGAGAGAAAGATAAAGATATGTGAGAGAGGAATGGATTGGCATCGTCTAAGGTCAGCTCGAATTCATGAGAATCGCATAGCAAAGCCGTGTTTAAGTTTGTCAGATTTGAGAATAACTCTTCATACACACTTACACACTCCATCAATCTCTATCTGCAGCACATGATATTTACAGGGTATAACACATATACCTGCAAAGCAATAAAGAAGTATTTTGAGACGAGACAAACAATATGCGAAGACAACGGGACACGGGACACGGGACACGGGACACTGGCGATGGGGAATGAGGCAACGGGATTGGGGACTGGAGAATGACCATGAAGTGTGTACTGAGGGAGGGGAGTGGACACCAGCGAGGGGGGGACTTTGAAGTGTCTGAAGTACTACGTGTTCCGATTTTGCAAGTGGATTGCGGTACGCTTCTTATTCAAGTATGGATGAAGCGCATGGGGCGAGGGAGTAGCACTTCGGATGGGGGCACTTAATTTTGGTTAAATGTGCGTGCGTGTGTTTTATTTTTTTTGAGTGTTGGTAGAGTGTTTATAACTTTGGCCGGTGTCTACGTTGTTCCCTCCCGCCTCTCTCTTGGTCTCTGTCTCTCTCTCTCTCTCTCTCTCTCTTCGTATGTGTCGACTTTTCGTGGAGATTCGGGTATTTCCTGATTGCTTTCTGAACAGCAGCAGCAGCAGCAGCACAGGAGGAGGTGGAGCACAGCTCGCTCACAGCTCTTGCATAATAATTGACAGTTATAAATTTTACTTGGCTTCACATGCGACGACCAGATTTATAGAGAGAGAGAGAAACAGAGCGGGCGTGCAGCGGCGGTTTCGTAGGAGCGGGCCAGAGCGGGTCTTGCAGGCCGGTTAATTCTTTTGGCTGTTGTCCAGCTGCCGCTGTTACCTTCGCCGCGGCCGCGGCCACTGGCCACTTATCACATTTAACGAATAGCTGCCCTTGTCACCGCCCAACTCTCCGACTCTCCGACTCTTCGATATAGGTGTACCGCCCTCCCCTCTGGCGCTGGCCGTGCTGCATGCAAAGTTATTTCTTTTGGGTTCAGCGCAGGGCTGAAACAGGCATTGGCGCTTGGATTGCTATTGGGTTTGGGTTTGGGTTTGCATTTGGTTTGGTAGTGGGCTTGTTTGACTAACGCTGACGTCGCAGTCGACGCAGACGGCGTCGTTGTCGGCGTCGGCGTCGCTCTGCTGCCTACGTGCGACTCTTTTGGAGTGGCTCTTGGCGAACACCAAGCAACGATTGCAGCGCATTAACATTCCATGTTTGCCACTCCTGTTTATTTATACATCACACACACACATACACACACACACACATGCAAATACACTCTCAGCTTGTCTTCAAAATAAGAGAAAAAGAAACTGTTGAATAACAGTTGTTGATTTTTATTATTTCTGTACTTTTTACTTTTTATAACAACTTTATTTTATTGTTGTGTGTGTATGTGCAGGTGAGTATATACGTATGTGTCTGCCAAGTTCCTTTTGGCTTAATAGTAGCCGCAACTGGGCACAGCGACAACAGTTTGAATGTCATTTTTTATGTAGTTTTATACATTTTCAATTTACACGCTGTAGGGGGCGTGGCCAAGCCGATTCAATTCGACATGCGTGCTTAACACACGTTAGTTGGGCCTAGACTCTTGTCACAGGGGAAAAGCCAAGCAAACTCCATTGTATTGCGATGTGATCAATAAAGCCAAAAATATAGCTGAATTCCAGCTAAAAAAAAAGCCATTCCTCATAGATTTTTATGCCTTCGCAGAAGTCATAAACCTTGTCTCGAGCTCTCTTAAAAAGAAACACGAAAACGTAGCTTGAACTCGAGAAACTTAGAAGTGTTTCATCTGCCTTAAAGCACTTACTGAATACGACGAGGGTTTTGTGCAGTACATTTTCTAAGGCTCCTCGAAAAGCTTTCATTATATGTCCTATTCACTGTACTCGCAAAGCTTTCATGTGATTTCCGTCTACAATCTCAGTCTCATTTACTTTGACGCTAAAATATTAAAAATATTATAATTATATCATTGAAGTATTTAATCATCATATTTTAAAGTCAATTCTTTCCGTTACAGTTTGCTATTTGAGGCTCAAATATTTCTTAATTTCTCTTCATGGAGTTAATGAAGCTCACTAAACATACTAAGTTGCTGCGAATTTTACCAGATTACAATTGTTCGCATTGTCTCGAGTGTCCTTCGATCATGCGCACGCCCTCTCTCTCTCTTTCTACTACCCCCCCCCCCCTCCACTCTCTCTCCCTCTCTCTGTTTGTCGACATCCTGGATTCATTGTTGTCTGTTAACGTGGCTCGCATCGGGGCTGGTAACTTGATCAACGTGACCTCGACATAACTTGGCTTGACTCATTTTCATCTCTGCCCGACTCAACTCTCGTCTCTCAACTGAGTTCTGGGCAATCAGCAGGCGACGATCACTTGAAATTTAATCACCACCGCCAGCAACGCCATCAAGGCCACAAAAAAGAGTAAAAAGAGCAGCAGAAAACTGCGCCGTAATAATGAGAGGGGCAAAACGAAGAGAAAAAACAAAAAAGGCAGAGAAAAAAGCAAAAAAGGTAAAAACCCAGTTCCCAAATTACATGATCATATTTGGGCAATGGCACTTTATGTATGTATATGAAGATTTTGCTAAGAGGATCGCTTCCCGGTTCGCGGGCCCAACTGCACTTGTTGTTGTTGTTGTTGTTGTTGTTGTTGTTGCTTTTGTGCAGCCTTCACTGAAGACACCAGAGAACTTATCTCATTCGAAAAGTTGACTGAAAAATTTGTTATCGTTCAATGCTAATTAGCAAATCGATTGGTCAAGCAATCAAAAATGATCGCTGGGCGGAAAATTTGACTTATTTTTAAACCTGATTTCAGTTTGAACGAGTTTCAAACGCAAATATTAATGGGAAATAAAACTAACAAAAAATTTTAGATTACGTTAGAGACGGTGAAGCATGCAAAATATTGAGGAATTTGACTAGGCTGCGAGCCGGTTCGCTTACAGCTTCAAATTCCATTGCCTATTACCACGAACAGAAGCCCAAGAAGATCAACTCGAATCTTAAGCGAACCTGTTATTGAAATAAACAGGAACCATAACCGATCTTAATCTAAATCGAGCCTTTGCTTTAAACTTACGATTCTTGCAATTTTGAATACCCTGAGCGGAACTAAAGCATAGATCGAGTCTGGAGTCTAATCCTTCAACTGAACTGAATTTTCAACTGAACCAAACTTGAAGCAATACCCAAATATTAAATCTGTATTGTTCGAATCATATTGAACTACATTTCAAACAGCTTTCCAGCAAACGCTTTCCTCCAAGCCCACATTTGATCAGATTTGATGACTTTATAGTGTACATACATATATGTGTAGATACTGTGAACCAGTTCATTGAGGCGCCATTGGCTGGACTCGCAGCTGTGGCTGATAGCCCGAATCCAAATACAATTATTCAATAGTAATAAAAATGCCCAAGATTAAGTTTCCCAGTTGAAAGATCACATTTCACGCAAAGCACTTGATAGGCCTTCACACTGAACCAGTTCAGCAAAGACAATTTGCCGGACGAAAGTGCATTTTGCAGAAGAAGCGGCGAGCTCTGGGGCATTTCACTTTTCAGTAAAGATAGTGGGAGAGGGAGATACGAAGAGAAAGAGAAAGAGAGAGAGGGAGAGAGAGAGAGAGAGAGAGAGTGAGAGAGAGAGAGAGGGGGGGAGGCAGGGAAAGAGAGAGCTAAAAGTGTGGCATAAGTGATAAAAATTGCATAAATAGGCAAATGAACAACGGTTAATCAATAAGCCAAAAGATTGAATAATAATATTTACAGCAAAAACAACAGCACCAACAACAGCAACACCAGCAACAACGACAACAACAACAACTATCTTGGGATTGCGCGAGTTGGTCAACTTGGTCAACACGCAGCTGGCAAAGCCGGCCGGAGTTGAAGCCAAATCTTTTGGCATAATTTACATGGCGATCATCTGCGCTGATTGCCGGATTCGAGTTCGTTTTTCGTATTTCGTATTCGGGTTTTTTCTGGGCTCGGCTCGGGTCGGGTTGGCTTTGGTGCTGTCCTGCTAATTGCAGCTAAAAGCGTAGCAAAGCAGCGTCCAACGCGTCGTATGCGTAATGCGGTTAATCAACGCTGCCAATGATAATGCCGCTGTCGCTCTTTAATGATCATTATGATAGCCAGCCGTTGTTGTTGCTGCTGCTGCTGATGCCGATGATGACGACAAACGGCCTTGAGGCCAGCAGCAACGGCAGCAACAGTTAACCAGTTTGCGCTTATGAAATAGCAGCAAAGAAAGACAGACTAGGGTAGGAGAGAGAAGGAGAGAGAGAGAGATTGGTGTCGCTGTGTGTGTGTGTGTGTTTGTGTGTGTGTGTTTGTGTGTGTGCTGTGTGCTGTGTGCTGTGTGCTGCAGCTTTGCGCATAGTGAAGACTGAAGTCAAGCAGCGCGCCGTGCTGCAGAGAGCACCCCGAAATGCAAGTGAATGTCGCTGGGTTTTGCCCGCAGCAACAACAATCAGAGCGATGGCCAACAGCAGCACAAGTAGCAGCAGCAACAACAACAGCAATCGTAGCAGCAATAGCAACAGCAACAGCTGAAACAGCAACACTAACAGTAACAGCAACTACAACTCAAGTAACAGCAACAATATTGAAATAACAATTCAAGCCAGAGCAGCAACTCCGAGCAACAGCAACTAAAATGACAGTTGCTGTTGCTGCTAGCATCAGCAGTGGCAGTAGCAGTAGCAACAGTAGATAGATAGATAACAACAAGAGCAACATCTGCAGCTATAGCAGCAATATCTGCAGCTACGACAAAGGAGTTCAGGCAACAGCAACATTTACAGCTAAAACAGCTAGCAACAGCAACAACAATTTGTAGATGTGCCAGTAGCAGCAGAAAGAAAGCAACACCTACAGCAGCAGCAACTCGCTGTAACAACAGCAACTAGCAACAGCAAAAGTAACATCAGCAGCAACAATCAGAGATAGAGCAGCAACAACAATGGTAACTAGTAGGGACAGCAGCAGCAACAACTACCAACAGCTACAGCTGCGATACAAGGCAGCAATAGCAACGGCATTCAGAGCAATAAAAGCAGCAACAACAACTGCAAATAGCAACGGCAACATTAGCAACTGCTACAGCTAAAACTGAACTTCCTAGTATCGATGCAGCGCCATTGAAAAATGGCAACATATCAGAAAGTATGGCACGACAGCAGCAGCAACGACAGCAGCAACAACAACAGCAGGTGTGAATGATTTAGTGTTAACATGGCCATAAGTAAAGCCAAAACTCCTGCCAATCGAGCTGCTGCTGCTGCTGCTGCTGCTACTGCTGTCTCTATTGCTCTGGTTTCTGCTGTTGACGACGCTGCTGCTGCTGCCGTCGCTGTCGCTGTCGCTGCTGCTGCTACTGCTGCTGCTGCTGCTGCTGGCGGCGGCGATCGCTAGCAACGGCAACGGCAACGGTTTTCGATGTCTGTTGCGTTCATCATTTTGCCATTTCACGTTCAGCTGGCAGCGAAATCGAAAGTGATTGCTCCGTGAGCTGCGAGCCAAGATCGAAGTTGGAACATTTTTGAAGATCGTAGAAGAAGAGGAAGAAGAAGCGCAACCGTCCAAAAGTAATAATAAAAAATTAATATTAAAAAAAAAAAAAAATAATAATAATAAGGAGAAGAAAAAATCCAGTAAAGTTAAATTAAATAATAAAAAGACGCACACGAACACGACGTTAACATGGTACAAATGAAGAGTGTGCGTGGATTCGCGTGTGTGTGTATGCGTGTGTGTATGTGTGTGTAGGTTTGGCCATATAAAGGCAGCCGCTACAAGTGCCGCGACTTCATTGCAAATGCGACGCGAACAAAAAACAAAACTACAAAAATTTATAAAGTTTATGAAAATTTCACATTAAATTAAATTTAAAATTAAATTTTTATTTTAATTTTTTTTGGTTTTGGTTTAAGAAAAAAATTATTTGAAACACACACACACACACGCACGCACACACATGCAAATATTGTAATTGATTTTTGTGTTCAATAACAAGAAATAAACAAACAACAAAATATGTGAAAAGTGAAAGTGCAACCATGTGAATAGTAACAACAACAACAACGACAAGAACAACAACAACCACAACGAGTAAACAAATATACAAATAAACAACAACAATTAATGGCCAATGTTGCATTTAAGTTCGAGGCAAAAATCAGATTTAATTTTTTTTAATTGTTTTTTTTTTTTTCTTTTTTTGTATAGTTGAACATTTGACTTTCAGCAGTGTAAATTAAATAATTAACAACAACAACAATCAACACTCAATCAAAAAATAGCTGCAGCAGGTGCCAACACCAACAACATCAACACCAACAACAACAACAACAGAAATCAAAATGCTGCTCAAAATGTGAGTATAAAGAGTATGAAGAGAAGAAGAAGAAGAAGCGCTTATAGATTATTTAATATACTTCCCATGTTGCGGTAACTTTTTTATTTCCTTTTTATTACATATATAAATTTTAGTATTTAATTTTCTCAAATTTGTACTTGAAAATATTTTTTTTTATTTTCTATTTGAGATGGAATTTTGTACTTTGTAGTATTATTATTTTAATTGTTTTTAATAATAACTCGAATTATATATTTGGCCGGGCATGATCGACCGGCAAATGTTATATGTCCCATGTCCCAGAACAATCAATCAATTTTGACTGAATATCATTTGAATACAGCAAAAGGAATTATCTACACGGCATAAAGGATAGCTGCATTCGACAGAAGATAGTTTCATGGACGAGCACTTACATACAATCATACTGACATACATATGTAAGGGGCTATCCTTTACTATTATTTAAAAAGGATTTAGCCAATTGTCTCCTTAAAAGGGCTAAAACTCTTGAAGAGTTGAAATATACAATTAATTGATCCAACCTTGCCGTAGATAAGCCTAGCTCTCCCAATTCTACGTTTATAGAGATAGTACACAAATCAATGTAATGCAGACTCAGTACTCATAAACTTAAATCTCTTTTTGATGTCCTCATAATATTTATTAAATTTGATAAGCTTAGCTCTGCTCAAAGCTCAGTTCATATAGTTAGGACAGAGTTCAAGGTAGTAATCCAGCCGGCCTTGACGTAGATACCTATCTAATGCGCTCAGATATGTCTGTACCAAATTTGATAAGCCACACTCTGCTAAATGCTCAGTTCACATAGTTAGGTCCGAGCTGGGGTCAGCTAAAATATGCAAAACTTCAAATATACATTTGTTATGGGCTTGCATCTAATTATGCATGCATACATTTCGTAATTTAATTGCATATAAATACAAAATCATGCCCTCGACAAGGTTAACAACAGGTTTATCTTTCAAATTTTTCAAATTAAAATAATTATATATTTATTTATTCATTTAATATAAAAAACTTTTTGATTTCTTCTCTTTTTTTTTTGAGTAGTTAGTCAAAGATGAAAAGCAAACGACCTTCAATATGATAACTAAACATTTGATTTATAATAATTTTTAAAGATAAGAAGATAAAGCGTTCGAGAAACTGTTACAAAAGCAATCAAAACTTTGGAAGACAATTGAGTTCAATATAAATATATATACATATATTGTTAGCATTTGTTCATTAGGCTAACTCTGCCTTAAATAGCTTTTGGTAATTCACAGCTACGAGCGATGGCTGAGACACGCCTCTACACACATACTAATACATACAAGTACGCGCACACACACGCACATACTCTTTCATGCACACCTTCACAATATTTTGAGCACATTGCGTATACGCAACGTTTGACCAAGTTTATGGCTGGCTGCATTCCGCACCTCAGTTATTGGCTGCAGGAGCTGCTTTTAACAGCCCGACTGGTCGTACTGGCTGCTTGCACACACACACACGCACGCACACACAGAGACACATACATACTTCTGGTTAAACTGTGCACAACAATGTTTGAAGCTTTAGCTAATCCATCCGGCTTATGATGGGACGGCAGTGCCCTGCCTTCCAAGTCCACATATCATGTGTGCTCACAATGTAAGCAGGGCATAAAAATTTCAGGAGATGCTGCTGCAAGGGTGTGCATGTGTGTGTGTGTGTCTGTTGCACAGTGAAAACAGCTCATGAATTTGGCATGCAGATTGTTGGCCTTGGTTGAACAAGTTTTTGCTGTTGGCTAAATGGACAGGCTGGCAGACAGACGGACAGACGGAGAGACAGACAGCTAGTCAATCAGCTAGTTAGTCAGTCAGTTAGTCAGTCAGTCAGTTAGTCAATCAATTTAATATGACTGCAGCGTGGCAGCGTGGCAGCGTGGACAGGCCAAAAGCCTCAGCTAATTGCCAAGCCAAGGCAGACGGAGTGAGGCTGTGTCTCGCTCGCACGCAGGCGTGACAAAAGGTCACTTAGTCAGACAGACAACATGGCCGAAAGCGAAAGAAGTCAAAAACCTTTTGGCCAAACCGACACAGCCAATAATGCAACGGCAACAGCAGCAGCAGCAGCAGAAGAAACCCAAACCAAACTTATTTTACATTTCATGGCTCTGTTATTTGTTGTTGTTGTTGTTGTATGCTTCAGTGCGCTTCCAGCGCTTGTCGCGACGTCAGTGGCCTCCAAGTGGCGTCCATAAAATACAAACATAACACACACGAGGCACACACACACGCGCGCATATGCAGCACACATCAACAGCCGCCGCCAACGCAGCAGCCGCATCAAATGGCCAAAAAGAAACAGTCAAAACGCATGCGCAGCGACTTTAGCAGAAAAAAAAAACAACACACATACATTTGGAATTGCCAAATGTGAAATACAAATTGCATGCCACACCCGCTAAGACAGCTCAGCACCCGGCGCCGCTCCACGCCCCACGCCCCACGCTTCACGACTCTCGCCTTCTGCCTCTACCGCTGCAATCGGCAATTGGCAATTGGCCTTTCCAAAATGGGCTCGAAGCATTGTCTTCTAAGACTTTGGCCTGTGTCTGTAACGGCTGGCGCATTCATAAAATCATACACTCACACACTCACTCACACACTCACTCTTCCATTCACTCAGGCATTCAGTTAGTCAATTGCACATTCGCCTGGGCCCAACGACGAGTACCCCAAAACACCCATACAGTAATAGTGCTCAGTGCCCCGTTACTTGACGCACGCAGACATGCAAGCACACACACACACACACACACTCTTGGAGGCAGTTAATCAGTCATTCACATTCACAACACTTTGTTAAGTGCTCTCTGACATTGTCAGACACAGTGGGGCAAGGCCAATAGAATACGATATGAAATTTCTCGGTGCCTTGAGCGAGAAAATAAAGCGAATTGAAAATATTTCTACAAAGTAGAATGTTGAAGCGGAAGTGAAAGTGAATGCAGTTATTAAATGCAGGGTAATACATAAAGGGGCGTGGTCAGCCTTGCAGTAAATCGAAAGGCATATGACAAATAGATGGGGAGAGAGCGAGAGATAGGGAGGAAAGGAAGCCGGCGAAGTCAATCAATTGACAAACATATGTAAAGATATATACATACATTATATATGTATATGTATATACATACATTATATATATTATATAAGACACAATTCGAACCCTTATTAAGCAATCAATCAACATGTAGATCATTCCCGCTTTTATTTTTAGATATTAGTTATCTGTACAATTTATGAATAATCGCAAACATATACTTTAAAGCTTCAATCAGTCTTTATATATCGTAATTGATAGTTGAATTATTTGCCTCATTTCCCTCAAACAGTTATTAAAGCTTCGATATGCTCAGCAAACACAACTCGCGCATTGTTGCGGATCTATAATTATGTACTTCCCTTTTTGGGCATGATCATGCCACGATGAGCACATGTCGTACCACTGTGCCTTAGCCAAATTATTGCACACTTGTGCTGCTGCCGCCGCTGCTGAGAGAGGTGCGCTGTGCGCATTGTCACCTCATGCATAACATGGCCAAGAAGTCGGACAACTGCCCTAAGAAAATCAAAAGCAATTGAAAAGCGCAAAATGTTTGTTTTTGCTTTTAGTCCACCTGCCCCACGCCGTGGTTCGCCTCGCCCCCTCGCCCCCTCGCCCCCTCGCTCCCTCGCCTCTACCCATTCTCTTCTTGTTGTCTTCCAAGCAATTTCAGTGTGATGTGAGCAGACATAATTGCAACTCTTCTTGGGCAGCATTGTTGCTGTTGTTTGGGCTGCTCTTTGGGCTGCTCTTTGGGCAGCCTTTGATTGTTGTTGCTGTTGCAATTAAAATAAGTTGAAGTTGTCTACCTTTACAACGAGCTGTTGCTGCTGCTGCTGCCGCTGCTGTTGCTGCTGCTGTTGCTATTGCTGTTATTGTCGAAACTTGTTTGAGTGAAACACAAAAAACTAAAAATGTTAAGCGAACGGCTTCAAACAACGCGATGCTAACTGCACATAATTCAAAATGCTAAAAGTTATCGTCAAGAGCATGCAGAGGGTAGAGCTATATATCTGTCATACACACACACACACACATGTATATGTACTTATATATATATGTATATATCGATTCGACCCGTCGGCTGCTCTTTAAATATCGCATGGAGTCGTGTCGAGCTGGTTGCCGGCTTTGGCGTCTGGTTTCTACGAACGAAATTGAAATTGAAATCGAAATCGAAATGGGTTAACACCTAAGGCAGGGAACCGGTTCCAGTTCACATTTGAGCACACTCACATTTAACAGATTCCTACCGGATTCGCCCTCTGGTCACTTCACTTTAGGTGGTTTGCCTTGAGCATTCTCTGGCTCCCTTCCTCTCTCTCTCTCTCTCTCTCTCTCTCCCTCTCCCTCTCCCGCTCTCACTGTCGCTTTCGCCTCTCACTCTTCTCTTTATTAGCATTTTCCAACTATTTACCATTTTGTATGTTGTATGCATTTCAATGCGGATTCGCAAAGCCCAATGAACTATTGCTGCAATTGCACGAACAACGAACCAAGATCCGTCCGTTAGACAAGGCGATCGCATGCGCAACACCACAGATATATATATATATATAGAGAGAGAGAGAGAGAGACGATGATCGCGATCGCAGTTGGTAAACGTTGTGCCTGCTAGACAGCATGGCTAATGAAATTGTGAAAGGTATTTCGAGACTCAGACAACAACAGCAAATGATGCAGCACAAAGACTCTCGTCTATGGCCCCAAACATGATCAGTCATTAAAAGCACGCGATGATCTTGGGCTAAGCCAAATCGATCAACACTTGGACCGTAAGCCACACCAATCTTTTCTTTTGTTTGCTTCGCTTCTCTCTCTCTCTCTCTCTCTCTCTCTCTCTCTCTCTCTCTTCATATTGGGCGTTGTTTGCTCAAATGAGTCAATTATGATCAGTTTTGATTATATCTTTAGACTTAATGAATAGAAGTCGTGTGGGTATATCTTAATGGGGAACTAGATCAAGGGCCGGCCAATTAAGGCTTTGACGTTCGTTTGTTCAAATTCGTGTTTATCCAATTAGTTACGTAACTACAATAAAAGTCTTTGATTAGCGATATTATTTACTACTTAGTCGTAATAGCTTGGTATTTGCTTTTTAGCATATGGTCTATAGAAACTACTTCTGAGTCTTATCTCCTTCACGTTTTCACTTCCTCTGCATCGTCTCTTCTTCTTAGTGTGCACCAAATCCTTGCAAATCCTAAGTGAAGACTTGACCAGTCTATCCCACCTTCTATAGGGTACAGGGCCTACCAAATCGAACATCCCTTATTATTTCTGAAATTTCATAGATTTCGAATATTACTCAACCCTCTCCTCTTTTACAGTTGTCTAATGGGCTGCCTGGCGCTGCTGGTGGCCGGCGAGGAGCTGGCTGTGGGCGCATCAGAGAAGCTTGAATCGAATGCGCCGGCGACAAGTGGGTTCGAGACATCGCACAAGGTGCCGGAGGCCAATGCGTTGAACGATGAGGGTTTCCACACGGCGCACAGGATTAGCATTCGGGCCACAGATACGGCTGACTACTCCATGAATTTGCTGGCTACCAAGGAGCGGCCCGAGCTGAATCCAGTGCTCAGTGCGCTCATCAACGAGGACGTTATGAAGAGCATCGAGGCCAAGCGTGCCATCGAGGAGGAGGAGCTGGCCGAAGTGCGGCGCGAAATTGAGCAAGCTGCGCTCGCCGAGCTGGCACTGAAGAGCACCGACGCTGGCGTCACAGAGCAGCCCGCCCTGCAGCTAACCACACAGGCACCGGCGGCCAAAAAGATAGACACTCTGGATGATGATATGCTGGTCGATCCGCATGACGACTTCGTCAATCAGAACTTTGCGTTGGACGGCGCTGGGAGCGAAAACAGCAAGAAGTCACGCATCGAGATCAAGAAAGGACCCAACGGCCAGGACTACGAGTACGAGTATGTCTATTACTATGAAGAGGACGAGGATGCCGATAGCAAGCCGAAAGCAGCCATCGATGCGCCCGCTGCCGTCGAGGCACCTGCAGACCTCACGCCCGAGACGCGTGGCAAGACCCGCTATTCGAACATCGATCGCAGCACGCCGGCCACGCCCAGCGAGAACAGTTTGCAGACCGGCAAGGCCAAGGGCAGGGCCTCGAATGCCGTCAGCCCCGACAACAGCGAAGACATTGAGGCGGAACGTCTGCCCGTGAACACACGCTTCCCCAGTCGTGGCAAGAATATCGATGTGCAACCAACGCCGGCGCTGGATTCGTTGGAGACGGCCGCGGAGCGCAAGAAGATCAGTGTGAAACGTCCCAGCCTGGAGCTTGTGGACAGCGAGACCTTCAACACTGACGAGAAACAGTTGAAGGGCTCACGCAACGGCGACAAGGAGCTGAAGCCCGTGATTGCCGTCGAGCAGGAGCAGGCAGCTGCTGCTGCAGCAGCAGCGGCCGCCGCAGCCGCCAAGCAGGAGGAGGAGCGTGATATAACGGCCAAGCTAGATGATGAGGCCGAACAGACGACACCATCCATGGAGAAGGCCGCACTTGATCTCTATGCCATACTCACCAACGAGAATCTCAATAACGATGAAACCACCTCAGCGGATATGAATGACGAAACCACGTTGAGTCCCGACACCGCCAGCACCGATAGCGATGATGCGGGCCTGACCACGCTGCAGGAAGAGCTGTCCTCGACCACGACAACGACTACAACAACAACGACCACCACCACAACCACCACAGAGGCACCCACCACCACAACCACAACAACAACAACAGCAGCCCCATCGTTGTACGGCGGCAGACGTGCGGGTCTCAGCGGTCTGGCTGGACGCAATCGGTTCAAGCTGCGCGACAGTCAAGGCGGCAGTACCACCACCACATCCACTGAGTCAACGCCCACGGAACCCAGCAAAACTGGAAGAAGTAAGTAATAGTGTTATACAGGCTCAGAAGGGCCTATCCGGAACCAACACTGGTTCATCATTGAGCTATGCTAGTTCATTCAGAATGTAGCCCTGTTTGAAGAATTCACTAATCGATTTCTCTGCACAGATCGTTTCTCACGTCCCTCAATTGGCGGACGTTCCCGACCTGGCGCCCGCACCACCGCCAGCCCTGAGCCCGCCGAGCCTGCTGCCGAGGAGGAAATCGTGGCCGCGAAGGAGGTGAAGCCCGTTAGCTCCGGCTTTGCACGTGGCAGACGTAAGTTCAAAGATGCGGAATTAGAGCTCTTCAGCTACTCTGTGACTGTGACTAATATAGATGAGTCAGGGGGCAGAGTCAATCAATTGCTGTTGTAGTTTACTAAACTACTTCAGCTCGCATAATTCTAGTATAAAATTGATCCACATCTCGCATCCATCTTGCAGCACGCAACCGCTTCAATCTGCGAGGCGCCAGCACAACCACCACCGAGAAACCCGCCGGCGCTGAGGAGGGAGGCAGCGATGCCAGCTCTGCGGATGCCGCGCCCAGCAGCACAACGGCCCGCAGTACACTGCGCAATCGTCCCGGCCTGAATCTGCGCGGACGCAGTCGCACCACCACAACGAAAGCGCCCGCCGCCGATGGAGCTGAGGAGGCCACAGATGCGGAGGGCAAGTCCCCAGCGGCAGCAGCAGCGCCTGCGGCCGAGCACGTGCGTCCGTCTCGCTTCAACTTGCATCGCGCTGGCGGCAACCGACTGCTGCCACGTGGCAAGCTAGGACGCGCCGGCGCCACTACCGAGGCGCCCAAGGAGGCCGCAGAGGACTCGGCGGCCGACAGCAGCAGCCATCACAACGACGTGAAGGGCACCGAGGGAGCGGAAGGTGGCAGCGAGTCGGCCGCCGAGAAGACTGACGAGGGCGATCAAGCGGCCAACCACGCTGGACCAGGGTCCGGCTTGAATCGCCTCAAGAACCGACCGCGCCTCAATGCGCTGCACAAGACTGACGCGGCCAAGCCAAGGGCAGCCGCCGCTGCTCCAGGAGCTGCTGCTGGCACATCTCCAGTTGCAACAGCACCGCGCAAAATCAATCCGCTACTAGCCAAGCGCCGTCTGCATTTGGGAGCAGCGGCTACCTCAACCACAGGTAGGGCACAGATAGCTCATATATAGCAGCTTCCATTCAATTGCCTCAAATTTTCCACTTTTACAGAGACGCCCGCTGAGAGCGGCGACGGCGCCGATGCGTCCGGCGAACAGGCCGACAAGGAGGAGCAATCAGCGTCCGCAGCAACCAGCTCAGACGAAGCTGCCGGCGATGCGGCCAAGGAGCAGGAAACCACAGAGGCGGCGGAGGCAACCACCAAGCAGCAGGCGCGCGGCCTGGGACTGCTTGGCCAGCGTCGTCGCCTGCCCTTGCGAAAGCCGGGCACCATACTGTAAAATCCCCTCAAATGACACAACACAAGCAGCAGGAGCCGCAGGAGCAGTGGCACGCCCCACTCCCACTCCCACTGCCACTGCCAGAAGGCGGAAATGAAAGTTTGCAACGGATGTGGCAGTTGCCCCAAATCCTGTTCCCTAACTCCCTATATACCCCAGCCTCTTGCCCCGCCATTTGCGCCTGCCAATCGCCTCACCCTCTTTCTCTTCCTCTAGCTTTCTCTTTCATTTGCTGCTTATCCTCCTAATTGGATGGCTCGCACCATCCAAACCCAGCGATAATAATTTGTACAATTTATCCCCCATTTGCGAAATGTTTTTCTCGTACTACAAATATTTTGCATGGGCTCCCGCTTCCTGCCCGACTTTTTTGTTCTGTTCTTAAAACGCAATTAGCTTTTTACACATACAATAATTAAAGTAAAATATTGAAATATTATTTAAGTCGTCCCACACTCTCTTTGCGAAAAATGACAAAAAGAAAAACACGATAAGTCACCAAAACGAATAAAGAAAATAAAAGAAAATGTAAAGCGAAAGCGTAAAGCTACTTCTAGAAACTTAAGTTGAATATGATCTATGAAATGAAATACATAATTATATATGGCATATGATATATAATAAATCAGATATCATAATCTGATAAATATTAATGATACATATATATGATAGATGATATATGAAATATGATACATGATTACAGAATATTATATATCAATATATCATATACCATATATCAGATATCATATATATGATGCATCATTTTAAATATATGACAATTTTACACTTGGACTAGCCAGAGATCTTAGGGTCCTAGATATGAAAAACTATGAAATTATGTGAATACCAAGATATATCACAATACCCAATCTCCCAATACTCTCGCTCTCTCGACTATGTTTTATAATCTTTTTTTTTTTTTTGATACAATATAAACGAACGACTTTTAATTATATATTTTTAAATAAAAAATTAAAAAATTAAAAAAAAAACGTAAATATACTTAAGTAAATATTTGTAAAAAAAAACTTCCAGCAATATTGTAAACAAATCGGGGCTTTCTATATTTAAAGGTTTTCATCTGTTGACAAGTAGACAGCCCCAACAAGGAAATAATAAATGAACATCCCGAGCACTGTGAAACAGGCTCAACAACGATCTAGCACATCCGATAGACGGTCAGAGATAACTCTTAGAAACAGTATATATTATTTAATGATTCCATATTCTATTCTGAGCAGACTTACAAGAGCTTCTTGTATAAATACTATATAAAGTAGAATCTAATTGGCATATGCTTATCATACAAGATATTGACAAAAAGGGCGAAAGCGTTGTCACCTGATTCTCTGCAATAGCCACGCACAGTTATTGCGCCATTTGACCAAATTTGTCCCCGTCGAGAGGAAATCAACACGTGCACCGCGTTTTTTGGCCCTTTGGGTGGGAGTTGCGTACATTTGGCCTGAAGAGGCAAAGAATCGGCTCACATTCGCAGTGGGGCCAAAATGCCGGCAAATAAGCAATTCGTAAACAATCGGTCAGTCCAGCGATTTCCCCCTATTTGTGCACTCGACTCGGTTCGCTCGCTTCGAAGTAACTCACTCGATGATGGCAGACTTCAGTTTTTGGCCAAGTTGCGATTGTGCGCACTGCCGAGGCAGCCGAACGCGAATGCTGAGCGCGAATTGAGCGCTTTTGTGAGCACCTTTTTGTGAGTTGAGTGATTGAGCGAAATGTACCGTTATTTTGTGCAGCACGCGCCACCAGCAACAGCACGTAAAAGCGTGCCCGACTAGCGGATTCCCTAATTACCATGACATATCAAATCATATCATTCGATATATAATATTATGGGGAATGGACAATACCCAAACTGAGGGCAGAAGAAAAGATGACAAAGGGCGGATGGATATGAGAGAGCTGAGAATGCATTTACGGATGGCGAGACGGATACGGTCCGAGGCATGGACAATTGGATGAACGGACAGACAGACATATGTATATGTATGTATACGAATCGATGTACAGATGGACTAGGTAATCAGAGCCAATCACGCCCTCTTCTGCTTCCATTACATATGTTTATGAACTGCTAAGACATTATCAAGGGAGTCTATAGAATAAAAATAGTGTAGGTTCACAGTTTCATTTTCAGCAGGCTCCTCTGACCAAATTGCCACGACTTCATTTCCCATTATTTATGCGCACAGTGGAGCACAATGAAACGATTAGATTTGGCTTAATAAACTACAGATGCGTGAATCTATTTTTATTAATACTTATTCCATCTTTAATGTGTCAATTCAAGGCATGAGTCACTACTCAAATGAATTTAGATATATATTTAAAAATATATATATTTTTATTTTCAATTAAAGTACGACGAGATTCGTTCGGCTTGATCAAATTAAGTTTTATGAGAAATATTTACATTTTTTAAAGGTTTCCAGACATGAATTATTATCTTTCTGCAAGTTATTTTTGTCTTATTACGTTTATCTTCCACTGCACTGTAAATATTAGTTATGATAATTAATATAATCACAGTTTCAATAAAACCATTCTACCATAATTTACCTCTAAGAATGGATGCAGGGTCTAAGAACGTAACGTCGCATTCTTACGTGCTTTCATCCGCAATCTGGCCAAAAATTAATTAAACAGAACATCAATTTCCCCGACCTATTTGAACTGTATAACTTTTTCTATATTTTCGATTTAGCGGTTTTTAAATGACGTAATGCTTGGTAACGCATCTGGCGCTCGTTACGTTACGTAAGAGCAGCATGCGAGTACGTAGGCATCAGAAATGTGGAGCAGTCTAATAACAATAAGCAAATGAAGTAGCTAAACGAGCTGCAATTACTGCTGGAGAGAGAGAGAGAGAGAGAGAGGGATGCCCCCGCCCTCTTGCAGCTCAAATAAGAACCGAATGATGTCAAGACATTGGCCCACTCCAGACCAACTATTGCAATATGAAATATGTATTTATCTGTTTGTTCATCCATTCCCTCCGCCCGCCTCTCTCCATCCCTCTCTCCCACACTTTCCGCCACTCACACCTCCTCCGCTAAGAGCTTGGCATATAAAAGCGAGACAAGCGCGTCGAGAGCCAAGCAAATGAATTCAACATGCAGCTCGAGTGGATTATTTGTGTGGCTCTCGTTCTAGTTGGCAGTCAGACAGGTTGCACCACGAACACAACCACATCCGACACCACCAGCAGCAGTGGCAACTCCTCATCTGCCGCCGATCAGTTGAGGCAAGATATCGAACGTTTGTGGGCGCCCGCCTTGCAGGCAATTAATGAAGCTGAATTACAGCGCCTTGGCAAGCGGCCCCACGCCTCCTCCGGCTCATCCCTGCCCCAGCGCACGAACAGCAAGCGCATGAGATGGCGCCTCAATAGCAAACTGCTGGCCAGGCGGACTGAGCGAGCGCTGCAAAAGCTGGAGCCGCGATCGGTCACATATCTGTCCAGCGAGCCGGAGGAGAACAGCCCGAATCCCTCGTATATCGATGTTAAGGACAATGAGCCGGCGCCAATGCCTTGGTGGTTCTAATAGCTATCGATAATCAATATATGTCACTATCGAACATTCAGATATCGATATATAAATTGTAGTTGTAGTAAAATATCTTTTTTTTATGTTTTTTTTTTTGTTATGCGTAAGCTTTAGTGATTGTCTAAGCTCCTGTGCTTTTGCTTATTAGCCAAGACACGAACCGCACGGTTCATAGCAGCCACCTTTTGAGTAAGTGCAAATATAAATTTGTGATTGTTGTTTTCCAATAAAAAAAATATCAAATTGATTTACTGTTAATTGTAAAAAATTCAATTTTAGTTTTTGATATTATAATTTTTATTATTATATGTATATGAGACTGTCAAAGAGGGAGAGATAGCGGCTGCTATCAATTCCAACTTCAAGAAATCTTTTAACTTCTTGCCTATTGCTGATCTACCCCAGTCGGACACGCCCACATCACAGCTAGGGTATCTGGCAGTCGCATGGCTCACCTGAGACGCCAGACAAAGTGAAATGCCGAATTGTGATGTGATTGATTATGATTTTGAATTTGATTTTGATTTTGAATTCGAATTTGATTCCAATGCCGTCTGGGAGGCAATCGCTGGGTCACTTCGCCACTTTGTTTGTTTTGTCGGCTAATTTACAGTTTGCGCACTTTTCTTGGATCATTACAAATCAGCAGCAGCAGCAACAGCAACATCAGACAGCAGTTGGCAAAAATTCATAAGCAAATTAAAGTGCGCTTGGCTTTTGGGTCAATTCATTGGCAGCCTTGGTGTTAGGGCGTATACGTAATCGATCTTAAGAAAAGTCAAATCAAACCGCATACTTGGCATGGCAAACTGGCAAATACCCTGTATAGAGACAGACAGACAGAGAGAGAGAGAGAGAGAGAGAGAGTCGTTTGTTGCTTCCGTTAGCTCTTTGAGTTTTCAAGTTCCTCTCAGAAGCTTAGATCAATGCGAGCAAGTGGAATCCTCTCTTCTATTTGATGATTCGATCAAGTAGTTTAGTAGTCCCCGCTTCTTCATACTTCGAATTTTTGCAGTTTGCTCTAACTAAAATAAAACAGTTCAGACTTGAGCTTGATATGTACATAGTATGATCTAGAAACCTCTATAAATCTATTTGCTTACGGTATATTAGCAACAATTTTGCATTCGATTTGCATAGTTGTTTTTCAGTTGCTTTGGCATTACCTGATTTTTGATTTGAGACTGCGATTAATCGTTGCCAAATACGTTCATTTATTGCTGCTAAATAATGTACGCAATTTATATAAGTATATATACGCCAACATTTATAGATATTTGTATATGTATAATAAAAATATGCACAGTTTTTTTCGTATTAACAAGGCTTGTTCGCAATTCGCATTATAGCTTGCAGATTTCGGTGTCTGTTGTCAAAAGAGCCAAGCAGAGCAGAACCGTGGCAAGGTCGACATAGACATGGGCAGCGCAACGCAGCGCGATCGACTCGTCGATTGGGCTCCTGAGCGGGGCAGAACTTCATTTAACACAGTTTATAATGTTGTTTCACGTTGGCTTTGCAGTTGTATAAACAAACCAACAAATTTGTGGCTCGCAGCGGCGCGCGACGTCTATTAGCCAAACAAGCTATCAGGTAGTTCAGCGCCCGATCGGCAATGGAGAATCTGTTGTTGACAATCGAAAGTTGTGAATTCGTAGATCGGCAATTAATCCACAACCGATCATCGATAGGCATCAAGCGATAATCAACTATGGGGCATCAACAATTAGGAATGGGATATCGCAAATCGAGGATCAAGTCGATCAAACGAAAGCCAAAAGTCAACGATCCTCGATTAACAATAATCATAAACACTAATCGGTAATCAACAATCGAGCTCAGCTCGGCGTAATCCCAGCTTGTTTAAGTTACTTTATTGAGAGCATCAAAACATTATATCAAATCAAACCGGAATGGCGGGCTACGGTACGAGTTCCAGTGTATCCGCCGCTCGATAAATTCACACTCGCTCTCTATTTTCCAGTTTCAGAGCCATTACATTGATTACAATTTATGGTACTTGAGCTAATTTTTATGATTCTGGCGTACAGCAGGTGATCGAGACTAACTAATGAGAATAAATACACTTAGCTTTTATAGCTCCGCTAGAGTATTCAAAAGTGCGCCATGGTCGAGTTAGCGTTGGCTATCTGGTTTTGATTTTAAACACTTTTTTTTTTCTTTAATGAGGATTTAATCAATTAAATTGCAGTTTGCACTTAGCCGCTGATTTGCTGATTTGTAATTAAAATTCGACATTACAATTTCACAAGGCACAAGGCACCGCAGACATAGTTTTCATGCATAATTAGTCGCTGTGTACTCGCCTCTCAAGTCCTTCGCATTGCTGGCAGGGAGTCCAAATTAACTTGATTACTAATTAAAAAGCGTTGTGTTTGAAGAGGAAAAGCGAGCGAGTGGAAGAGGTTTTCACAATGTATAACTGCATCTTGTCAGCTAAGCTAACTCGATGAATAATGCCACGGCGAAGACTCGCAGTGATGCGCGTAGAGCTATGCCTATCTATGGCTATAAATAGACAATAACAAGAAATACATTTTTTCATTCTGTGTTAAGAAAGCGTTGTAGTATCTCTCTCTCTCCCTCCCAACCTCTCGCTCTCATTTTCTCTCTCTCTCTCTCTCTCTCTCTCTCTCTCTCTCTCTCATGATCTTTATCTTAATATCTGTCTTTCTGAGGATCTCTATCTTTTTCTCTCTGTGTTCTACATTCTCTCTCTTTAAGATTCTCTACTTCTGTCTGCATCTTTCATCCTCTCAATCTGTATCTCCCTCATATTGTCTCGTAATTTCTCTCTCTCCTCTTATTGTGAGGCATTAAGCTTTTAGCACTTCCATTGTCAAATCTCTCTCTCTCTCTCTCTCTCTCTCTCTCTCTTTGGGGCTCTTTCATTCCTTCTCTGTATCAATCTCCCTTTCGTGCATCTCTATGTTTGTCTCTCTTTACTTCTAAAACTCTCTCTTCCCCTCTATTTCTCTCGCCCTCTCCCTATCGGTCCTCCTCTCATCACCACACACCCCCTCCCCCACCCTCTCCGCTTCCTGACTATCAAATTCAATTCGCTTATCTATAATTTATTCATTTATTCAATATGCTACCATTACATGCCAAACGCAATTTCAGCCAGCATTGGCCGGTTCCGCCACCTGTTGACTTTGTTCGATTTATTGAGTGTACACTGTGAGTATATGTTTACCACATGGTAGCAATGTTTATTGTTATATATCGTTTCCTTGTTTCATCCATGGCGGGTGGCGGCCCAGGCAGACAGCGAGAAGGGGCGAGGGATGGCAGGAGATGGCTTTACATGTGGGCAGGAAGCATGGCATTGGATAAACGAAAAAACTGGGGGACGTTTAATGGCACACAGCTCGTTAGCAGCTGCTGATTTAAATAGTTTTTAATTGCCAGCAAATTGAGCTAAATAAGTGCCAAAACTGGACAAGTGCGTGGCAGCTGGCCGACACGTCTCGTCGTCTCTCACACCTCAGACAACAACTTTTCACCAGGAAATCGAGAAAACATTCAAAAACAAAAACATAACCACAAATGTGTGTAACACACAAAATGTAGAAAATTTCACACGCACAGTTTCATTGTGGACGGCCCAATTGAGCAAAGTGTCGAATTTTTATTTCAATTTTCATTTCAATCTCAATCTCGTTTTCAGTTCGGCATTTCACATGAGATTTCTCAACATGCAGCCTCTGTTCGTCCATTCAATCGGCAGTGTTGTTGTTCTTGTTGTCAACGGAAACCTCATTTCATGTGATATTTTTTCTCACATGTAACTCTGGTAATTAAACTGGCCTGAAGTGATGTGTGTAAGTACCCCATATGTGATGTAAGGGAATATTTCCAATGATATTCAGTTGCCTCATCATGAACTTGAATTTGCTATCCCTTAAGCTAAACAAATATCTTGGAAGAGAGAGAGAGATGGAGAGAGAAAGAGTGATAACTTGCATTATCTGAGCAGGTGCTAAAAGTTTCTTTCTTTTAACATTTATCATGAACTTTATCATATAGTACAGTTAGTTAGATAAGAACTCAATATCTAGAAAGAACTGATTTAGTCAAGTCTGCGGTGTCTTGATCTAGTCGAGTCCCTGAAGCTAACGAAGTGTACGACCTTCTTCTCTATGGTAGTGCGCGTCTAGCAGATAAGGTGGTTCACCTCATAAATGATGCCAAACAAGGCTATTAACAAGGGACAGAACAATAGAAACCTTCGTCAGATTTATATATCATCTAGTACGACTGAGTTTGGTAACTCTTACTGACGAGAATAGTCTACAAAGTGAATAAGTACACTCAACTGAGTGATTTAGTTTTTATGACTAAATCCAATTGGAATCTTCACATTGAGGAGGGATAGCTGATGACAGCTAACAGATAAGAGATGAATTGCAACGGAACAGGATTTATGTAAAACTCAGATTGAGGAGCCGGCAAACACAGATAAAGCAGTCGATTCTTAGGCCTATTAGTTAACTAGATATAAGACAAATTATGCTCACTAGATTGTCACTTGGAATTATCAAATGGTCGATTAAACAAATTAACAGATGGCAGCAGTTTAATAGCCCCATTTTAATAACCCAATTTCGAGAGAATTTCATTTTCTCCCTCGCTCTCTCATAGTGAAGCTTAATTTCTATCTGTATATCTAGTGTTTGCTTGATAAGCGCCAAGTAGGTAAACAGTTTGAAAAAAAAGAAATAAGACAATATTAGAATAAAAATAAGGAAACTTGTAGGAATATATATACATATATGTAGATATAGAGATATATATGTTTATGTACGTTATCCACATTAAATTGCATGAGTTTCGGTGCTCATATAAAAGCAGCTACTGTCATAGAAAGTCAAGCAGATAAGCACTGAGAATCTCTGGCGAGCAGACAAGAAATCATGAAGTGTCACATTGTATTAGGCTTTGCTCTTGCTCTGGCACTAATCGCACCACTGGGTGGTGCCGCACCCGTGGATCGCGCAGAAGTTGAGGATCTGGTCCAGGCTGTGGATGATGCCGATTCTGAGGAAACGGTTGTTGAGGCTGTTGAAGAGGCAGAGGAAGAGGACGCTGTAGAGGTGTCGGACGAGTCCATTGATCCCAAGCCCGAAATCTCCAATGATTACTTTATCGATGTCAAGGATAATACACGCCCACCCCCTCCATGGTGGTGGTAAAAATTTCCAATAAGAAATTACCTTTTTTTTCGTGTTATTTATTGAAATATTCAAGTGCTTTACATATATAACTACATAATGTATATAATCTAAATGGATAACAAATTAATGAAAATGAATTGAAATATATTTGCTGATACACAAATTGAAGCAAAAGAATTCAAAGCGAACTGTGGATACCCTGTAGCAGGTCGGCGAAAGATAGCTGCAAAACTGAGATGGAATACAAATGCAGATGGATAATGCACACTATATACAGCTAGAGATACGAAATATGGTAAGGCATTTATGCGAATTTAAAGGGTATTTAGGGCAAAGTATAACATGAAGGATAAACCACTTTAATTTATATCTCTAATGCATACTTTATAGTAGAAAAAAGTCGATAGATTGAAATAAAAAAGGCCCTTATTTTAAAGAGTACTTCGATAGAGTCAGGAGTTGCAAAGTTGCTATTAAATTTATAGCACATCAACGCGATCTATCTCGTTTTTTACTCTACTCCAATTACACTCGTCTCTCTTACAATATGTATAACTCTTTAGTCTATAACGACATTATAATATGATAATAAGCACTAAGAAAGATGTGAAGTATCAAAGGCGTTCAAGAGAACAAATCAAGGATTCACAGTTTTCAAGGCTCACATATATTGATATTTATTCATCAGCTATTAATCAGTTAGTCGATGAGGCTATAGTCCCAAAGGCACATGAAGAAAGACCGGAGACAGAAACACGATGCCACAGACTGTGCACAGCTAGCATACCCTAACTGAAGCAGACGTATTCCATGAGTATAGGGCCAGTCAGCCAGCTAGTCAACCAGCCAGACAACAACAACAACAACAACAGCGAAATGTCTTTCGAATGACTTTGGCTCGTGGCACGAACAGTTGCAATGGTCTTTGCTAGCCTTATCGGGCCAGCTGCTAGATAGTCGAGAGTGTTATAATTTACCATGCGATTTAGCTAATTGAGTTGTCGGCTCTTGCAGTTGAGTCTGCCATATATATATCTCTCGCAGTGTATATAAGCATATATGTATTTGTGTATAACCATCTACATGTGCGTGTGTGTGTGTGTGTGTGTGTTATTGCATGCATATCTAGAGACAATGCGACGGCGGCTAATGCAATCAATTTCCACCAATTTGGCGACAAGTTTGTCACGACGACAATTGCCACAAGTGCTGATGTGGCCTATGAGTGAGTGTGTGATGTGTGTGTGAGTGTGTGTGATGTGTGGTGTACGCCATGCAGCATGGCATTTGGTAATGCAACAGTTGGCCAAATCTCTGCTGATTTTTGTTTTTGTTTTGTGTCTGCTTAGTTTTGACTCCTCATTGGCCTGGCCAACAGGCCGTTCATTAGCATTCGGATCGGAGCAGGAAATCTCGGAACAAGACGTAACAATGTAGCAGTTGCTTTGCTCAAAACAAAACAAAACAAAACAAATCACAACAGAAAAACTAACAAAGTTGCAACAACAACAGCATCGAGGAATGAGCAAACAAATAAATCAGAGACAAAGTGAAACAAGTCGAAACACACAACACACACACACAGACGCACTCAAGCACACCCATGCACAACTCATGTCACGGCCATTGACATTGAACTTGGCGTAACGGGCGATGGGAACCGTTGGCATCTGTGGAACTGGTTCCAGTTCCAGTTGTCTATGCCACCTCGACGCGGAAAATGTGCACGCATTGCCATTTACAGTCCAAGATAATGAGAGACGCCCCAAAAAGTCAACAACAACAGCAACAACAACAACAACGGCGACCGCAAACAATCCATAGAAAAAACATATGCGAAAAACCCGATTGCCTAACTGAAAGGCATTCAGCTACTATTAGCTGCGATTTGAGCCAGCTTGACGGCTCCCCACATTCAAATGAAGCCATTGCTAAATAAAATGAATAACTCAAAAGACAGAAAAAATCGCCTAATGATCCCAGGACCAGCTCGAGCCGCTCAAATTAAATCAAAAATCGAGACGACATTGAACTCCTATTAGTTATGATCTTATTAAATTGTTTCACATCCAATTAAATTGACGTTTCCGTTTCGAATGCAGATGGGAGTTATGAGACCACAATTTTGTCACACTTTATGTAATCCAGGATATAGACAGATGTATATATTTAGATATACAAACACTATTAGCATTACGAAAGAGCTTTGATCTACATATCTATCTCTAAGGCTGTCAAGTCCTACCCAATGGGACTGATGCCTTTATCGATAAGTGTATTCCAGCAGTTGCTTAAGTTATCGATGTCGATCTAGCTGTTAAAGGGTTTTCCAACATGAATTGTTTTATGCCTGACGAAAGTCGGGTTCAAAGGGCTAAGAGAATTTTCAGTTCACTTCATTTGAGCTCAGAGATCATTCGACTTGAGCATTTCTTCACACAGCGAAAACGTTTTAGCTTGAGTAGACTCTTTTGGGTCTTAAGCCAGCATCCGGTTGATGATTGGCATAAAGTGATAAGCAGCCGTAGCCAGCACTCATGCTGGAGAGCCAGAGAGACGGAGTCGTCACCAGCCATTCGTGGCACACTTGCTGGAGTCACGTTGCACGTTGCACGTTGCACCTTGAGTCAACCTGAGCTGAGCTCCAATTGAATGATGCGCTTTTTCATACCGAATGGCATGGATCTTGCTTCAATCTGTAATCAATAGGAACGGAAGACGTCTCGAATCGTTTTCATTAGAATGCAATTTTGATTGCCACTGCTCTATTGGGTCACCCTATTTGAAATAGAAACCAGAATTAGATTGGGAGAAATCTTCAGCATTTAGCTTTGTTTTTATGTAAACCAAACTTCTACTTAATGCAGCTCTGCTTTGTGAGTCATTCTATTGAATGAGTTGATCATGAGATGAATCTTTGCTTCTAGCTCTGATCTTTGTAGAAAGTAACCAATACAAGCATCTATGATCTAAGCATAATTGCGATATCTTTATCAAGCAATCCACTTCTATACATCAGCGATCTCTTCAAGAGTCTCCATGATATGCCAGGCATAAGCCCAGCCTGCATTTTCATTTATATCTATATCAACATCTATGCAATTCCATCTTTAAATCTCATTAGAGGCTTTCGCTCTCGATACATAATATTTCCTCATACCACACTCATATCACTTAATCTATCGCTACATCTATATATATGTATATATAATCCATATTCATGCAAAATTTCATCAATGTCTCCATACACATATTTTCTCTTCGAGTATATCTATTTATAAATACCTCTATAGGCGTCGACAAAGTGTATTTAAGTGCCAGCAGGCTCTACTTAGTCTGTATATCAAATTTCAAAGACAGCCTTAATCCGACTTGACATTTTTCGGATGCAAATGAGACAATTTAAGGCCTACGAACTGCACAAATCAATATCTGAGCGGATATTTGGGCAATCACTTTGATCAAAAGTTGTTTTAATTTCTGTCTCGATTTATTTATTTATGTTTTTTGCGTATATTGAATTTCGTGCGGCCTTAGTTTTCCCAATAAATCTCGCCGTCACGGGCTGTCGCAATTATTATTAGCGGCGGGAAGGTGCGTAGCAGGTGTAACAGGCCAACAGAGGCGCCGACAGCAGGAAAGCGGCCTACAACCATCGGAGCACAAATCATAAATTACAACTAAATGAACACAAATAATAATATAAATAAATTTTATGCTATCGCTGGCGGGCATCGTCTGGTCGGTAATATCCCAGGCGCCAGCACCCCGTCCGCCCCACGGTGCACTTGTTGCACCACTCTTCAATAATCCACAACAAGCCACATTCAACGGCAACATTCAACTTCGAGCTGACCCAACATCCATCGATGCTCCTTAGTTGTTGGCAGTTATTTCTCTAATATTACATTGCGTTGATATTCGTTGTTGTTGCTGCCTGACTGCCTGTCAATACATTTGTAATTAATTATGTTAACTGTTGTGTGCATTACGTGATGGGGAAAACAAACAAACAAACACACATCCAACCGAACCACAAGAAAAATGAAATTTTGCAATAAATCGCATTAAATTAATTAATGAGACGCAACACAAAAGTGCGCCGCATGTTCTAAATTAACTAACTCGTTAAATAAGGTGATGCCGCTTAGATATATATATATATCTATATAACTTTCTATATATATATATATATAATCGGCTCTAAGCCACGGCTTATGCTTCACATGTATACTTGAGGAATTCCTCTTTCAATCGAAAGACGTGCTCAGCATGTGAGTAGCTCAATAATTCAAAACAACCTTTCAAATTGGCGGACTCATTATTGATCTCTTAGAGAATCTCATAGGCAGAGCTACTTCAATATGTAATGATAAAGCGGGTGCTGACGATTCTGTGAGAAATAATGTTAATGTCTATAGTTATTGTGTTGCTGATCGTACTAATGATAGTAATGTAGTTGACAATGACAATGACAATGACAATGACAATGACAATGACAATGACAATGACAATGACAATGACAATGACAATGACAATGACAATGACAATGACAATGACAATGACAATGACAATGACAATGACAATGACAATGACAATGACAATGACAATGACAATGACAATGACAATGACAATGACAATGACAATGACAATGACAATGACAATGACAATGACAATGACAATGACAATGACAATGACAATGACAATGACAATGACAATGACAATGACAATGACAATGACAATGACAATGACAATGACAATGACAATGACAATGACAATGACAATGACAATGACAATGACAATGACAATGACAATGACAATGACAATGACAATGACAATGACAATGACAATGACAATGACAATGACAATGACAATGACAATGACAATGACAATGACAATGACAATGACAATGACAATGACAATGACAATGACAATGACAATGACAATGACAATGACAATGACAATGACAATGACAATGACAATGACAATGACAATGACAATGACAATGACAATGACAATGACAATGACAATGACAATGACAATGACAATGACAATGACAATGACAATGACAATGACAATGACAATGACAATGACAATGACAATGACAATGACAATGACAATGACAATGACAATGACAATGACAATGACAATGACAATGACAATGACAATGACAATGACAATGACAATGACAATGACAATGACAATGACAATGACAATGACAATGACAATGACAATGACAATGACAATGACAATGACAATGACAGTGACAATGACAATGACAATGACAATGACAATGACAATGACAATCAAATCATCATCATTATATATTTTTCATCAGTAATAAAGTAAAGGCTAATGACGATGATAATGGTATAGATGCAGAAATCATAGATTGCACAAATCGAATATACACATATACATATGTATTTATGCAAATGCATATGTATGTTTATGTATTATGTTATATATATTTGCCATTCCTGCCAGACTGACATCAGTCTAGATTATGCTGGTTAATCAGACATTCGTCTATGCGAAACCTGTTGCTTTCAGCGTATTGGGCTGCATTCCAGTTTTTCTGCGTCTGCAGTATAAAGAGTCAAATGGCATTCTTAGACATGTAAAGGCCCAAGAAATAAGCTTTTTATTTATGTGGCAATTTGCATGTACAATCGCACCACACTCGCTGCCGCGCTGGTTGCGGTGGTTGGTTAGTCAAGTAGTCACTCAGTTAGTTAGTCAGTCAACCAGCCAACCAACCAGGCAAGCCGCCAGCCAGCCACCTAATGAGCCACACGCACCACTCCACCATGCACCATGCACCACGAACCATACACCACGCAACACGGTGGCTGCTGCTTGTTGATGTTTGTTTTGGTGCATGCCACGCAAATGCGTATTGCGTATTGCGTATCACGTTGTGGCTATTATTGCATTCGCCAATTGCATTTTGGCAGCTGCAAAAATATCAAAATAAAGAAATACAAAAATGCGATCGACAGTCGGCAACGTCCTTCGAAAAACAGCTTGAAACAGATTCCGGTTAAGCTATGCCCGGACCTCGGATACAATGTCTCTATTGCCAGACATCATGCAGCGGAAAAGCTGTCAAAATGGATGCCAATCGAATTGGGTTTTAACTTAGCTCTGTACTTAATACAGCCAGCTAAATATAGTTTATTCACTCACAACACGCATAAAGTGCTGAGTAATGCCCGAGACATTCGAACTTTAGCGGAGGCACCTGCATGCGACCAAAGAAAACAATGGAATAACACAGACCTGCCCTAAAAGCTGCCCAAAAGCAATTATAGTCTATAGTAGCTGTGCCAAAAGTATTATGAAATAGCGGAACACTGCATTTTAAATGCCCTTAAATAGGATGAGAGACATCTAGGGTAAGGGACATCTAGGTTGAGGTAGAGGTAGAGACTAAGCAATTGAACAGAAGCTAGAGTCTGGTTCCTAGAAAATAAGAATCGCAACATATTTTGCTTGTACTATCTTCTATTGCAACTAAGTAGTTAGAGTTTCATGACTGAATGATATACCCTGTAATTTAGTTATTACAATAGCTTCTAATATTTATAGAATAACTTATATATATAACTTATAGTTCAAATAAAAATATGATTGGACCAGATGAGAGTCGCTTCGAGAGTCGTTTCAATGATATCGGTAAAGATCGCAAAAAAAAAAAGAAATACATAAACGTAGAAACAGAAAAAATACAGAAACACAGGAGAAGAAAGTGAAAAAGAGGTTGAAGAAGAAAGAGAGAGAGAGGAAGATGGGGAAAGATATAGAGAACTACATTGAAAGATAAGGTAAGAGAAATACGGACATAGAGAGAGGGATAGCACGAGAGAAAAAAGAGAGAAAAATAGAGGAAAAGTGAGAGAGAGAGAGCTAGAAGGAGAGAGATAGACGAGGTATATTCAGAGAGAGAAAAATGAATTTAGAGAAGAACGTGTATAAAGAGAGACAAATATATATAGAAAGAACAAGAAAGAAACAGAGAGAAATATAGGAGGACAGAGGCAGACTCCTTTAATATGACTACACTGATCTATGCGACGTTAGCTCTAGCTAATAGACCGGATTTCTAGGGTATTTGCATATTACGCACGCTTTAGGCGGAAACTCTGCGCGTTTGACCCTCGGCGCTGAATCATCGAAATGAAAAACAAAACCGAAAAAATTGCGAGCAACTTTTTTTGAGGCCAATTAAATTACAAAAAAAAAAAAAAAAAAAAACAAACAAAATACGCAGCGAAAGGCGTCGGCAAATTCGAATTCGAACTCGAACTCGAACTCGAATTGGAAATCAAGATCCGATTCGTCGCTGCTGGTCAGTTGGGTCACGGGTGGCTTTTTATATTGGCTGAGCCGATTTGATTAAAAGCAAATTCATAAAACGGAACTACAGCTATTTGCAGGGGCCGAGGGGTAGGGGACAGGGGGCAGGAGGCTGTGGCGAAGGAGGCGCGGCCTCTGAAGGGGTGGGTGAAGGGGGTATATCTAAACATGCGTGAAAATCAATCATGGTAGCAAAAGACAATGGCACAGCGAGAGCTAAGCCCCTCGAGCCGGCCGAATGCTGCCGAAGAGGAAGCTACGGGTTTGTGCCTTCGGCAACTGTTGCTGCCGCAGCGGCAGCAACTGTTGCTGCTGCCATTGCGGCGGCTGCTGCTAATGCTGCGACTGCAAAAATAAGTTTATATAAAACGTGAACGAAAAGTTATGGCCAACAGTCGTGAACGCGCCAGCCGCTCGAGCTGAGATTTAAGTCAAACAAATATAATCATAGTCCAAGCCACGCCCCCAACAAAGGACAAAGGACACTGCTGCCTTCTGACTAGCTATATACAGATACATATATAATTTTTTTGTTCAGTGTACTTGTGTGTATTCCCAACCATCCAGCAGCTGCATTGCGCATACGCCATGTACGCCCTTCGACTGCCCATGTGCCTACTGGGCCTGCTCGGCCTGCTGCTCCTGCTGGCTGGCCACGCCCACGCCGCCTACAAGCTGCAGGAGCGCTACAGCTGGAACCAATTGGACTTTGCCTTCCCCAGCGAAAGGCTCAAGGAGCAGGCCATCGCCAGCGGCGACTACATCCCACAGAACGCCCTGCCCGTTGGCGTCGAGCACTTCGGCAATCGCCTGTTCGTCACAGTGCCGCGCTGGCGCGACGGTGAGTAGAGCTACATGTGTGCCTCGATTAATCAATCAATCAATCAGGAATTTTAGGCCTCATTAGCTTTGCCAAAAGGCAGAAATCTCCTTCTGCCAGCTTTGGCCAAGTTTCGCACTTGTTTTACACTCAATTAACATGTTCGATTGATCAACAAATTGATTGCCCGATTGACGCAACGCGACTCTGTGTATGTCAATAAGGCAACCAGCTTAGCTAATTGACACTTGTGCACTTGCTGCCCACTTTGCCGTGTAATTAGCGATATATCGGGCCATCTGCAATCAGTGATTAAAACACATTCAACATAAACTGTCAAAGAAGTAAATCAAATTGTGTAGAAATTAGTTTGGAGTAGAATTTTGGAATGTGCTGTAGAATCCGCTTAATATTTGCTTAACAAATTACATTTCATATTACAATAATCTTGTGAATTTGCTATTTCAATTTAGTGTGATTCAGTGAAACATACTTCTAGAAAAATCTTTCAAAGATATACATATATATAGTTTTTTTTTTTCCTTTTGTTAATCCTTGTTGAAAAACTAAAACTATGTCTTGAAGCAGAAGAGCTCACAAATAATAAATTTTTTGGTTATCCTTTCAAAAATATTATAATTTTAAAAGAGAATTATAAAATATTTAAAAATATAAATTTAATTTCAAATTTTTAATTATAATTACAAAATTTTCCATATCTCCACAAATTCAAAATATTTAAGGTAAATATTAATTAAAAAATATTTTTAGCTAAAATTTTTGTGCCACGCCAAGTTGAGTTCAGTTTTCAAAAGAAAAACCAAAAGTCATTCGTACTTCAATTAAGCTAAGCATAATTTAATTAACAGCAAATTCTAACAGTTGTTGTATAACAATAAAGCGGCATAGCGCGGCTCACAAGAATTTACCACACACAATTTATGAAAAGCCAATTTAACTTTAAAAAACAAAAACAAATAAAACAATAATAATGAAAAACAAGAAAATTGTGAAGGCTTCATCACAGCCTTGAGGCCCGCAGCAAACGAAAATAAAAGCAAGAAAAACCAATAAAAACAAACAAACTCAACATGCCTAAATGGCAATAGTAAACAATTAGCTGCGTTTCGATTTCAAGTGAGAGTTGGAGCTGCATTCGAGTGCAACAAGTTTGAATAATTGAATGCAATAATGTGTTGTTTTGAGTTGAGTTTGTTTGGCTCGATTTTCTTTCTGGTTGGTTCTGCACGATATGACAATTGGCTTACTAAATGGTCAAGGAAATGTCTGCAAAACGAGCTTGAATTATACAATAAAATATTCGACTAAGCAGTTAAGTTAAGTAATTCACCAAGCACTCGAATGCTTCCTGTACGCAAGAATTTTGGAATAGTGCAGGAAAATGTCATTGAAGTATAAGAATTTACTTCCGTATAAGATTTCAATCTTCCGTCTTTCATCTGGTATCTTTTATCATCCATATTCCATATTGCATTATCCATAATTCATAATCTTACTTGCCAGCCTACAGCTTCCATCTTCCATCCTTCATCCGTTCATCTTCCATTTTGATTATTCCATATTGCATAATCCACCTTCCATCATCCATCTTCTTGCATCTTCAATCTTTTATTCTTCATATTCCATATCCAATCTTCCATCTTTCATCTCTTCTTATATAATAATGTATCCATAATCTCATTTAAAATCTATCCTTGATCTTCAATCCTTTGCCGTCTTTCCTCTTCCTCAGCTTCCAACTTCTTTCCTCCATCTGTAAATTAGACTTAGTCGAGTCTTTGACAACTTTGTCTCAGGTCCTCATCATTATCTAGTAGCAGATTTCTAGGTTTCACAAGTCAACCGCAGCCTTGGGCTGCATTTGAGGAATGTCAATTGAATATGAATATTGGAATGGCACCGCTTGGAACGCCCAAGAAGGTCGGCCAAATCAAAAGTCAAAAGCCAAGTGGCAAGTGGCAAGTGGGCGCATGGACCGCAGTCAAATTTGGTGCGGCAAAGTAATCGAAAACGAAAGTAATCCGCAAAATGTGGCTAAGTCCCAATCAATTAGCTAATCTTAAGTGGAGTTCACAACTTACAATAGCAACAGCTACAGTCAGTTGACAGTCAAAAGGTATTACCAGGTAGCCAAGTGCCCGGCCGCTTTATGACTATTCAATCCAACTCATTTCAATTCAATTCAGCCCATTGAAAGGCTCATTGAAACATTAACAAATCAATCAATTGCAGGCCCTTCGAAACGAGTTGGTCAACAAAGAATGAATCACAATGCGATTGTCCATTGGCCAAAGAACAGCTGGTTCCCATATTAAACAAGATATTTCTATTTTTTAAACAATTTACCTATTGATATATTCGAGTGTTGGTCAACAAATGTTGCTACACAATACAACTTTTACGCCACAAACTTAATTATGTTGAATGGAAATATTTTCGGCTTGACAAGTTGAATGCAAATACTTTAAGCCTAATTCACATTCCATTCAAGTTTAACAGACAAACATTGCTGGAAAACGAAAGCCAGCCAAAGTCAGAGATGGAATTTGTCGCTAGTCATTTTCATATCTAGTTTTTGTGGGATTGTTAAGGATTTCGCAGGCTTCAATTTCAATTTTGCCATTGTCAGTGCTGGATAATGAAATTTGTTTGACATTCATTGACATTAGTCGGTTTTCGTATTGGATTTGATGGCAATTTATTGGGAATGTTAAGATGTCTCAAATGAGTTTTGTAATGGGCCAGTGCTTCAAATCGTCATTTGTGCCATTTAGAACATACGTTGACAAATTTGTTGCCTAATTACCATAAACAGTGCTAGAAAATGAAAATGAATATGAAGGCGTATCGAATCGCTGTCATCGTTAAATGTTAACTAACTAAATAAATTGTCTCCAACTGTTCTGGTAAATGCTGTAAACTAAACGAGACCTGATCAGTGTTGATAAATGCATTTTGAATGTACATTTATTGAGAACCAATTGCAAATTAAATTAGCGAATTGAAATTCGCTTACAAATCGCACGTTTCCCACATAATTTAAAGCCTAATGAAAACAGATTTCGAAGTCGATTCGCAGAAACAAATTATAATTATTTTGTGGCAAGTCGATTCAAGTCGATTCAATTCGCTTCGATTCGATTCGATTCGATTCGATTCGATTACCTTTTTTCATATTTTTTTTGCACTTTCAATGAGCTTGGAGCCATTGAATTACAAATTGATATCAACAGCTACCGAATGTCTCAATGCGCCTCCTTTTGGCGCGCCAATGATCGCTCATTGCAATTGACATACTGGAAATGCGAACACACACATGGCGGCAGAGAGAGACAGGGAGATGGATTGGGATAGAAAGAGAGGGAGAGAGGGAGAGAGGGAGGGAAGGAGGGAGAGAGACGGCGTTATCTGGCTAATGGTAAATTCATTGGTTTTTAACCACTTGCAAACGCGCTAAGCGACCAAAATTAATGTTTATTAAAATGCGCTCATTGCGCTACTGTTTATAATGCATGGGAACAGGTCCGCTGAGCGGAGAAATACATATAACCAGATCAGCGTTACAAACCGAAACACCGAAAGACAGACGGATGGACACAATTATGCATCGAGTCTGACAGGCAGCTGACACATGCATGCAGTGGCTACAAAATAAAGTTGTTTATGCTGTTAAGTGAACAGGGTATTCATTTGTCATCACACGAAACAGATTACACAAACATCGGGCGAGACATTCCAGATTGCGTTTGAGCTGGATTCACCGTCGGACTGGCGAGTCAGAGCTGGAATTTTGAAGTGGCAAAGATTTGCTGAAAGCCAAACTAAACTCAGATTCCATGACAGGCCCAATGCATTTAAATAGATACAAATACAAGTTTTTCATTCCTGTGTAAATGCTGCAATAGAACTAATTAGGCAATGGCTCCTTGCATTTGCCTTGCCTGAAAGTCTTGCAAGGCTTCAATTGCACTTCAGGCAACACCAGATCTATGCTCTAAAGTCTAGGCATATTGCAGAGCTACTAATGTATAAATCTACGGCTTATGGAGACCACAACTATGCATCGATAATTATCGATTTCTTTTTCCATATAAGTTACATTGCAAAAGTCATATACATATACAAATCTTGCATTTCCTGTCTGCCCAAAAACGATGCTTATCGACTTATGCAACCAATGCACAGATATGGATGAGGTCAATGTTTCTGTTGAATATCATAAATATCATTTCCTCATTCTAAGAGTATCTAAGAGTATCTCTTGCACACTCCAAAGTAGCCCAATTAGCATGTACCCTGCCTGTGTGAGTAAATGAAAAGCAACTTCAGTCGGAAACGGAGTCTTAAATCGAATTAGTTAACTGCATTTGGATTTGTGAAATGCTGTTTATTCGAGCTCGCGTTTTGCAAATGCATTTTGTTGATTGCCCGTGGGCAGAGAAGGGGGCTACTTGTTAGCTGTTAGCTGTTAGCTGTTAGCTATTGCCTGTTAGCTGTTGCCTGTTGACTGCTGGCTGTGGCAATGCTTGTGGGGACAGCTGTAGGTCGATGCCACTCATAGAATTAGCCAAGACAAGTGCGAGCGATGTCGCGCACGCCCGCTACCAGCAGCAACTGGTTAAAGTTGCGCTTGTCAACTGGAGCGGAAACGCAGACGATACGAACGACGCTGACGCTGACGCTGACGCAGACGCAGACGCAGACGCAGACGATGGCGATGGCGATGATGATGATATGATGCACTGGTTAATGACAACGGAAATTGCTGGCATTTAATTTAAGTCGAGGAATCGAGGAGTCGAGGAGTCAGCGCATTAGCCAAGAAAAAGTTGCTTCGACTCACTTGACAACGTCTCAAACACAGCAGTTGACTGACTCTCCCCCTCTCTCTCGCTCTCTCCCTCTTTCTCTCTCTCTCTCGATGAGTGTCTGATTAACTGACTGACTAACTGATTGATGTCCAGCTCATAACACATCAATCGCCAGCCGACTAGAAAGTTGCATTTTCGACAGTTAAGACTGCAACTTGTGACGTAAGTGCACAGATGAAAGAAATTGAAATCGTTGCAAATTGTTAAGTTTTAATCTTCAAGCTTCACTGAGTATCTGTGCTTCAATTAATTGTCCAATGGCTTACTCTCACTAATCCTAGACTGAATTTATATATTGTGGAAAGGACTGCTTTCAGTTCACCTGCTCATTCTAGTCTTCAGCCAGTAAAACGCTTTCCTTACAATGTCGAGCTAATGCCTGACTTTGCTCATATCTTTTAGGCATTCCGGCCACATTAACCTACATCAATATGGATCACAGTCTGTCGGGCTCGCCGGAGCTCATACCGTATCCGGACTGGCGCAGCAATACGGCTGGAGATTGCGCAAACAGCATTACGACTGCGTATCGCATCAAGGTAGACGAATGCGCACGGCTTTGGGTGCTGGACACAGGCACTGTGGGCATTGGCAATACCACCACGAATCCCTGTCCGTACGCTGTGAATGTCTTCGATCTGACCACAAATACGAGAATCCGGCGCTATGAACTGCGCCCCGAGGACACAAATCCGAACACGTTCATTGCCAACATAGCTGTGGACGTTGGCAAGACCTGCGATGATGCAATGGCATATTTCTCCGATGAGCTGGGCTACGGGCTGATCACGTATTCCTGGGAGCAAAACAAGTCCTGGCGGTTCTCGGCTCACTCCTACTTCTTCCCGGATCCACTGCGAGGCGATTACAACATCGCCGGCCTGAACTTCCAGTGGGGCGAGGAGGGCATCTTTGGCATGGCGCTCTCGCCCATACGTTCCGATGGCTATCGCACACTCTACTTCAGTCCCCTAGCCAGCCATCGTCAGTTTGCGGTATCCACACGCATCTTGAGAGACGAGTCGCGCACCGAGGATAGCTATCACGATTTCATTGCTTTGGACGAGCGCGGTCCCAATTCCCACACCACAGCTCGCGTGATGAGCGACGATGGCATCGAGCTGTTCAATCTGATCGATCAGAACGCAGTCGGCTGCTGGCACTCGTCGATGCCCTATACGCCCCAGTTCCATGGTATTGTCGATCGCGACGACGTGGGCCTAGTCTTTCCCGCGGACGTCAAGATCGATGAGAACAAGAATGTTTGGGTACTGTCCGATCGTATGCCCGTCTTTCTGCTCTCCGATCTCGACTATAACGATGTCAATTTCCGCATCTATACCGCTCCGCTCGGCACTCTCATCGAAAACACCGTCTGCGATTTGAGGAATAATGTCTATGGCCCTTCGAATTCGGTCAATTCGCCCAATCAGCAACAGCCGGCGCTGCCCGTTGTCCCACCCAATATCTATAAGCCATATCGTCCCGTTGGACCGCTCAAGAAGCCCCAACTCTCTACCAGCTGGGCGCCAGCGCCTCCCAGTCGCACTTATCTGCCCGCAGCATCTCCATCCGCTGGCCCAGGACAGAGCATCTCCAGCGTTAGCGTTTCGACCGGAGTGGAGGTGCCCAAGGCATATGTCTTCAATCAGCACAACGGACTCAACTATGAGACGAGTGGACCCCATCTCTTCCCATCCCATCAGTCCATTTCGCAGCGCGAGGGTCTGAAGAGCTACGTAAACGCCCGCCAAGCCGGCTGGTGGCATCACCATCATTGAGACATCTATCACACTATTTCCTCGGTTGTCTCAGACGTCAATATTTGTTCGCCTTTATGAAGTGTTTTCTAAGTATTTTGCGCTCATTATTTTGTACTCTTCTTGAATCACAATTCTTAGCATTTTAAGAGAAATTGTAAGCAAAATAAATATAAATATATATATTTTTTTTTTACTATTTAAAATTATAATTACTGAAAAAGTTGTTTTGTTTTTATCAAATTCGACTAAAACGAGTTTCTGAACATGTGCTGGCATTTGGCAACCGATGATGCTAATCGACCGGTAAAAGCTCAGTAAGAGTTTTGAATTGATTAAAGCTCACCTTTTCATGCACCTAAGTCTGGAACCAGGCAATTTGGCTTTTGCTATCCTCTAGGCACCACAACGGGGCGACAGCCAGGTTTAGCCAGTGAATGCTGCATGCATAATCTATTAGCCTTATTGGTGCTATTACGCAATTTGGCAAAGAGCAATTACCACACAGTAATAAACCAGAAAGCAGAAATAAAGAAATATTTAGCTAGCCGACAATTAAGCTTTCGGTGGAGCCTTACTTCAGCTTCAGCTTGACGCGCCAAGTCAAACAGGCAATTTTATTGAATTTATGATGATTAATTTTGAATTAGAATTTGAGCGCGCGCTGTTACTGCTATCGATATTCTGACTCGACCGACCGCCACATCGAATGACTCAGCTGTCGCGATACCACAGCCCATCGCTTCGAAGTGCATGGTTGTAGTTCGGCGTACTATCGATTTGTTGCTGCGATGTTTTTTTTTACATATTAAATGCGAATGCGAACGCAATTTAAGCTCACGTTTTTTTTTGTTTGCTTGGTGTTTACGCAGTGGTTAGGCGCAAATCTAAAGAATTGCTAGAATACTTCATGTGCATCGCATATTTCTATAACTAAGTCAAGGTAAGTCTACGAAAACGACGCAATGCACACTTGATGAGTTTGCAAAAAAACGAAAAACTTTTGCAACTGGACTGACAAGGGCCAACAAAAATTGCAATCATAACTATCCTGTCTCGACCCATGTGAACGTGCGTGTGTGTGTGCGCGTGCTGGACTGCATGTATGTATGTGTGTGCGCGCAACTTTGTGTGCGCTTTGTATATATTGCCGAAAAAGAAAATAAATAAATAAACAGATATTAAAAGAAAAATGGGTTTACTGTCCCCGAGATTCCAAGGCGCGCTGCTTATGGCATTTGCGTTGCGTGGCTCGCACGACAGACAACAACACAAACACAAAAGCAGACACGAAGCACAACAATGCTGCGACTGCGAATGCGACTGTTGCGACTGCTGCGACCCAATATGGCAGCAGCTGAACTTAAACTTAACCTCAAACAGCAGCGCTGCGGCTGTCGGGGAAGCGCTGCGCGTGCCAATGAACGTGCGTCAAAGACCCGACATCAAAACCAATAAAAGAAAACCAAAATAAACAAATAAAGCCAATCACTGCGACTCCCTACTAAGTGGCCAGATCTGAAGCAGCAACCGGACACCCCGACACAGGCCCAACAATAACAAGCGAAACTGCTGCCAACTCGTCGAAATTTCTACACTCTTCCAACTTCAAGTTCTGCGCAGAGGAAGCTTGATTTTCAGAGCATTTCGATTGCCTAAGGTGACCCAAACAAACACAAATATACTAACTATAGTACTAAAGCTCAGCAGATAAGACTCAGTAAATGTTTTATTATGAGCTTTACAAATCTAGGCCTGAACTGGTCCACACTGTGTATATATATATGTATGAATGTATGAAGATAATTAGCCATTGATTGATTCAGATTTGAAACCTGTTTCCGCAGTACCCTGGCTGCACTATTCGGAGCCAAGTTAAGATTCCCACTCAATGCACCCAATACCCCGTATCAGTCGTGCATTACCAACTGAGTGATGTACATAGTTAAGACACACGACATGATTGCTACTGTGAGGGTGTAGGACAACAAAGCAGACACTGTCACATCAGCTTAAAAGCTCTATCAGAGTTCGTAATCAATCATCAAAAACGATTCACGTAGACAAAGCAGACAATTTTCTAAAACTAGAAATCAATGCGCTCTAATAGGGCTCAATGGAGAACCGCGTATGCAATTGTCTCAGTATAAATACAAACAAGACCAACATTAGAAACAATCATAAGAAGGAAAACATGAGCAACAACACCACCGGCGATAATATTTCTAATCACAATAACGGCTACATCAGCACCAGCAACAACCGCAACTGCAACAACCAATGCAAGCCGTACAACGAGACTGATGCGCGCAGCACGAAGAAGAATAAGAGTACTAGAATAGGACAATACGCGCCCTAGTGCTTCTAGTTGGTCGAGTCCTAGCTACAATCTACCCTTATTCCATTTCAGTGAGCGTGAGGGAGGCCAGAAAGCCGCTGGGTCAGTTGAAGAACGTCAACGGCAACAGCTACTGCGGCAGAATGGTTAAGAAGCGTCAGACCGACGCACAGCAGGACGGCGGCAGCTGGACAGACTCGGGCGAGGAGGAGATGGTGAATGGACATGCTGTTGCCGGAAGCAATGCCACGAATTGCCAGCACATCAAGAAGGCGGTAGATCCGACACGTTTGCGGCGTCATCTCAAATCGACTGGATTGCTCTACGATTGCCAGATGTGTCAGAAACTGAATCCGCCCAGTGAGAGTGGCAATGAATCAGCTGCATGTGAATACGACAACACACTCTGGCTGTGCCTCAAGTGCGGCACGCAGCTGTGCAGTCGTGAGCGGAACAAGCACGCATTGCTGCACTACCAGGTAAAAGCATTCACAGTCTGTTATGCATATATACATCTTGGTTACTTCTACTTGCATTCACTTGCAGACTCCGCATTCAGACTCGCACGCTCTGGCGTTGAACACGCGTTCATTCAAGATCTGGTGCTACGATTGCGGCAGTGAGGTGTGCGCCAACTCTCGAAAGAACTTGCTCGATTGTGTGGAACTCGTAAAGCGCCTGGCTCAGAAACCGCTCGCCACCGTCGCGGACGTACAGTACAAAATAATATCAACTCTGGACCAAATCAGTCCAATTGTGCCGATGACTGGTGGCAAACAGATGACCGCAACCACGGGGGGTAATCCGGCCATACCGATGCCGCCTCCAACGCCTCCTTCGCCGCCGCCACTAGCCAGCTCAACCGGTTCAGTGCCCGGCATGGCCCAGCGTGTGCTGGACAAGCGTGTCATCTATCAGACACCGACTGGCGTGCCGTCCACTCCATCTGTGGGCAACCAGGAGCTGGATCGTTTGCCACGAGTGCGTGGTCTGACCAATCTGGGCAATACGTGCTTCTTCAATGCCGTTATGCAGTGTCTGGCTCAGACACCGTTTTTACTGGACGTACTCAAGGAACTGGCTGAGCCCGGGGAGCAGTAAGTTCCACATGGCGAAATAGAAAGGCTTTAACTTATTTGGAATCCTTTTTTTCGCAGATTTGTGCTGCCCGGTGGCACATTTAATTTTAAGGATAAAGGCGACATTGAGCTGCCCATCATAAAGGGCACGCTCTCCTCGTGGGGCAATCTCACCTCCACCCTGGCCAATGCACTGGAAGAACTGCAGTCTGGTGGTGGCGTCTTTACGCCCAGCAAACTATTTGACAAACTGTGCGCCAAATGTCCACAGTTTACTGGCGGTGATCAGCACGATGCGCACGAGCTGCTGCGCCAGTTGCTGGAGAGCGTACGGTCTGAGGATTTGAAGCGCTATCAGCGAGTCATTTTGCAGAATTTGGGATACAAGGATCAGGATATTAACAGCGTGTCGGAGGAGTTGCGGCAGAAGTGCAAGATCTATGGCAATCAGGCAGCCGATCGCATACTGCGCCCGGAGCAAGTGTTTCGCGGCTTTCTTGTGTCGACCCTGAAGTGTCAGGACTGCTTTAACATCTCCTCGCGCCACGAGTACTTTTTGGATATATCACTGCCCGTGGCAGTCGAGAAGCCGCAGCCGCCCCAGCGCCGCAGAACTAGTCCCGAGAACTCGCCCACGTCCGCTAACCAGAGCAACAGTATCAACTCGAAGCTCAGCAACGGCGAGTCGGAAGGGGGCGAGACATCGCCTCCGTTTTATCTGCACACTGATGAACAGGAACCGATGGGGCCATCCAAAGCACAGGTGAAGAAAGAGAAGGAGCGCGAGCGCAAGGCCAAGCGCGCCGCCAAGCACCAGCGCACCAAACAAGCCCAGAAGCTCTCGCTTAAACTGAATATCAGCGATGACGCAAACGGCGGTGGCGGCGGCGGAGATGACGTCGATGGCGACCAACAGCCCGGCAGTGGCGATAGCCAGGGGCAAGCGCAGCCTACTTCCGCTGACACCGATAGTGAGAAGACACGGTCCGCTCCCTGGGGCGAGGGCCCTCGTGCCAAATCGGCTTCCCACAGCGGAACAACATCCGAGCACTCTGACGCGGACGTTGAGGACAATCTGGTTGATGACGCAGCCACCGGCAGCAATGCCAAGTTCTACACGGACAGCAACGGCAATTCGCAGCCGGTGGGTGAGAAACGTGACGATACACCCGAGCACATGGACAAGGACTCGCTGGAGGAGGACGAAAATGGTAAGCCAACAATCTGAACATTTTGGTAATGTTAATGCATACGAAAGGGACGGCAAATGGTAATGTTATCTCGCTCTATTTATGTGTACAGACTCAGGCATAGCCACCAGCCCAGCACCTACTACAGCAACCAACAGCGCTGCCAGCACCACCAGCACCGCTAGCAATGCCAACAACAGCAACAATAATAACAATAGAGCCATCGGTGGGACTGATGCAAACGCCCCAGCTGACAGCGCGGCAGCCAGCTTGATGAATGTCAGCTTGAGCGAGAAGGGCGCCTCTCTAATACGTCAATTCTCATCGGGGCAGCTGCAGCTGAAGATGGAGCAGCTGAAGCTGCACGAGCAGGCCAAGAATGCGGCACCCTCGAAACGAGTTCGCACCCAAAGCTATTCGGACTGGAGCACTACTATTGCGCCTCGCTATCAGTGCGAGGTGGGTGAGTGCTCGGTGGCGTCGTGCCTCAACAATTTCACCGCCGTGGAGTTGATGACGGGCCAGAACAAAGTCGGCTGCGAGAGTTGCACGCGCCGAATCAACGGGTTCGGTCCCCAAGCCAAAACTGTAAATACAAATGCGACCAAGCAGCTGCTGGTGTCCAGTCCGCCGGCTGTGTTGATTTTGCATCTGAAGAGATTCCAGTTGGGGCCGCGTTGCATTTTCCGCAAGCTAACGCGGCCGGTCAGCTACACTGTGCTGCTGGATATAGCCGCCTTCTGCGGCTCTAAAGTGAAGAACTTGCCCAACATTGATCGCAAGCAGAAGAAGCTGCTCTATGCGCTCTATGGCGTCGTGGAGCACTCTGGCGGCTTATATGGCGGCCACTACACCGCCTATGTGAAGGTGCGCCCGAAGGTGACTCCCGATGATAAGCGCTGGAAATTCTTGCCGCACGGCAGCAAGGCGGAGCTGGATCAAGACGATGAGCAGCTAAAGAAGCTCGAGGAGCTGCTGGCCAAGGAGAAGGCCCGCGAGATGCGTATGAATGCCTTGGATGATAGCGATGATTTCACCAGCTCAAGCAGCAATGCATCCACCTCAGATGAGAGCACCTCTGATCTAAGCAATGATGCTATCGATGAATCTGGTGCAAATGCTGTTGCTGGTGCCGACGCTGCTACTGCTACTGCTGCTCCAGCTGCGGGCGTTGACGGCTCATCCGATCAGACGGCGGGCATGGTCAACGGCGAGGAGGAAGCGGCCAATGTGAGGGCACCGCCCGGCAAATGGTATTACGTATCGGACTCGCGCGTCCAGGAAGTCAGCGAGGATGCGGCCCTCAAGGCACAGGCGTATCTGCTGTTTTACGAGCGTATCTATTAGAAACTGGAGAAACTGGATCAGCTCTAGCGGTGCGAAATGACCGCCCGCATCGTTCCATTAGCTTAACATAGACATTTGGAAGTTATTTAATTTTTTTTAATAGTGTTCCTGATTGTTTTCGTTACTATCCTTAAATTATTGCATTTGGAGCGCGACCTACATTGGCGCGACCTACAACGAAGATAATGGACTGAAAAGACAAACAAAAAAGGAAGCGGGCTCACATCTAAAAAAAAAAAAAAAGGAAAAAATAGCAGAGTAATGCATTTTAGATTTTTTTTTTTGTTATTAATTTTAATTTTTGTCAAAAAGCTATGGATCAGCAGGCGAGGTATATGTCATATGCGTATGTAATATTTAAAAACAGACATAGACATATACATAAAAGATGGACTGAAAAGACATACTGAGAGAGGACTCTGAACTTAGAGTGGAACTGGCACTTGAATGCATTTTATAAACAATTTCATGGATAGAACGGCATCCTTCTGAAGATGATTTACAACTCTCACTCATACACCCAAATTGATTAGTTCAAGAATTGACTTAAGAAATTTGATCACCTTCCTTTCGGATTTTGGCATACAAACTGAAAATGTCTGCAACATTATTTTGATATAATGATATACCTTAAATACACAACAACAACAAATACAGATAATTAAAATAAATTATATTTATTTTATTATTATGTTTATTATTATTATAGTTATTACCTTAGCAATTGAATATTTTTTTTTTCTTTTTAATAAACGTGTGCAAAAGCATAGCTAAAGAGAGAGTCGAGCGAGAGAATTTGGATTAACTAATATATATAAATATAAATAGAGATTTTTTTTACAATTTTAATAAATAGTCTTAAGTTAGTTGCATATACATATATACCTATACATGTATGTATTTCTATATATATGACTCTGTGGTCCAAAAGAGATTAACATTGCCTCAAAAGACAAAGTGTTAATTTTGCAAACAATAGCAAAAGAAAAGAAAAGCGAACGAGAACCACTGAATGAATGCAACAAAAGAACTACAAAAATGTAAAGAAAAAGAATCAGTTAATTAATTACAATTTATTACGAATAACAATGAGAATGTTGATGGATCATAGGAAATGAATCAAATGCAACCAATTGCTCGCTTCTGCCAACCTTATACTAATTGTAATCCAATTCAATTGACTATATATAAGTATCTAAACAATTAAAACAAAACGAAAGGAAAATTAGTAAAAAGAATTCTATATACACACATATTACTATATATATATACATAAATATATGTATATAAATACATACATATATACAAGTATTATACCTTGATCTCTGTTGCAGCTATACAATGTTAAATGTTCCGACTAATTAAATGGAAACCGCAACAAGATACATATATACGACAAGCATCCAAATATATACACACATCTATATACCAGAATCGAGAGAAATTACATCCAAGTATATGTTATATGTACCCACATCTTATCTTGTGACCTAGGCTATGCGAATCGATTTACTCATATAAATACTACAAAAGATGTTCATAGACTAAATGTAAAATTGATGGTTTTACTTGCCTTGGATCTGTTTTGGTTATAGGCATAGCAACTACTTAATCCACATATATTTGCATTGTCGGAGAGCATATGGCTATAGGTATAGGGTTTACTAAATGATGCTTTTATTGCTATAGGTATACCACTTATTTGTATTGCCCGAGAGCGTTTGCTTACGACTTATCAATTGGTTTTCAATTCTTTTGGATCTATGTCTGGTTGTAGGTATACGAAGGATTTACTTACCTTTGATCTGTGTATGCTTATGGGTATGCTAAGTACTTCCTTTATATTTGGATGTCCGGAGAGCATGTGTACCATGTACCATGACAAATATGAGAGTAGTACAGAAACCGCCTAGTAGACACGCTCACAACACACCGAACTCAGCCGGAGGCAACCAAGAGACTTTATTCTTCGATCTCCTATAATGTTATTGACTTGTAAATACTCGAAAATAGTCAATGGTTACAGCAAAATGAAGTTAGCGGGCGTGCCCAAATGCAGGCAGAATTAATTGAAACATAGATCACAGAGGGGTTCCTCGAAGAAGTATACTATTTGTGGAGTATTCTTTAAAATGCTGTAGCATATTTTTCGGCACCGCTCGTTCGAGTGGGAGCCTTCACTGCTGCTATCACAATTTGATGTTAAGTAACCTAGAATCAGACTTGGGTGGGGGGTACTTACTTTTACACGGAAACTACATAATAATAATAAGCTAAGAGCCAAGAAGATTTTTTGGAACATATTTTAGATTCAGTAAGGAGTTTCGGCATCCTTGAGAAGTGTTCCATGCCTCCATTAACTATTTGTTACCGTCTATCATATACAGGCACACGCTCTCTCTCCCCCCTTATTCATTTGTTAGTATGTCTCGCTCTAATTATTTCGCTTTAGTTTACTTCAGGGGGTTTTTTCTCCTTTCACAATGGCTTTTCCTTAAGTGGGGCAGCAGAAAACAAGGATATAAAAACGATTTCAAATATATGTATATAATTATGTATTTACATCTGTTTGCCAAGCTGTATCAGTTTCGTACGTGTGTTAAATTATGAACTAGATTTTTAAGGGGTTTTCGGCACGTCTAAAAGAATCCAAATCTTAAAGCTAGCTTCAGAAGGGATGCACTATGAGTGATTTAACAGTAAGTATTCGTATGTGTAGTCAAAGACGAGGAGCATTATGGCTCCGCCGGGACCCAGGCGCATGATCTTGGGCACCAGGCCCTTGTAGAGGGCGCGGAAGCCCTCCTCCCTGTAGACGGTGATAATGGAGCGAAGAGTGCCACGGTATTTGATCTCCGTGGGCACCGGCTGGGGTCCTTGGATGCGCGACTTGGCGACGTCGAATGGTATGTTGACGAAGCAGGCTAGAGTGCCGGCCAGAAAGCCGATGGTCACCTTGCGCATAAACTCCCAGGTGTTGTCCTTGCTCTCTGGTACAAGGTTTTTGACGCTGTGATAGAAGCCAAAGTAGACCATGTTGAAGATGCCATTGCGGCCCATTGTGGCGGTCAGGCCCTTGTTAAGGCCTCGCAGTCCGATGCCATCGTTCCGGACAATGTCGCGCGCCACATCAAAGGTGCCGATCAGCTTCTTCTGGCGGTTCGCCTGCTGCGACACCTTCACCACCTCGAACGGATTCACGGCGATCGCCTCCAAAGTGCCGGCCGTGAGACCCGCCAGTGCAAAGGTCAGCGGAGTCGGTGTCGGCGAACCAAACTGAAAGAACGTCTTCGTCTGCTCGAATACCAGGAACTTAATGGCCCTCTTTGGGGTCTCGGCCAGTATGGGAGGCATCAGACCCTTCCAATACGACGCGATGCCCTCCTGACGGTACATCTTGGCGAAGCAGTCGAACACGCCAGAGTAGTGCACCTGCAAGGAGTAATTCATTTATTTTGACTTATCGTCAGACTCAGTATTAGCAGGAGGAGCCTGACCATGTAGTGTTGAGCCTTAAGTAACTCTCTTCTATAAGTTTACATTATACAGGCGGGGGTAGAGGTAATCTCTATCCCTACATAGCCCTATCTCTCTCTTTTATTTTGCTTTCATCTGGTGTCATTCGCAATAGGGTAATTGTTTTTGCCTGCTTGAGCTTGATCTAAGAACTTTAACTTCATATCTATTGTATCAAACAAAAATAAATTCAAATTTAGCGGCATATGGCTTAAAAACAGCCAAAATGTTGTTCCATTTTGCATTGCTCACGGCACGCAAATATGATAATAAAACGGAAGAAAACAAACACAAAAATATAAATACTGGAAGCTTTCGAAATTAGTTTATTAGCTGACTTAACTCTGCGTGCGTGTGTGTGTGTGTGTGCGTGTGTGCGGTAGGGGGGCGCGTGTGTATGTGCGTATGTAATTTGAATTACTTTTTTGCATCTATTTTAATAATGTGCTAACAAATTGGGTAAAGCACAGAAAATGTTCAAAAACTAAACACACTTATGCAAATAATATATATACATATATATGTATATATGTGTATTACTGTGCATACTGTTGAGACAAATGAAATATCACCACGTATAAGCAATGTGTTCAAAGAATTGCATGGCGATTGTATTAATTATTTCTCAGCTACATATATATACATATAGTAATATACATATATACATGTGTATAAAGAAAAGAGTTTCCGTGTGCATATTATATATACTTCATATATATATCGACATACATATGCTTATATTTATATACCATATGTACATGTAGATCTCTCCTTGTTCTCATTTATTCTCCATATAGCCGGCAATATTATAGGCCTTATAACAGTAGAAGAGTGGATTATATTTTAATATGTGCCCAGTTATCTCTAGAGCAGTGGCAAGTGCATTCTCAAATGCTAAGACCAGCACTAAGATCTCAAACAGCAGCCGATAAGATATTGTTAATTGTATAGGTCGTTTCAGTTTGTTTCATTTCACTTGGAAACAAAGTGCGACACGCGCTGCGATAGTAAAATTTAGAAAGACAGATAGAGAGAGGGATAAGTCGAAAAATTTTGAAAACAGCGCCCAATCGATAAGCACTAGCTACATAAGCACATGTATGTATGTATGTATGTATACATATATACATTTACGTGTGTGTATTTGTGGATGTCCCAACACTCGTCAGCTGTGCTAGTCTGCCCCTTGGATAGCTGCCTGTCTATACATATTTGCTCGACTGTCACTTCTGGTGACCTTGACACGACCCCACGCACATACATACATACTTGCACATCTACCCTATCAGTTGGGCAGCGAGTTTGGTGAGTGTTAAGGTCGCTTTTTGGGCATGGTCGAAAAAGCTGTCTGGTTCTTATCGGCGTTTTGCTTATGCTGCACATACAAACAGACAGACACACACACGCACACACAAACACAGGCAAATAACAAGCATAAGCCCCTTGAACTGTATATAAATATTACGATTACCTTTGGCAAAAACACCTATTGTGTACATTGCAATGGCCAGCTGTTGGCTTGAGCTCCACATACTCACCTCAGCAGTGTGTGAGCCGGCGAGGGCGGCGGGCCGTGCCTGAATCTGCATGCGAGTCTTGACCACGTCTAGGGGCTGCATGATGCACACTTCCAAGAAACCGGCCGAACCACCTGACAGCACTTGGAAGACGGCTTTTCGACCCGGCGATATGGTGGGTATATGATCACTTTGGCTGCTCATTTCGTTGTTTTTTTCTTGTTCACTTCTTCTGCTGGGTTTGTGGAATGTGAATGGAGACCAGAGGTTTATTTGTTAGATACCCATATATATATTAGATGCGCATTTATATATTTATGTCTATGCTTATGCGCCAATTTTCAGTCTATTTTTTTTTATTTATATTTTTTCTTTTGTAAAAAAAAAACAAATAAGTATGAGCAAGAAATGTTTAGAGACTAAACCAAAACAATTTTGAAGTCCAAATATCTAAAGAAATGCTCACTTTGTTGCTAGATGTTTGCTCTGATAGTTCACACAAGTTGGGCAATGAAAACAAAAAAGTTAAAAAAAATCAGCAACAACAACAATCGCAATAAAGATACAGCAAAAGCGGCAGTGAGTGTGTGAGAGAGAGAGAGAGAGAGAGAGAGCAAGCAGTGGACTCTACGTTTAACCGCCGCACACCTCGACAACACAATTCGCACTGAGCTCATGCAGGCAAATGGAATGCTGAACGTTCCCAGGGCTGGAATCGAGCAATCGGTCGACGAGGCGACGAGGCGACGCGTCGGGTAACGAGGCGAGACGAACCATTGGCCGAGCTTTCAGCGACGCAGCCGACGACGCGTGCTGGAAGAGCTTCTTGTCGCTGCTCGCTTGCGCTGTCCAATGGCAATTAACTGTGCTCAGATCGCACGAAAAGCTCTCGATGATCAGCGACGAGGCGACGTCATTTCAAGTGTCAACTCTTTGTGCTGTTATTGTTTTTTTTCTGTTATTGCGCTGTGAGTGGACTTCCAGCTGATAGAGCGAGCCGTATAATGGATTGACTTGTAATTAATATATTGATTGATATTACTACAGCCCCGGAGATAAGATTACATCTCGATGGTCGCTAGCAACAAGCTGAAGAGCCCAATAAATATTACAGATTGTATGCGGGACTAGGGTAATTATTTTGATGTGAGCACAGCGATTACATGTTGACTGATAAGATATCTCTATCTCTATCTCTCTCTCTATCTCTATCTCTTTGTCTCTAGTTTGTCCTTTACATTTTCACATTTCTATCTCTCTCACTATATTTCTCAATTCTTCACACATTCCCAGTGTCTCCCTCTCCCTCTCGCTCTCTCTGCTCCTTTTTGTATATTTCTCTCTCATTCTTTAGCTCTCGGTCTTTCTTTCTCTTCTTAGAAGAAGCGATAGATTCCTCTATATTCCTCTCCCTCTGTCTCTCTCTCCCTTTCTATCCTCTCTTTGAATTTCAGAACACACGAAATCTGATTTTAAGTTCAAGTCTAAAACTGTTCAAATAAGCTTTATCAGACAAGATCTTCAGAAAAAAAGTAATCTCAAGTATTAATACTATCAAAATATTGAATTCCATATATATATGTATATAGTATGTATGTATATTTAATTTCGTACATATAATCCACAAAAGGATTTTTGCTTCTTGTTAGTTTTCTAGAGATCAGAAACATCTTGAGATTTCACACCTGACCATTAGCTTAGCTCTCTGGCAAACGGCATTAGGCGGCATTCACAAGCCCAGCCAACCCACGTCAAATGAGTGTCCATAGGCACATACATACACACATATGTATATATGTATGTTTATTCATGTATTTATCTCTTTACATACATTTGTGTCCACACTTACGATATAAGCCATAAGACAAACGAATCATTTGACATTTTGTCTGCGTGCATCTTTAGCTTGAGCTGTCTCTGCCTCGGTATCTGTATCTGTCAGGTCGCAAGTGTATCTGAGAGATGCATCTGGTGATCTTCGCTTTGGCTCTTGATTAGTTTATTGTTTATTATTCATAGCGCGCTCTATGCGGCGCATCAATCAGTTGATGCCACGCAGCACAGCCAGAAGAAGAAGAAGAATGCCACAAAATATGATGCACAGGTAAACCCCCCCCCCCCCACTCACACACAGACACACACACACACACAAGCATGGCTCAGGCCGCTAAGTGAAGTTTCTGTGAGATAGATTGAGGACAGATTTCATTTGCATAAAATGCATTCTATAACAAATTGACGGAACAAATTGTTGGTGTCAAAAATGCGATGCGCTTGACTGAGCCCCCGCTACCCAAGATACCCTATGATTTACATGCCAGTCCTACATTCCTCTTCCAATTCATCTGTGTGTGTGTGTGTATGTGTTGGCGTTTGTCTTATGTCTGTCCAAATATTTCTAGCTGTTAATTATGGGCACGAGTTAGCGTGTGCGATAGCTCGAAAAGTTAGCGTGGAATTTCAGATAAGAAAAAGTTCCCCAAGCCGATCCATTGGATCATTGGATAATAGTATCAATGCGCTTAAGCGAATTTAAAATGCATTAGAGACCATTAAAAGCTCATAAAGCCCTGGCAAATGCCCCCCAATTCAATCTAATTATGCTGTAAAGTCACGCAATTGGATCAGGCAGCCAGGAAGAGTGGGCGAGGGGCTGAGTGACAGAGAGAGAGAGAGAGAGAGAGAGAGAGAGAGAGAGAGAGAGAGAGAGAGAGAGAGAGAGAGAGAGAGAGAGAGAGAGAGAGAGAGGTCCCAAACGAAATGATATAATATCGCAGGCATAAGTTACCACCTAAACGTAGCACTTAATAATCGATATGAATGAATGGGATATACTTTGAGAATCGTTCTCAATCCGTTCACACAGCCATGGCAGCAGTCGGAATTCGGATCGTCGCTGAAGATCTCAGGCAATCGAGGAAAATGATTTTATTTTTGTAATTAGCTGGCGGAACAGGCTTATAATGGAATGGAGAACAAGAGCAGGCACCAGCAGATAGCGCCGATTGATCGATCAAAGCCACAGATACAGGCTAATAAATCATTTTTCCATACTCATTTTCCATTTTCTTTGCCCCTGCCAAAAGTGAGAACTCACGATTGCCGCACCGCTCTACGCCGCACCGCACCGCACCGCCCGTGGTCCGTCCAGTTGTCTGTCAAAGGCTATTAACCCCATTTTAGCGGGGCCGTTCCACTTGTTCCACTCGGCTGTGGTCATGTTCAGTTTGTCAGTTTTCTCGGCCACCCTCTCTCGCTCTCGCTCTCGCTCTCGCTCTCGCTCTCGTTCTGGCTTGGGAAATACTTCCATACTGGGTTGCCCAAATTGTTTTTCCAAACAGCGTGCACTAGAAGCACATGTAGAACCGTAGAGCCACATGTGAAACAAAAGACCCAGAACTAAGCACACACACACACACACACACACACACACACATAAACAGACTTTGTTGGCTCTAAACATAGCTGGATTCCCATCAGAATCGGCTGCCATGTTTTGATCGAGCAACGTCAAGCGATGCATCCGAAATATTGTTGCATGTCGATGTCCGAAGCATTCCATGCCGCCAGAAACCGAATCAGTTAGAGTGTTTTGATTAATGTCCGTTTTGACAGCTGTCCATATGAAGGCCTTCCCTGCCCACTTACCCCTGACCCCTTACCCCCTGCGCGCTAACCCCTACACCCTGTCAGCTGTCCACCATTCGGTCGAACTGGGCAACAGCCGCAGTCTTCGGCTAGCAGAGACTCCATTAGCAGCCATCAGAACAAAACCTTGAAGATTAGCCAAGAAATTTGTATCCAATCCAATCTATTCGAGTCCGACCTTTAGTGGGCAGCGGAACGAGTTGAGGCCCAATTTCACGCACAATAGTGGAAAATGGGTGAAATTTTTGATTTAAGACTCGATTGCCATTAGACTTTCAACCTTAGACTTATTATCCACTTAATGCTGAACAGGGAGGGGGAAAGGAATTAAAGGCCTAACTCGCATAGAAGATCTGCAGTGAAACAAGCTCAGCACTTTGCGGCAAAGCCATGCGACAATGTTGAGCGAGGCGTAAATATGGCCTAGAACCACTTGAGCCACTTGAGCCAGTCGAGCGAACTTGATGTAGCACAACCCACTGAACTGCGCTGACCCGCCGAAAACAAGTTGGACGATTATTTGCAAGCCCTCGAGCGAAAGCACTCGCCCAGCAGTTGGCGCATATAAAGAGTGCAGTTGGCGCTGCCCTCTTGGCCATTTAATTGGAAGACACACACCCAAATGGAGGCGCTGAGCAGTTGGACTTTGGCGCTGCTGCGCCTGCTGAGCGCGCTGCCCGGCAGCTGGGCGTGGACGCCGGCGCGCACGCCCTACTCGCTGGCCCACAGCTACCTGGACGCGGCGCAGCGGCCGCTCTGGATACTCGAGGACGAGCTGATGAAGCGCCAGGCCAGGCAGGACTCGGACTATGCCACCAGCACGCGCGCCACAATAATGCGACGCGCTCAGCCGGCCCAGCGTCGACAGCAGCGTCAGCATCTGTCCACAGCCATCACAATACGCGTCCGGCCCGACTCGGCCGAGGAGGTGGAGCATCTGGTGGCGCCACCACTGGCCAGACCGTGGCTTGCCCAGCGCCACTTTGTGCTGCCGCACCGCGTCCAGCTGCCGAGCCACTACGTGCAGCAGCGGGGTCAAACCACCTCCCGGCCGAGAGCGGCGCAGCGACGCCGCCAGCCGCAGTCGCTGCCCATTTTCGACAGCGCGCCCGGGGACAATGCTCTGCCTACTGCCAGCTATCCGATCTTCGTCTACAATGGCACCCGAGGGGAGCTGCTGCTCAACACGATGCTGAGCGCTCAGCGCTACCCCATGCAGGAGCCGGTGCCCGGGCAGGTGCTCTACCCGCCCTCGACGCCCATGTTCCGGCCCAAGCCCATTGTGGAGCGCCTGCGCCTGCCTGGCCAGCGGGAGCTGCTCAATCTGACGCTGATCCCCTTCTATGCACACGAGGCCATCACCATGCCACCACTGACAATGAGCACAGCCACAGCCACAGCCACATCCACAGCCGTTGCCGCAGCCACAACCACCTCAACCACCACCACAGGCACGGGAGCCGCAATCAGCACTAGAGAAACATACCTAACTGATCCGACGCCAGCATCCGCGCCAGCTACGGGCCCAGGAACTGCAACTGCCTCGGAGCCACTTGCCCCGACGACGCCCATGCCGACGCCCTACGAGACGCAGTTGCCGCGCAGCAAGCACAAGAGGAAAGCCAAGAAGGCGAAGCAGTACAGCGCCTATCACTCGCCCCAGGAAGTGGTGCAGTGGCAGCCAAAGCTGCGCAGCTCGCGGCCACTCGAGCCACCAGACAATCATCGGCACTACGTGGTGGCAAGCACCGATAGCACGCGCACTGCGCCACCGGAGCAACAGCAGCTCGAGCAGATAGAGCAGCTGGAGGCTGAGATTGAAGATACCGTCAGCCAGGAACTGGAACTGGCAGTGCCCTCGGAGGCAGCACTGCTGGAGGAGACGCGCACCACCACCGTCAGCGGAGCGGACAGCTCACCATCCTCCTTCCAGATCGTCTACATGGATGAGAGCATGGAGGCACCGTACGACTCGCTGGCCAGCACCACAGAGGCACCGTCGTTGCAGCGGCAGAGCTCGCGCTATGCCCTGAAGCGCGAGTACTTTGCCTTCCCAGTCTACACGCTGGGCAAGCTGCTGCGCAGTCCCAAGCCCCACAGATCGTCTGCCATTGAGCTGGACTGCTCCGGCAGGTGCCTGGACCACGAGGACAACACCTGGTTCATTTTGAACTCGCGGTGAGTGAGCTGAACGAACCACTCCAGACTGCTCATATGATTGTCGCTCATATTTACAGATACAAAGGGCGTCATCGCAATGACCAGAGCAAGGATCAGGTCAAGTATTACACATCCAAGTACGTGCAGAATCCGCCTCGCTAGCAGGAGGCCACCTACATCTGCCAGTGTTGTCTGATGTGATCTACATAATTATTGTATAATACAGAAACTATTTTTTTTTTTTTTTTGTTATTTATAATACTTATTAATAATATTTATTTTCGATATTAAGTTGTTTTAATAGAAATAAATGATCATTACTTGATCTGTTGATCTTATGTCCTGTTGAATTACTAATCTACACTTTGCTTGACATATCCTTGTCTATATTTTTCTGTTGACTTAATCTGTTCTCTCTGTCTCTGTGATTGTGAAGTTACAATATTAGATCACAATGTTTTTCGAAATCAATTCATGGTCTTCTTCTTAACTGATCATGTCACGATTTGCCTTTGTCTTACATAACTTGATTCAGTTTTTTATATAGTTCTTGCACTACTAAAACTATTCTTAGCTAGGGGGCAAGACTATTTAATATTTTAATATAACAAATGTTTATATTTCAAATGATCGCGACTTGATCTATTGATCGTCATTTATTGCTTTGCGGTTTGCTCTATATAAATTGAAACATTGCCACAATGAAATCCTTGCTATGATCTTTTAACAACTTGATAAATGGATCTCTGTCTCTCCCTCTCTCTCACGCTCTTCCTCTCTTTACCTCTCCCTCTTTCTCTCTCTGCAGTAGTTCGATGCTCTGCATTACACGGTTTTCCAACGTTCTCTCAAGCTCTGCTCAAGCGATCGGGTCATGATCACCAGATAGACTGATCTGGACATTTGACCCTAGCATTTCGCGTCTTAACGACTCATGAGGTGCTCAGCGGTATCATTAAACTTGTGCTCCATTAACACCTCAATAACCTCCTGGACTCATCATCTACTGTTCTTCTTCTTCCTTGTTTGTTCTTTTGGGTAGGTATAAGACGTATAAGACTCTGAAAGGGCTCAGCATCCATAAAAAATGGCAATAAATTCCCAGAGGCACAAAGACGAGGCATTTGTGGGCAAAGTTTCGTCTAGAAAGTTGTCATAAAATGCAGATTTAATGATCGAAGCACTCAATTCCAATACCCTGGAGCCGACCATTGCATAAGAAGAGCCCAATGGGGGACGAGAATTGGGGAGCTGGAAGAGCTGAGACCTCTGGCAGAGCAGCGTGCAAAAACAATCACGAGTCTTCCAGCTGCAGATGGAAATGTGTGACCCAAATTCCAGCATCAAAAGAAAATCTAATTTCGATGTGTGAAAAGCAGAAAAATAAAGAAAAGAAAAAAAAAAAAAACAACAAAATGAACAGAAAATCGAAATACAAATAAAACCGAAAAAATAGTCATCTACAAATATTTATGGCTAATTCAATGGCCTGTGGCCCTCTCTGACAGTAACAGCAACAGCCCCGCCCCCTGCCTCAGGGCCCACGTCATTCATTCAATCATTTTGTCAATGATGGGGCTTTCTATTCTTATGGCACGGCACGTTCATTATTATTATTGATTTCCCAACTTATTTTTCGCTCTCCTATACGAGTTTTCAGTTCTTTCCAAGTCTGCAATTAATTTTCTCGCGCTCTGCAGCGCCGCTGCCGCTTGCCACAGACCAACGTGCCACAAAAACAAAAGGCAAACAGCAACAAGACGCACGCCGTATGACCGCCGCCCCCCGACCATCCATCCTTCCCATGACTGACGCATGCAGCTCGAGGGCAGCTGGAAATGTGGGGAAATGTGGAAATGGAAATGAAAATGGAAATGGATGCAGCCGCCAGTAACCCAAGCCGAAGCCTCGACTCTCGCACATGCGCGGCCTGCGTTGGCTCCCAGCTTGCGGCATCCATGATATAAAAGCTCGGCCTCCAACTGTCTTTGGGTTTAGAACAAATGCAGCTGCGCACGCGTACGAACCTTCTCGCTCTTCGCTTCGATTCTATTCACCTACCGCTGTTTTTTTTATGGTGTCTTGTGATATCGAAAGCCTGTGCAGGATTATCAAACAGGAAACAAACAAAAAATTATAAATATAAATATAATCGAGCCAATTAAGTACAAGTTTAACGAAAATGTGGCAATATCTTGTGGTATGTGAAGAAACAATATTCAAAAACAAAAACTCTAAAAAATACAACAAAAATTCAAATAATAATATTTAAAAAATAATCAATGTAGAGATATTGTTTAATGTAATTATAAACAAAAAAGTCAATACAAAATTTAAATGCAATTTAAACAATAGCAACATTTTTCAAAGTTAAATAAATATAATGATAAATATACTAAAAAAATAATTTATTTATTTAAATATTAAATAATAAAGGCAATTCAAAATGCAATTTAAATAATAATAATTAATATATAAAAATTAAATAGATAATAATATGAAATATAAAATTATATTCGAATATAAAAACTAGAGTACAAAATAAAACAGTAAAGTTTTACAAATTATTATTATTTTTTATATCAAACAAAAAAAAAAACGAAAAAAATCATTTGGTTAAAAATAAAAAATTAAATAAAATTATTCATACAAAAAACATGTAAAATGGAAATGAATTTATAAAAAATTAATAAATAAAATAAATTGCAATATAAAATATGAATATAACAATTAAAGCAATTCCAAAATTTGTAATGCGATAAACTCAAAATAAGAATTATTGTGTTAACCATTTTCTTTTTTTTTTTAATACAATAAAAACTATAAAAAGTACAATTAAAAATATTATATAAATATATATTATAATAATTATAATATTTAAAAAATATATTTAATGAAGAAAAAATTATTTAATTTTAAAAGAATATTTAAAAGATTAATAATTATAATATATAAACTATATAATTTAATTTTATAATATTTATCAGAAATATTTTTTTTATTATTCTTATAAAATATATAGAATAAAAATTAAATGACAAAATATAAAAAATTAATAACATGAAATTTAATATCATAAAAAATATTATTAAATATATAACAATAAATATACATATAACAAAAATCTCGTGAACTGCGCACATTTTTTATAACTTTTTTATCAGCTTTTTTTATGAAAAAGAATGAGTTTTATTTATTTATTTATTTTTTTTTTTTTTTAAATAAGTATATGTATATTAACGATGTCTCTTTGTTAATGATAAACTAAAAAACATAATATGAATTTTTCACAAAATATTTGTATTTCTATAAAAGTTGACTCTTTAAGTCTTCATTCATGATTGGTTTATTATTTATTTAAACTTATTTTTTCATGTATGTATATTTATAATTATATATGCAATTGAAAATCTTTCCCAGATACATAAACATAGTCTTACATTCTAAGCAAAGAGCTTCGCACTTAAAGACCGTCAGAGCGTGTAAATGCAGTAAATAAATAAATGATGAAGATAATTTCGATATAGTATATTTACTAACGCTACCTAATAATCCATAAAATACAGATTAGCGATGATTTGCCATATTTACTAACGATACTTAATAATCCATAAGACATAATAGCCATTCCTTACCATGTGATTGCAGCTCATCGTTGGCCTCTGTGCGCTGCCTTTACCCACGAGCGGCTTCTGGTGGCCCAAGCCGACAACGTAAGTCAGCCGGACGCAGGGGAATTGGCAGCTAGTAGTTGATAATGAATGGCTTGCTTCTTTGTTCGCAGGGAAACGCCGCGAAGTCAGGTTCTGCAGCAGATACCACTCACCTACTTTCGCACCTACACCTATCAGCCGCTGACGGGCGGTGCGTTCGGGGTGCCGTTGTTCGGCTTTGGCGCGGCACAGACGCCGCTGCTCTCGGGGCGACACTTTGACCCCTATGCCCAGGTGACCAGCTACGCGGCTGCTCGACGCCATGATGTCGCTGGTGGTGCGGGTGGTGGTGCAGGTGCCTTCAAGACGGACATAACGCCGCCCGCTATGGCCAGTGCTAGCAGCGCGGTGCCCAGCACAACGCCCGCGCCCACCACAACGACGACGACAACAACGACGCCGGCACCGACGACTACGACGACAACCACCACCACGACCAGCAGCACCACGAGCGCCCCACCGCCTAGCAGCAGCACTGAGGCTTCATCTTCCTCGCTGCGCTACGCTGCCTATAATGCGGAGTATCCGACCTACAGCCGTCGCGTGAACAATTTGTATAATGCGCGTCCGCAATATCCGTATCCGGATTACTTCAACTACCAGCCGCAGAACGCGTTCCCGGAGAAGGGCGGCAGCCGCATACAATTCGTGCCTTGCATGTGTCCAGTCAGCATGCCAAGCATGTCCAGCATGTCTGGTCTGTCCTCTGGGCTGGGTCTGAATGGCGGCACCAGCTCCGATCGGGATCGGCCAACGGGTGTGTCCATTAGCAGTGCTCCTATCGCGGCGGCGCCGCTTGGAGCCGCAGATGTTATGTCCGCAGATCGCAATATTGTTGCTCTACAGGCGCGCCACATTGACAACGACGAGGCTGACTTGGACGACGAGACGGAGGAGGAGGATGAGGCGTCTGATGCGTCAGCAGAGGCGGAAGAGGCCGACGTCGCCGTCGGCGCAGCGCTTACCACAAAAGTGGCACTCGAGCCGCAGCACACCACGCCCAGCACCGTTGAGTCCAACAGTGTGGTCTAGCCCTGCCCCGCCCACACCCATCATAGTATTAGCAACGCCTAGACTGATTTGTACAACGCTCTCAGGTGGCCAGTTCCAACGACAGTTTGGCGTTTTTCCCCTCTGAACTAAATCCTTTGCCTTCGTACTTTTTTTTGTCCCTAATAAAATATTACTAAATGAATTGCAGTTGGCTGAGTGTTTGAATATTTACTTGAATTTATGAGAATCGCAGAGTAGAGTTCAATACTTGTAACATATTTCAAGTATTTCCATTTGCTATACTAATCCTAAGAAAATATATATGAGTCCTTTTCTTACTCTCTCTCTCTCTCTCTCTCTCTCTCTATGTATATCTATATCTTACTTAATACTCATCATCTCATAATATACCAGCTCTATGCAGAGCTCGGGGTATCTTCTAGTCAGGCATTGCCTGCTGAAAGCACTTTTAATTCAATTGTGTCCTCATCAGCCTTTTTGTTAGTTTGAAGTTTTGCATAATTTAAAATGATAGCCAAGCAGCAGCAGCCGCAAATCTGGTGACGTCAAAAGAAATCATAAACAATTTATACAAACAGAGACTTTGAAGATCAAACTTAATTTGATCAAGTTGCAGTTATTCAATTTAGTAGGCAAGAGCTGAAGTTTCTGCTTGATAAAGAAAACTCGTTTTGCTTTGATTTTTATTTTTTGTACACTTATGTTTTGCTTTTATTGGATCAAATGATTCGTCAATTACATTTACACATAAATATGGGCTAATACTTAGCGCTTGCTGCGCGATTTCAACTAACTTCTCCAGCTTCTCGCAGCATGATTTCTTCTTGTTTCTTGCCACTTGCTACTCGCTTTCGCTTTCGCACTGCAATGACTCCAACTGCGACTGCGACTGCGACTGCGACTGTGAATCGGAAATGCGATCTCATTCCAATCGGTCTAATGCCTTAGTTCACACACATTAATATATATGTGGTACATGAAGTACTCTTAGTTAATTGAATATTTGTTCGATTCGTATTTTGTTTTTGTTTTATCTCTTTTGTTTTTGTTGATTTCGATTTTGTGTTTGTTTTGTTTTGCTTTGCTCACCAATTAACAATTAGAGTTACATACATATCTAGATGAAATTGTGCATCGAGTCTTAGGAGTATAAGTAAAGTTCTTAAAAAAAAACCGCAGGCATTCGCATTACATAATTAATGAACATATTCGTAAGAAATTATATCCACATACGGATCTAAAGTATACACATTATCAAAGTCCAAAATAAAAATAATAACTATAATAATATTACAATAATAATAATAATAATAGAATCGTTTTTGTTTTACATATAATAAATGTATATACATGCATGTATATATGCATATATGTGTAAGTAGTAGAATACAATCAAGAGAAAAATATATAATCAGTCATTTAAGTTGTAGATATATACACCTACATATAGAGCATGCATATATGTATATATATATATATATATATATATATATATATATATGTTATATATGTAAATTGTTGTTGCTTACGACATATACAAATTGAATTCTGCTTTCTGTTTTTTTTTTTTGTTTTTGTTTTTAACAATTAAAATGTTACATTCTAGATTTCATTATCTATGCTTAGTTTTGCGCGCGCACATACTGGATATATACTGTCCCAGATTAGCCCCTGTCCCTCCCTCCCCCGTCGTATACGAGTGTATACGATATATGCCAAACAGATACAAAGATACATTCATATAACATGATACATCTATATATATGTATTTAAGCATATATTGTTGATCTCGTGCCTAGATCAAGACATTGACGTCGTTTGTGAATTGAGAAAATGTGTGTGTGTATGTGTGTTTGGTTTTTTGGGAAGTGTGTCATGATTAATGTGCCTCTTCTCCCCTTTCTTCTTATTATTATTATACTTTTGTCACTGCTACCTTTACTTCTCCCACTTCTTCGTGTGTCATGTTTTATTCTGATTTTCTTTTCTCGCTTTAATTTTTATTTTGTTTTGTTTTTTTTTTTTTTTCGTTTTCTTTTTGTTGCTTTTGCAACTTACGTACTACAAACTGCATTAATATGGCCTATAAGTATTTCAGATTTGTTGTCTCTGAGCACACACACACACATTGATATTTCAAGTACATCAAAAGCATCTACACACACATACACACAAAAAAAAAACCGTAGACCTTTTATATTCTTCGATATGCTATAATTTCTCTTCCTCTTTTTCTGTATGTTCAATTTCTTTACGATTATTCTTATGTTTTCTTTTTTCTCTTCTCGTGTATTTTGCTTCTTCACCTCTAACTGATTGCATCAGTCGCAATTACCTTTGCCGAGTATCCTCACTTTTCCACTTCCTGACAAAGGAAATATATATATATAAAAAAAAAAAAATTGTGCCAATAAATATTTTTTCTCTCTCTTTCGATTTCGATTCTAGAGCTTGTCGATTTCTTGCTTTGTTTTCTGATCTTTTTTTTTTCTTTTTTGTTTTTTTTTTTTTCGTAGTTTGTCATATAGTTAAATATTAAAAATTAATGAGATTACGCAAGGATTAAGGGGCTCTTCATTCACAATCATTCACACACTTCATGTACTGAACACATTAAAAATGTCGCCAGAAAAAAAATTGAAACCGAGCAAAAAACATACGTATCACAAAAAGTTGTTGTTTTTCGTTCTGTAGGCGTGGCAGACAACGGACGCACAGCAAACAAATAAGTTAACTAACACATTAAAAACAAAAAAATCTATGTATAAAAAAAATTAATATTAAAATTAATTGGGTCTGGGTCAGTGGAACATTGTTGTAAAACTAAATGCTTGTATAAATCTCAGATCTCTCGTACTAGAAACTATAAATTATACGTATATAGTATATAGATAAACTACAAAGATTTGTCCATGTAGCACAAGCAACAGCTAAACACACGTCACACACGTCACACGCACACACAGGCAGACACCCAAGCAGAATTCCTTGCGGGCTCCTTGAAGATGATTGCAGTCGGGAAACTACGATTTCCGATGTCCGTGCGCTTCTTGGGGCATGCTTAAACAAAAGTCTCCCTGATGACGGTGCTGCTGCTGCTGTTGCTTAGATCTTAGAACTCAGTTGATTGTCAAACAAATGACGAGAAGCCGGGCAACGGAGCCCGCGATCGGGCCATGTTGTTGACAATGATCTGGCCGCCATTGAGGCTCATTACGGCGCTGCCCTCTGGCTCGGAGTCAGTGTAGCTGGAATAGTTGCGCACCGGCTTGGTCTTCTTCCACGACTGTCGCAGGGAGTCATTGACATTGGCATAATGATTAACGAACGAATGTGGATCGCTGCGCACGCTCTCATTCTCGCTCTCCGAATGCTGCAACGGAATAACTCGGATTACTAGCTGCTACACCCGATTGATTCCGCTCAATGAGCACTTACCTGCGAGGCCTCAGAGCTGCTCACTTCGGATGGCTTCTCGGTTACGCTGCTGTCATCGGGATTCTCGTCGTAGCACTTCAGACTCTCCTCGTCACTATGATAGGCCACCGAAGCTGGCGAGGGCCTCGGGGGACTTTTGCCTAATTGAGCGCTAGTGGGTGGCCGATTGGTCGACTTGCGGCCGAGAGTGCCCAAGGTGCCGCTGCGGAGTGTGCCCACGCTGTTCAGGGTGCCAGTGCCGACGCCGTGACGCGAACGATATAGCTCCAGTGCCAGCTCCTGACGCTCATCAATCGACATGGCCATGGACTCCTCCAGTGTCTTCTGTGCCTCCTCTGCGTCGCATCAAACACAACCAGAATTAATTCGAGGCAAGAGCTTCGAGATATAGTTCACATCACTTACGCTTGTACTTGTAGCTCTTGCTCTTCACGCACAGCACGGCAATGACCATCACAATGATGACTATCGATGTGGCCGCCAGCGAGACCATGAACCATGTCTGCCTGTAGAAGGGCTTGTGCTGCAAATAACCATACTCCAGATGCAGCTTCGATGGTGTCAGTATCGAGTCCTTGCAGTAGGCCGGAAACGAGATGCCGTAACGATTATAGGCGATCACGCGGAATGTATATGCAGTCGATGGCATTAGTATATGGTAGCTAACGGTGTAGTCTTGCATGGGACCCTTCTTTGTCTGTTCGATCTTTGTCCAGCGCGAGTCGTCTGTGAGTTGAGAAACTAATATTTAGACAAGTCCATCAATAGGCTGTTCTATCTAAGGTTCTTAATATTTGTAATTTTAGTAGGAGTTCATGCAGAGGAGTAGCAGAGTAGTAGGTTTACTAACTAGAAATACTCACATATAAAAGACGGCTCTCCTTTTTCTACGCAAGCATATTTGAAATTGTGAAATTTGTTTTTGTTTGGAAACAGATCACCAAAGGTTATTGCAAAATAGAAATCAAAAGAGTTAAAGTAAAGAGCGAGAGGGAACCAGAACCGTATAAATATTGGGCAGTGCGGGTAGATATTACGACTTACCACGTTTCTTGGCCTCGATGAGGTAACCAAGTATGGGTCCACGACCGGACGGACCATTAATCCAGTGCATTTCGACGCTGGAGAGCGTCTTGCTGAGTATGAGATCGCGTGGTGCCACGGGTGAACCGTCCTGTGGACCGGTGGTCACATTCTCACTGACCGCCGGACCGTAGTCAATCGTCTGGGCGCGCACAGTGAACGTGTAGGTGACCTCCTCCTCCAGATTCTGAACTCGTAGCGTGGTGTTCGATACCTTCTGCTTCACTTGCTTGCTAAACTCTGTGAACGAGATGGATTAGGTGAGTGAATTGACCTAGTTTCCGTTGACTTGTAGCTTACTCTCATTCTCCTCGGTGGTCTCGTAGGTGACCAGATAGCCCAGTATTTCGCCATTGAGGAACTTGGGCGGATCCCAGCTTACCTCCAGGCTCTGCATGGTGATGTCCGAGAAGCGCAGGTTGAGCGGAGCACTTGGAACACCCTGCAAGGTTTTGACCGTAACGGGGGCGGAACGTGGTCCATCGCCAGCGGGATTGAAGGCCAGAAGCTGGATGCGGTATTCGGTGTATTTGTCAAGAAAAACGAGACTGTGCGATGTGGCCGTGGCCGAGACAACTTCGATCTCCTCCTCCCACTTGCGGCCGGGTTCGAGTGCCTGCGGTGAATATGTGACCAGATAGAAGATCTTGTAGCCCAAGATGTCGCCATTCTGCATGCTCTGCTTTGGTGGCTTCCAGCGCAGTCGCACCTCAGTGCTGGATATGGCGGCTGCATCCACGGCACGTGGCTCCCCAGTGGGCACCGCCTCGCCGACGTAGACAGCAGCTGGCGGGGTAGCCGGACCCGGTCCCTGGGAGTTAAAAGGCAGCACGACAATTTCATAATTGCGATCCTGGGTCAAGTCGGAGAGCACCACGCTGTTCACATTGATGCCCATGACATCCGTTTTCGGGGTCGACTGCAGGGCAGTGGGGAAGTCTGAGAGCTGTTGATACAATATGCGATAGCCGCCAGTGGCTGCATCTCCGTTCCACATGCCCGTCTCCAGTGCGCTCCAGTGTACGCGCACCGAGGTCGTCGTAATGGGCACCACCTTCAAGCCACCGACACCAACTGCGGGGGCAGCGGGCAGGGTGCGCACCACAATACTTTCGCGACTGAACGCCGAGGGGCCCAGATCGTTGGTAGCCTGAATCCGGAACTGGTAAGTGGTATACGGTTTCAGTCCAACAGCTGTGTACGAGCTGAGCAAAGGATCGACGCGCTCCGGTAGTGGCTGCCACGGACCCTCATTCTCACGCATCTGCACCGTATAATAGCGCAACGGTGCGAAACCATCTCTACCCGGTGTCCAGCTGAACGTAATCTGATGAGCCTGAATCTGACTGCGCGAAACCTGAGGCACTGACGGCGCCTGCGGACGATCCCTGTTGTTGGTGGTGTACACCAGTACGGAGGCTGTCTTGCCCCAGCCGAGGCGCGTCTGGGCGGTCACACTGAAGGTGTAGTAGCGCTCGGGCAGCAGCTGGGTGGCACGGAAAGTGCGATCAGAGGGCGGGAACTCGCGGCTATAGTTCAGATTGGCGCTGCCGTTCAGAGTGTAGGTGACCTGGTAGGCGAGTATCTCGCCATTCGGATCATCGGGCACATCCCAAATGATGCGCGCCATTGAGAATGTAACGTCCGGGAAGCTGACATTCGACGGTGCTCCGGGCGTATCCTCAAAGGTCTGGACACGTATCGGTGGCGTACTCAGCGCACCGTCACCCAATCTGGTGTAGGCCAGCACTTGCACATGATAGACCACATATTTCTTCAGCTCTGTCAGGGTGGTGGTGAACGAACTGTTGTTCGGTATGGTCTTGTGCAGCACCGGCACGACTCGATCTGTGGCTGCGTAGAACACTTTGTAGCCCTCGATTTGTCCATTGCGATGTTGGCGCGGCACCTCACCCCAGCGTACCACCACAGTGGTTGAGGACGTCGCGTTCGCCTCGACCTCTAGCGGACCGTAGCTGGGCGTCGCCTCCCGAGTGCGCTCCTCCGCCGCGTTGCTGGCACGCGAGCAGCCCACATCGTTGCAGGCATTGATTAGCACCTCATAGAGAGTCCATTCCTCCAGACCATCGAGCACATGCGAATTGGCCGTATGATCTTCGATGAGCGTGCTGCGCGGTGGGTTCTTAATCGTGCCCGCTTTGCGTTCCACTTGACGGTAGGTTATGTTGTAGCCACGCGGATTGCCGAACCACTCGGTCTGCTGCAGCGGTATCCAGCGCACGCGCAGTTGTTGGGCGCTCATAGCCCGCACGGTGACGTTGTACGGTGCGTGCATGGGACGCGCCTGTATGGTCTGGAAGTCCTTGGTGGGTTCGGAGGGACGCGAGCTGCCTACCACATTGGTGGCGCTCAGACGCAAACGGTACTGGGTGAAGGGCATTAGGCCGGTGACCGTGAGAGTTTCCGCATCCGGATCACTGATCTCACAAATTGTGAACCAGGTCATGTTGCGTGCCGTTTGGGCTTCCACTTTCCATTTGGTGATGCTCGAGTTGCCATCGAAGCCTGGCGTAAACTGCAACACCACAGAGAACGCCTCAATGTTGGACAGTGCCAGGTTGGTCGGTGCATGCGGCAGCACTGGCTCCACGCCCGACTGTATGGTCGCCGTCTTGGGCATGCCCCGGCCAATGCGTGTCCAGGCACAGATCTCGAACCAGTAGTGCGTGGTCGCTTGCAGCTGATTGACCGTGAGCTGTGTGTCCTCGGCAGTTAGATTGATCGACTTCATGGTCTCGGGACGATCGCGCATCTGGTAGCGCACCGTATAGCCCGTGAGCACGCCATTGGCATGGCGAGGGGGTGCCCAAAGGACGGTTACAGAGCGATCGGAGATATCGTCGAAGTGCAGGGCAGTTATCTCATCGGGAACATCCTCTTTGGTCATAACAGACACCTTCTGGCTGATGACACCGTCGCCGGGATCCGTGAAGCACAGCACGGTGATGTTGTATTTGGTGTACTTATCCAGGCCATTGAGTGTGGCCGTCTGCTCGGCTAGCGGATCGATCAAGCTGGGCGGCACAGTAATCATGCGCTTCTCCAAGTCCTGATACTCGCCCTCAATCAGATGCTGTTGCCACGCCTGGATCTTATAGCCCTGATTGATGCCGTTGATCTGCTGGGGATTCGGTGGGGTCCAGCTAATCTGCACAGCCGTTGAGTTCAGCGCGAGTACACGCAGATTGGTGGGCGGTGCCTCGGGTACGCCTTCCTTGGTCTTGATCTTGGCGCCCTCGGTGTAGACGCCCACGCCCATATTATTGTACGCAGCGATCTGAACTATATAATCCTTCCAGGTGATCAGCTCCTGTATGAGAAAATTGCGTTGCGCCTCGTTCGTTATGTTCTGATAGGACCAAGGCACATTGTTGTAACCATAGAGACGGTAGCGCAATATATAGCCCAGTATTTGACCATTGCGATGCTCCTCGAGCGGCGGCTGCCATTGCGTTATGATTTCCGACATCGATCTGGCCGAGCCGACAAAGCCAACGGGCGGGCCCGAAGGAGCTGAGAACATTTTGAGGAAATTTCAAATATTATTCAATGATCTATTTAAATGGATCCAATCAGGAGGTGTTGTGCAGTTTGAGACGTTTTTACGTGTGTAAGTGTTAGAGAGAGATCTCTTTCTCTTTAATGTATATACCTCGAAAAAGTGGAAACACTATTCACGCATTTATTCATCAAAAGCGGTCGATCACGACGATGCAGGTTGACGACAACGATAGCAGTAGAAGTACAATACATACATTGGGTTATACAGCATTAGTTCTAGCCACTATACAATACTGATGCAAAAAATTTATTTATGCGAGTGCAGAGGGCGACCCTACATTGGGTGCTCTCAGGAGACTCATCAATTAACGAAACACAACTGAGTAACGTTAAAGCAATAATGGAAACAAACCAAATAATCGACTTAATGTGGAGTTTAGAGCTAAATAGGTAAATCTTCATAAATTTGAAGAGTTTTAAGTTCGAAATACTTTGAGTAATAAGTAAGTAAAAATTCTATTTGAATAAATATGATATAATTACTAAAAAATAGAGGGAGTTATAAGACCTTGGAGTCAATGTCCAGGGATCAGGGATATATTACAACATAAGAAATGCCAGAAGCATAAAAAATCAAAGCAACAAACAATAAGAGACGAATAAAGTACGAATAAAGCTGCAATTGGCGGTCTGAATGGGGCTTTTAGCTGCGCACTTACCTTCTTGGGGCAGCTCGACGATGTTGCTTGGCTCCGACGGTGAGCCCTCGCCGACGCGATTGACGGCGCTCACTCGAAACTGATAGACGGTAGCGGCTTTCAGATTATCCAGTACAATCCAACGTTGATCAGCAGAAACGTTGGTCAGTTCGGTGATCCAATTGAGGAGCGGATCAGGTACTGGACCTACGAATTTTTCTGTGATGTTAATGTGTTGAAAAACGTCATTGTGAAAGGATAGAGGAAAAGAGAACAAAAGTAAAGGAGAGAGAGAGAGAGAGAAGGGAACATGCGATCGTCAGTGTGTGAGATGTGGAAGAGGACAAAGGCGTAAGATAAGGGATGAGTAATGAGTAATGAGTAATGAATGATGGGTGATGAGTGATAAGTGGTTAGTAATAAGTGGTGAATAATGTGTAAGTGTACGTTTAATTGATGGGTGATGACGGAGGAGTAATGAGTGATGAGTGATGAAAGATGAGTGATGAGTGCGTGTTGGTGTTGATTAACGTATATTTATTTAGTTTGGTGTTCAAGTGCGTTTTTGTATGTGTTGTAATGTGCGATTTAATGTGCGAGATAAGTGAATAAAAATAAAAAATCGAAATTAGCAAATTAACAAAAAAATATAAAATAAATAGATCACATTTATAGTATAATATATTAATTACATATAGATATTTACAATATATTAGTCAGGTGGTTGTTAAATAGGTTGATCCGTCACACGCAGCATGGTTTGTTAAGTGGAAGAAAAAAGAGAACACAATAAGCATAAATTTAATTATAAACTAGAACGTATAGAATCTATCTACCTACCTAGATCTATATCTGACTATATATGGGCTAAGCAGACTTTTATGTGAGTAAAGGGACGGAATAAGTTCATAATCTAATATATACTATCAAATTAATATTAATAATAATATTCTAAAAACCAATATTCAATAGCTTTTATATAAGACAGCCAGACAGACACATCAAGCGAGGCGTCAAGGCACTTCGAAGTAGACCTCAAGGTGCCGGAATTCACCGACCCCGAATCTGTGGGGTGGCTAAAGCTAACCTCGACAGACTATATGCTCGCCCCTACAGCAACTTAATCTAGATTTAAACGACGATTCAGATACCCTCAATCTCAGCCTCTACACGACCGGCTTTTGACTTAAAATCTATCTAATATGCTCTCTGTCTGCGATAGCTCCACTCTACTACAATCGTTCCCTACCCCAAAGCTTTGTAATTTGCAGGCTTTAAAGTGATATATATTTAATAATAAATATTTAGTTTAATTTGGCTAAAGCAAGTCAGAACACTAAGCCGCAAATATTTAATCAAATAGAAACAATAATCGTTTTTTTTTTCAATTCGATTTCAAAATCTGTTGCATACTTTGCGTATCAATTAAATCTGATAGCTTAAATGAGCTTACTTTGGAGGACATAACAACTACAGCAAATGGAAATTTAGAATAATATAAATAACATAAAAATAAAGGAAAAATCTCTATAGTAGAGACAAACACATTTTGAATGGCAGTCGTAAATAGAATCGAAAATTAATTGAATTCGATGCTTTTTTCTGTTGTTGTGTCTCTCATTGTTGTTATTGTTATTATTGTTCCATTTCTCGCTGTTGTTGTTGTTGACTTGCTGATGAGATTTACATGTTCTCTAATTACATACACGGCCCCAGGGCCCAAATCAGCTGTGTGTGTGTCTGTCGCTGTATGCGTGTGTCTGATAAATCATATGCCAATACCACAAAGATCCATAACCTTGGCAACAACTACGTACGTAACGCTAACCCAGACAGAAGAAGTGAAGATTGAACGCTTGGATTGGACTTACCCAGTTCGGAGACCTCGCGACGCTGTATAATAAATTTGGCTATTGGACTGTTGCCATCGAAGCCCGGCGTCCAGGATACATTGATGCTGCGCTGATGCGGCTCGGGCAGACGCTCCACCCTCACGTTGGTGGGCGGGAACGGCAGCTCGATAACACTGAGCAGCGCCGAGCGCGTCTCATTGCCGCCGGGCGATGTCACCACACACGCATAGCTGCCCACATCGCTCGCCCGCACCGCCTGTATCTCCAGTTGGCCATCCGCCTGGACGCCAACACGCTGCGAATTGACAATGGGCGTCGATTGGCCCTCCCGGTACCAGTCGATGTTGTACGGCACACTCGGATCGCTCGACACCTTGCACTGCAGCGTTGCGGTTAGGCCAAGCAGCACGGTTGTGTCCACCGGCGGTTGAATGATTTGTGTGCGCACTAAAGTGTAGGAGATATAGAAAAAGAAAGACGGGAGAGACAGAGAAGAAGAGAGAGAGAGAGAGGGAGAGTGAGTGAGTAAAAAGCCATTTAACTGAGAAACAGATAATCATTTGTCGTTGCCTACGGCTGAGCTACATACTAGAGCCCATAGGAATTAAAGCTTTAAGGCTTTGCATGTATATATGTTGAAATGCATGTACACATACGCAGACATTCATGCACATATATATGTATATATATATATATATATATACTTTTCGCCTGCCCTTTTACTCATTTGGCCGCATCATGCATCAAAAGTTCAACGCGCTCGACCAGACTCTGAGCCGAGTCCCTTCTGGCCCTTCTTTTTTTCAATTTTTTGTTTGCTGCGCTTTCTTTCTGGCCCTGACGACCTTTTTGTTGTTGTAGTTGTTAGTGAATGCTGCTGCCTCGTTTGCATACACTACACTATTCACACACACATACACATATATATTCATACTCTTTGTTTTTGATCATCGTCCTCATAGGCCATGCGTTCCATGCAAAACAAAATGCCAAAACTAACAAGAATGTAGGACTAAACGGCTGTTCACGACTGTTGCCATACTCTATTGTGCCAGAGAGTATTGGATTACCAACCTATATGTATATCTATCGATATATATGCATGTATATATATTTTATTTAATATTTAATATTTAATATTTAATATTTAATATTTAATATAAATATTAAATATTAAATATTAATTATTTAATATTTAATATTTAATATTTAATATTTAATATTTAATATTTAATATTTAATATTTAATATTTAATATTTAATATTTAATATTTAATATTTAATATTTAATATTTAATATTTAATATTTAATATTTAATATTTAATATTTAATATTTAATATTTAATATTTAATATTTAATATTTAATATTTAATATTTAATATTTAATATTTAATATTTAATATTTAATATTTAATATTTAATATTTAATATTTAATATTTAATATTTAATATTTAATATTTAATATTTAATATTTAATATTTAATATTTAATATTTAATATTTAATATTTAATATTTAATATTTAATATTTAATATTTAATATTTAATATTTAATATTTAATATTTAATATTTAATATTTAATATTTAATATTTAATATTTAATATTTAATATTTAATATTTAATATTTAATATTTAATATTTAATATTTAATATTTAATATTTATATATAATATTTCAAAACTTCATTAGGCTCACGCACGTATATACTCGCTTTGGCTTGATGTAAGATGCATCTCAGCTGCACCGCTTTGCCAATTAGCCGACATTGATGTGGCCTTTTAGTGAGTCCTTCTAGCTGCAGCTAAAAGCCAGGCTTGCGGACTGCTTTATTGCATTCAAAATACAACAATGCTCGAAAAAACTCAATTATTATTGTTGTCATAGCTGCTTGATATTGTCATCGCCATTGCTATCGCTATTGGGGCTGTCATTGTTGTTGCTGCTATTGCTATTGCTATGGCTGTGGCTGCGGCTGTGGCTGCGGCTGCGGCTGCGGCTCTGATGGCAATATAATGCATTATGTTGGTGCCAATAGAGTTTTAGCTGATTTAGTCCGCGACCCGCTTGTGGCGCAGTCTTGGTTGGTTTTTATGGTGTTGCCGTTGCTGCCACACTTTGTCGCATGCTGCATCGCTGACAATTTGCAATTGCGGCAGCTCCTGGGCACTAATATTATTAACTCGTTCCATTGCTGTGGTCGCTGTGTGTGTGTGTGTGTGTGCATATGCGTGTGTGTGTTAAAAGCATAAAGCAAACTTGCATAAACAAATTTCAATGCATTACTACATGCATTTAGCGGCGTAATCTCAACTAATCATTCTCTATGAATCGATTCAATTCGATCTGAATAACAAATGACTTCTATATAGCTTACTATATATCTAAAGGAATATAAGAGATATATATGCCAAATGTAGATCTTGACCTTTTTCTATTGCCTTGTGACAATATGCACTGTTTTTATGCATATGTAATTATCTTCTACGCTCTCTCGCGATAATTATGTTTTTCATTATCCTAATTGGATTGATAGAGTCCAATTAGAATTGCAACAGCCTACAGTTTTGCACAATTCCAAGTCTTTAAATTTGTAGTAATATCATTCACATGCTCATGCAGATCGGACTGTCTCTTATCGGAATGCCTCATGGTACTCATATATACGGTTATACATCTCAAAGTCTTCCTATTTTATATAACTTTATATTAGGACTGCCATACACTTCACATGCTTAAACAGCTCATGCTTTTCTTACCTATTTCCCTATGATACTCTCTCATGTCTGTAAAACTCGTACCTTCCGATAGCTGCTAACAATAACTATAACAAGACCTAGAAATAGCTCTTGCTATTTTATTTCTAATTTAACAGCTTTGCTCTCTACTTTTAGTTGACTGAATTTGATTTGGTTAATGGGTGCAGCAGAATATCTGGTAGCGTTCGCTCATTAAATTAGGCTGTTAGCTCAGTTTAAGGGGGTTAGCTATGCAGTCGAATATATCTAAATGGGCATATCTAAATAATATTAGTTAATATTTCACATTCAATTGGTGCCCATGGGCGCAGCATCCGGCTGAGCAAGCACAAAAGATATTGATGTATTTGCAATTAGATTTGGTTGGGGGATATATGGAGGGAGTTGCTCTGCGACTCTATAGCTCTGTAGCTCGGCCCACCGACCGATATTCGATTACTTACCCAGTACGCTCAGGTATGCCTCGCCCTTGACGCTGCCTGCCTCGTTGGCACGCACACAGATGTAGAGGCCCGCATCGGCGGCGCGGATACTTGAGATGAGTAAATCGCCAGATTCGAGTATTTGTACACGGCTCGATAGCTCGACCAATTGAGTTTCTAATGGTGTTAAAATTAACGGACAAGGGAGGAGTCCGGCGATAAAGCAAGCAGGAAGAGTTACAGTCGCAGTTTCAGCAGTTGTGGCACAGTTGCACAGTTACAGTTAGCAGTTTAGTCAGTTGGGTTAGCATACGAAAATAAAATATGTAAAAAAAAAAAGAGGTACACGAATATACGTCGAGATTAGATTAGCATTTCGACTACAATTCAAACGTGCATTCACATATATTCATATTGATAATCAAATATTCATGTGCTGCTGCTCGCTTACCGTTGTAGATCCAGGTGATGTTTGGATTTGGTGCGCCGACGGCCCGACAGGATATGGTTGCATCCTTGCCATCCAGTGCGGTTACGTTCTGCGGCGGCTGCTCCATTATTGGGGCGGAGGCTGTGAATGGATGTGGATCGAATGTTGAGTATTCTGGCAAACTGAGACGCAAATCATGCATCAAGGTGTGGATAATTTCGTGGTGGCTGTGCGTGTGTGTGGGTGTGTGGGTGTTCAACTCAATGGCAAATACGTGTCTAAACATGCATGCACACTCAAGTGTGTGTGTGTGTGTGTGTGTGTGCGTAGGTGTCGGTGTGCTGAGTGTGTGTGTGTGTGCCAATATTTGTTTGTTGCGCGCTATATGCGCCCACAAGCAATACTTCAACATTGACATACTCAAAGTAGCCAAGGATAATATCAATATTAATGCAACCATCTGGCAACGCCATAATCTCATTGGCTCCTTAGGTAAATACACAAATTTCACAGTTCTCAATAACACAAATAACAACAGTCACGCATTGAAGTCTACTTATGAATATGTGTGTTCCGGAATTGTGGAATAGCACACTTAATATGTGTTTCAATTCCCTTGTATTACAATTGGTTGTTAAATTATGTTTTATAACAAATAGATAATATAGTATTTACTTTAGATTAATATTTATAATTTAGCTTTGGTTTCTAGTGGACTATTTGAATGAAACATGTAGTGAAAATTAGTTACGTGCAAGTATAATTACTTTTCTACATGAAATGTTGAAATGGAATTCAATATTTATTAAATAATATAAGAGATGTACAAAGTAGAAGAAGATTTTTACTAGTTTTTTACTGTGGAATGTCGGAATGGATCATGTTATTTCCAACTGCATAAAAATGTAATTAATTTAATAACTCCATCTCCGTTCTGCTTAACTAGAATTAGTCATAGGTCGTAGTGGAATGTTAGAATGAAACTTGGCAGGACATTAATTCCACAGGAAATTTGGAACTGTACATGATATATTCTTCAAATGTCTGCAATTACAATTAGTTTAAAGTTGGAATGAAACTCAATAAGCTTCACATGCATGCAACAATACACGTTTAAAATGAATAACGTTTACAAGTGGAATTTTTTGAATGAAACAGAATATGCACAAGCATTCCGCAAATATGAATGCAATTCCAAATTGTTATGCTGCAATGCATCTTTCACTTCGCATAAGGTCAATTTATTTTATTTGTAGCTGCTGCTAGCACGCCCACGCCCCCGCCCCCGCCTACAATAACATTAAAATCGCCGGCAGCGACAGCAGCTCTCAATTATTTATTGAGTCGCATACTTGGCAAATGTTTTCTCTCCATTTTAATTTTGTTTCATTTTCATTTTAATTTTCATTTCTCATTGTTGTTGTTTCATATATATAAAATATATTGTAAAAGGAGGATTGTCAGGCTGCAAGCAACTGTTGCTGTTGTTCTTGCTGCTGTTGCTGTTGTCGTCACTTACGAAATTCGAATCGCAGCAGAAGTAATAATGTAATTATTTCATATGATGCATTCATTTTAACTCCGCTTATGTAAATAAGTGCAAAAAATTACAATAAAACCTTTTTTGCGAACTTTTCTTTTTTTTAAACATTACATTAAGATATTAAGTGCTCAACGATTGTGTGAGTATGTGCGTATGTAGGCGTGTGTGTGAGTGTGTGTGTGTATGTGTGTAAGGTACATATATTGTATGGCTTGCGGCTGCAGACAACTGTTATACATTGCACAGGGCAAAACAAAGCACAATAAAGCGTGCTCTAGTCGGCAGTGTCCGACTGGCAGATACCCTGAACTTTAAGAATAGTTCACATGCATATATACATACAAAACATGCACACATACATAGACATGGACAGGGAGTTGGAATTTACTATAACAACTGAATTGAGGAAATGTGTTTCTTGTTCTTATTCAAATGATTATTCAACCTCAAATTACAGCAATTGCGGCAAAGAGAGCTAGACGAATTATCGATATTTATCGTTATTATATAAATGTGTTGCCAAAAAATAAAGATAAATGCATATGGCATACAAAAGTACAAATAGATCGATATAAATCAAATTGAAAATCTTCAGCTTTTACCGTAATCTGTAAACTAATCACACATCGATATTTATCGATTGGGTGAAAATGAGATTTCAGAAAAAACAAAAATGATAAGTTTGTATAATATGTACAGTAATGTGGATAGTTGGCTGGGCCGACTCATACATACATTCCGACCTGTTACATACCCATGCACAAAGCTAATATACCTCGAATTTCACATTTTCGATCGATGCAGGGCATGAAAAGAAAGCGTTAAATAATAAAGACGAGGGCCAGGCAGCGCACTGATAATGGTAGCAAATATTTACGATAAATATTTAAAGCACAAAAATGGAATTCATTCACTTCGAAATATATATAGGTAAATATCGTCATCGATAAATGCAGAATCAGATGTGATGTAAAATTAAAAACCGAACAAAAACTGCATCTTCATCCGGCTGAGCGCAAATTGTGTGGGTTAAAAAGTAAAGCGTGAAGTTCGCTCTTTAAGTGGCCATTGAATAGCCGACAAGTTAATTAGCTTTAAGTGCTGCTTCTTCTTCCCGTCCACCCCCCCCAAGACTTTGACCACTTTAATAATTAAGGCAAACGACGTAGCAACGAACACATTATGCGCTCATTGTGAACGGGCGGGTCGCGTGAGTCGAGTGGGCCTATGCGTTGCGTTGGCCACATTCGTTGATTTTTATTGAGTAATTACAACAATAATGCCAGAGCATGAATAAAAAAAGCAAAACCTATTGAAGAAAGAAGCAGAAAACCTATTAAGTATAATTAAGCGAACGACAGCTGAGGGAATTTACAATATCCAATTGAAATTTTCACTTTATGCATAATTTAGTTCCTCAACTCGCGTTTCAATCAGATTTGTCTTTAATTATTTTCACATTTACTTATTGGGCGAGGGCGCTGTATATTATTTTTTAAAAGTGCTTAGCTTTGTATTTATTATTATTATTTTCTATTCATAGTTTGATCTATATTCAGCAAATTTGGAATATCATCTATATTGAGACCCTTCAAAATAAACCTCATCCGATATTACAGAATACGTTGTCTATATGATATAAATAACAAAATATCGATATATTTTTCTGCAATCTTGATGGCTCTTTGATTCCATCTCTATATTCTCGATCCCACAAAATATAAACTAAGCACTTAAAGCAAAATTTGCAATACTTTCTAAACAGACCTCGTATGTATTTATACGTAAGTAGCCTAATTTTGGACCAAGCTCAATAAGTACTATAATCAAATGATTGTACAGAGTTCGAGTGATGTGCGAAGGACTCATTTGCCAACAGGTTTTCGGAATTTATTGAGCGCAATTCTGACGAATGGCCCTAGAACATGGTAATGTTGGCCAGACATGTTAATAATATATATATTATATTATATATGTATATATACATTATATTTATTATTCAGTAGCCAAGAAAGCCGCAGCTGGAAATTGTTAAGACTAATCGTGAGAACGAGCCCCACACATATATTGATCCAAGAAATTCGCAGCGATTACCTTAAAGTGTAATACGGGCGGTACGGTTATTCAAGACGCCGGCTTAAACAGGCGGATGGAGGTCACGTTAACGTGTTAAAGGTGTTTAAGCGGCTGCATGTCAAAGGGCATTGCCCCAAACCCAAAGAAAACAACTTGCTGCCCGCCTGCCTCCTGCCAGATCTCTAGTGCCACAAGCTTGTTGCGGCTGTACACGCAAAGGGCATATTAAAGAAACGTGTCCAATAAAACGAAAGAGGCAACATTTTCCTTTTTATTTCTTTTCTTTTTGAATATTTATACTCGTTAACTAAGTAAACAAGAGTATATTAGCTTCCTTTTATTTGCTCTGCGATGTCTCGTCTAGCTGAACATTGCCTTCTGTTTGCTGTTGCGGCTAGGAGACTTGCAATTTAGAATACATTTTTGTGTTCTTTATCAAATTGGCTCAGTCACTGCTGAAGTGGTCTACGGGCAGCTCTAGAATGATAGAGTGCAGCACTACTAGTTTAATGAACCCAGCTGCATTTATTGTTCATGGAAAAATAAGTTTAGAAAATGTTTAGAATAGAATGAACACGGAATAGCGCAAAAAGTCTCGTTATTTTCGGCCAGAACTCTTGACCTTGACATGCGCTACGAACTAGACTTCCGTTCCTGATTGCCGGGTGGAATGCAATTGATTTTGGTCGACCATTAGGCAGTTGTTGGCAGCTGAGCAACAATTAGGAGGGAGCGAAAGGATAATGCGATGCTAGCTTTAATCCAGTTATTACATTTGTTGCATCAACGACATATTGATCTGCGGCGCTGCAGAGCATGGCTAACAATGGCGGGACACAATTTATGCCATGTGCAGCGTGCAGCGTGCAGCGTGCCGCAGCTTAAGCGTGGTTGCATGGCATTCGTAATTAATATCAAGTTGACCCACTAAAGCGACCGCCTCAAGTTAAAGCCGTTATAATAAAGCCCTCGCCAGGAATGACGTGCACCGGCGATAAGTGCCAGCACCCGCCCGTAAAGTGCTTGGCCCAAGGGCCCGGGGCACTGGTGGCTGGGCTGTGACTGGGTGGTGCTGGCTGATGCCTGTTGGCTGTTGGCTGTTGGCTGATGGGTTGTTTGGCAGCGGTGGTGGTGGTGTTGGTGGTCGCGTTGCTGGTTATGCATAATATTTGCATAGGAATTGCGGCGTATTTTGCATTAAGCTCTTTGTATAAACTGTGGGCAAATCTTTAGCCGCAGCTAAACACACTTTCCACCAGCTTTAAGACACATTGCAATTCGCCATGGCGAGCAGTTTTAATTAATATATTTCTGTATCACTTTCATTGTATTTGCCAAATGTTTCGTCCAGATCCTAGCAACCCACAAACACCTCGGCTCAATTTTAAGTACATGAATCCCAATCACAGCAGGCGAATAGTTGTGTTCCTTTTTGGGAGCCCCTAAACTTCTCAGTCCTACTCTAGCATCAGTTGAATTCAGTTGTGATTTACAAATCTCGAAAATTTTCATAAATATATATTTCTATAAATATAACAAAAACAAAAAGTAAATTTTTTTTTTTTTTTTTTGGTAAAACGTAACGTAAACATGAGCCGTATATTACGCGTGTTTGGTAAACTCTTGCGAAGACTCTTGTCGCGCCTAATGAGCCCTTCCTCAGTTTGGTCTAATACCAATATTAATGCTAATGCAAATGCAGAAGCTGATAGTACCTCAAATACAGAGACCGACGATGATGTAAATGTAGCAGAGCTCACAGATGACACTGAGGATGATGCCATGGAAATGGATGATATCAGCGTGTATGATGACATAGGATACGTGGATGACATGGATGATACGGATTATACGGATGATACGGATGATACGGATGATACGGATGATACGGATGATGACTCCGATATAGATGTTTTCATGAATGATCAAGAAATTTGGAACAATATGCCGGGACCTGTGAACATGGATGCTGAATCGGATGATTCTCTTGATTTATTGCTTTTCGAGGATGACTCGTCTACTCTATCTTATTCGGATTTTATTCCAGAATATATGTCACAGCTAATCACTAACGTAGAGAATCGGTTAAAAGCGGATAATACTGCTAATTTCACAGATACTCCCATGGATGATTGCGTTGCCACAGATACTTCCTCTGATGGTTCCACTGCGGTCAGCTCGGATAGTTCCACTGATGCCATCTCTGATGTTCCATCAATTCGTTGCTCTGATATTTCTTCTCTTGCCATCTTTGAAGCTCCCCCTCATCCCAGATCTAATATTTCTACTGTTGTCAACTTTGATACTCCCACTTGTGCTGCCCCGGAGATTACCTCAGATGCCATGCTAACTAACACCACAGACACATCCACAGACACTGCTACCAATAACACTAATAACACTAATGACACTTCTTCTTTGGACCGAAAACTGCGAACGCTGAATTCAAGGTTTTCATTTGAAAAATTTTTGGTGGAACTACGTACAGATGCCCTAAAACAGACTAACAAACACCGTCTTACACTACGTGAATACTCTGATTTGCGCAGGATCGCCAGACGTCAATGGTTTCAGCTGCCAAATCATATCAAACTTCAATACGCTGAGAGTGCAGTTCGAATGGGGGAACAGAGTGCTATAAAATATCAGATGAGGATGTGTGAGGAGTATCAAAAGGAAAAGTGGATGAAAGACGGGAAGGAGACTACAGATAAGCTAAAGAATAAACTTGAAGATCAAACTGTAAAAGATGACGATGAAACTGTCGGAGAGGAAAAATCAGGGGGTGATGAAAGTAAAGAAGACGAATCTGCAGGAGGGTCTGCAAATCAAGATGGCGAACTTCAAGCCATGCGCAATCAGGAGGAAGATCAAGAAAAGAAAAACACTAACGATGTGAATCATGGAACTGAAGCTGGAAAGACCCAAAACTTGCAAAAGGAAGAAGGGAAGGAGACTACAGATAAGCTAAAGAATAAACTTGAAGATCAAACTGTAAAAGATGACGATGAAACTGCCGGAGAGGAAAAATCAGGGGGTGATGAAACTAAAGAAGACGAATCTGCAGGAGGATCTGCAAATCAAGATGGCGAACTTCAAGCCATGCGCAATCAGGAGGAAGATCAAGAAAAGAAAAACACTAACGATGTGAATCATGAAACTGAAGCTGGAAAGACCCAAAACTTGCAAAAGGAAGAAGAGAAGCAGGAAGATAAGGCTCCTGAATCCGAGGACAACGTCATCCCAATGAATATCCATGAATGCAAAGAGACCGAACCTTCATCGTCGACTAGCTCAAATTCCGCTAATCGAAAACGCAAGGGATCACCGACTCTCGAGGACGAACCCGCTGCAAAGAAACCCAATCCCGTGAGTGCTTCCACTGAGCCGAGCGAGAACCCTGCACCATCACTAGACTCTGTGAATAGCTCAACAGTTTCACTTTCGCCGACATCAAATGAGCGTCCGCCACTAGATGAGGAGGGTTACACTGTTTGGGTAGAGTCGCCGCCCAAGAAGACTGATGAGGAGGACAAATAGAGCATTTCCGTTTGTAACATGAATTCAAGAGTATTTTGTGTTAGGATGTTTATATTTTGTACAAAAAAAAAATATATATTTTTATATGTAATAAAGGTCTCGATATTGACTATTGTCGATAGAAGCCATAGGAAGACCAGAATTATCTCGTGTTTATGAATTGGTCGGGACGGATAGGTCTTTGTTTTTTTTTTTTTTTTGCTTCTCTTTATGTTTTCAGCTTGAGTGGGGAGTTAGCATGTAGTTAAAGTGCTTAACTGCCAATCAAACTTGATGTAACCTCAAAATCAACTGCAATTACGTGCTACGAACGCCAGGTGGCGCCACCTGTTGTTTGCCCCGGGCACAATGTGAAGCAGCCAAAGAAGAGGCTACCGAAGCACAAAGTAAACAAACAACTTTCAAGTGTTGCGTGCATTGTATTATTTCAGCTGTGTGCACGGATGTGTGCGGGTGTGTGAGAGGGAGGGATAGAGAAGCGGAGAGGGAGAGAGAGAGAGTTGAATTTGAACTGATTGCATGACTGCATCTAAATTTCACTGTGTGTGTGTGTTTGGCCATATCTGTGTGTGGCGCCTTGGCCTGCCAAGTGCCGGAAAATGTTGCCACGCCCCAGCGCCTAGTGCCGCCTCTTCATTAATACGTTGTTGTTTGTGGAAGCCTTGATAGCTGCATAGACAAGCAGTGAAGCGTCTGCAAACTGCCAGGAAGCAGCGATTAAAATCACTTTGCGTTTCGGGAAATTACAAAATTATGTTACTCGAGCAGCTCAAGCAGCCGGAAAATGCGCAACAACAAGAGCAGCAACAGCAACGTCAGAGGACCAAAGGTAATGTGCTAAATTGTGCCAGGTGCAATCCAAAAGCCAAACTTATGCCAGCCAAGTTAACAACAGCAACAGCAGCAGCAGCAGCAGCAACAGAAAAAAAATGAGAAGAAATATGCAAAACTTTTGCCAAGAGGCGGGCGCAATTAAAATGCAAACAACTTATGAACCCGACCCGGGTTGCTGCCCCGTTGCCTCGTCGCTCCGTTGCTCCCTTGGCCTTTTCCTCCTCCTGCTCCGGCACCGTTATTACTCGGTACGCGCTATCCTGGAATATAATTTCAAGCCAGCTGCTCGCCCTCCCACGACCCAAATGTCCCACTCCCTCACTCCCTGCCTCGTCTTCTCCGCCTCGTCACGCCTCGACCATCAAATGTTGTGGAGTGTGCGGCAGCTTAGCTGGCCACTTGTTGCCCCTTGTTGCCAGTGCCACAGTTAGGAGCATAACTCATTGCTAAATACGTAAATAGAAGCGGATAAAAATAAACATTGGAATGCACCTGTTGCTAGGGAACGACTACCAAATACCTCCTAAACAGCAGCTGAACGAACTGAAGGTTATTGCGATATTTATCGATTAAAGTCCACAATTTTCGATAATTATGATATTGAAAAAGTCCTTAAAAATCTTTAGTTATATAACCTAATCCAATTGGTATGCTAAAGATTTATATACTGTTTTTTTTGGCGTTATTTATCGATATGTCAAAAATTGTGAAATTTACAAATTTTTTCTAATACTAATATATGGTATAAGAGAATGTATATTAATTCAGTTTGTAAATTTAGCCAACATTTTCGCATTCTATATTTGCCCTGAAGCTCTCGAGTTTATTTGCAATATTTATCGATATTAGTTGAAAATTTTCGATAACCATCAATTAAGACATATGTGTGATATATTATTAGAAAATGAATGACCAAAATTCAGTTCGAGACGTTATAGACCATCATTGACTTCCCAGGCTTGTTCAGCTTCTTGTTCAGATATGAATCAGCTCGCCTCGTGCTGTAATGATATTAATCAAAGATATATTTATGCCATAAGATGCCACTTTATAAAACAGTCGGTCCGGTATTTTACTGGCCTCATCATCTATGCCCAAGTCCTAACAACATTCGTACGATATTTTTTAAGTACCCGAGTGATTTGCGTAGGTGACAAATTCTGAAAACGCCAGCCGCAAAAACTGAAGCTCAGATGCGAAAATATTTTTCGCTTCGGTCTGTCTCCTGCAGCGGATTTGCGTTTTTATATTTATTTTGCTACACTTCAAGCTAAATTGCACAAATCTTTTATTTCGCTTTCTCTTTTTTTTATTCTATATTTATTTCTTTACTAAGTCAAATGGCCCAATTTAGTTAAGCAAATAATATGTATATCTTTCCGCCTGCTTTAATTGTATGAATTCAAATCAAATTTCGAATTTTGAAAATCCTTTCAAGGCGACACGCCTAATTGTAATTTATATCCATGTGGATTATGAATGTGTAAATTCATATATATTGTAGAAAATTATGAAAAACAGAGACGAATCGTTGTGGGTCCATTAGGAGTAGAAATTTACGTCGAAAATGTTTTACAATTCAACAATAACAGCTGAGCAGAATGATGGATGAAACTAATCCTTGCATGGAACAAAGGACTCAAGTCCACTCAGATTATCTTCAGTTCGGACATGTTCAATGCTCAATGCAGCAGCTGCAGCAATCTAAACAAATTATCTCAAATTGTGAGCTGCACATTAAGTGAAATGAGAGCTTATTAGCCAGAGCGGGCGGAAGGAGTTGGGGTAATGAAATGAGAGCTTATTAGCCAGAGCGGGCGGAAGGAGTTGGGGTAAGGTAACTGAACCATAAAATAAAATCACTCAACTTAAGTTGACTAAAGTTTTTCAATAAAGCGCGACCAAAGCCAAAGCCAAAGTCGAAGCCGACATGGCCTGGCCATGGGTGCAGCCAGGAATACAAAATCTTTTAACAAGTTGTAACTCAATGAAGTGCAGCGGGCAAGCGGTTCGCCAGCAAGGACAAATCAGTGGCATTGACTCTAGACAGACAGAGAGAGAGAGAGGGGGAGAGAGAGAGTGAGTGAGAGAGATTTACTGCGAAAGCAAAGCTCGACACGAAATATGCATCGAAATTTTCAATTTACATGGCCAGCGGACGACGGAAGCTCGACGGGCATGTAAACGTCGCCGAGCTCCATTAAATCGTAACCAAAAATATATATTAGGCAGACGAACAGACGGAGAGAGAGAGAGAGAAAGAGAAAGAGAAAGACACCCACACAGAGAGGGGTAGTGGATGCGGCGAGAGAGCGAAAGTTGCTCGGCTAAAGAAAATAACAGTTGTTCAAGTTCTTAAAGAGCCATAAAATTGAAACAACTTAAACAAGAAGTCTGCCCGTCTCGCTCTACGCCTGCCCTCCCTTTCGCTCTCACGCCGAGCCACGCTCAGCTTGCCAACCCATGGCTCTGCATATTTTTGTCCAAAAATGTTTTGGAGACAAGTTGAGTCTGTCGCCGTCGCAGTGTCTCTGTGACTTGAGAGCAGGCAAACAAGTTCGCTGCCGAATGCTGACGTCGACGGCGACAGCGACAACAGTTTGTCAAATATTTAAACGGCAGCAGCATCAACAGCAACAACAACAACACCAAATAGTTCCACTTTCTAATGCATAATTGTTTAGTTGCTGTCAAACGGCCAAAACTTGAGCTGCATCAGCAGCCCAATTAAATAATGTAGCATGCTTTTTGGGGCACCGACCCAGCTGCATGCTGCACAATGCGGGCAAATGTAAAGTATATATGTATAAATAAATAAATATGTATATGTAGATTAACTAGATTTATGCTGCTCTTAGCCTTGGTGTTTAGCTGCTACGGGCTATTTGTTTGTATATAGAAAAAAAAACCTTGAATCATTAAAAAAAAAAAAAATTATTATTTGTAAATTTATATGTAAATATATAAAAATCTGCTAATAAACTCATTTTGCTTATCATTTGATATAGATCCTTAACTATATATATATTTAAAATGTTTTATATATATTTTACATAAATATATATATATATAAGTCTATAAATGATATATACTCTTTGTATATATTATTATTATTAAGACTTCCTTTTAGACAGACAATTTTGTTTGCTATAATTTATTTGATTATTTTCACTTATTTATAAAAAGAAAATATTACAAAATTCTGTTCTGTTTTATACACAGCAAAATTCTTATGTATATAAAATGTATTTAAAAATTTTAAGTTTCGACCATGCAACAATATAAAACTGTTAATTCTTTATAAATTATTTAAAATTAAATTTGATTTTTGTCTGATATAAAATGATCAAAGTTCAGAGAGGGATTTGCCAAATAATAAAAGCTCTAAATCAATTCAAATACGCTGATGCGCTTGGTTGAGCTGCAGAAGACCAAGAGTAGGATGTATATATATGCATACATATATGCTTGTGCATGTGTATGTGTGTGTGTGCGTATGCTTATGTGTGTGGCCTGGTTATATATATGTATATGCTGAGCATGTGTCCTTTGTCTGTCTTTATTTTGCGCTATATTAAATTCATAAATATGCAAAATTGTCCCATGGCAAATACAAAAAGTGTATGTGTGTGTGTGTGTGTCTGTGTGTGTGTGCGTAGGTGTATGCATGTATTATTTAATACAAGCTACAAGCCTGTTGCATAGACATCGCCAGACCAGGCCAGGCACTTAATGACACTTGAATGCCGCAGCAGCAAGTTCTCAACAAAATCTATGAATATTATGAACAAGAACAACCTCGAGCAACAATAATGCACACAATAATAATGATAATCAGAATGATAATTATGAATATTATTGCAAGTAAACGATACGGCAAATAACAACAGCAAAAAGTCATGCATATTCATGAAATACCTTCAGCTTTGAGCAAACAAAATGAGTTTTGTCTCTGCTCAGATTTCAATTGCAACTAATGCACAGTTAACAGTTAATAGGTAAGTAAGTGATTATCATGATGTATATAAATTTATATGAAAATGTGTGCAATATACACGAATATATTGTTTGCTTGCACAATCAGAATAACTGAGTTGAAACTCTCTTTACACATATCATGTGCAAAATGACATGACTCAGGTCTATAAATGCTAACGAAGGATCCATGCACTTGCATCCATGGCTACATATATTAGTTAGGGCTAGAAAAATTAGCAATATATTATATTTATAGTTAACTATATACACCAAATTTAGTATAATTAATTTGTTAGTTAAAAACACTTAAAATAAGAAAGAATGAAAATGAATTTTAATAAAATTGATGTGCGAAATCTATTCAAAGAATTCATTCATTCATTCGAAGTCGTCTCTCTGTAACGACTTCAGCTCAATAAAAGTTTAGTTTTTGAATTATCAGCTTATAGTTTAATTTTTGGTTAGTAATATAGTATTAATAATAATTATGAGGGTGTCGCAATTAACGCTAACTACAAACAATGGGAATGGCCACAGTTTGTGGCATGTTGATGATTTAATGCGGCATTTAAAATATGAGCGCAAACAGCAAACAAATTGCCACAATTATGTTGCACTTGAACCAACCCCCAAGTGGGGGCAGGTGGGGCATCGTTGTGTGTGCCTGTGTGTGTGTGTGTGTGTGTTTCTGTGTGGTACTCGTGTTATGTCTGAATATGCGAGTGTTTGAGTGAGTGCAAACGTGAGTGAGTGAGCTGAAAATGAGTGCACTTTGAATGCCTTTCATGCAAGTGCAGAGTCTATATATCTACATACACATATATAGTGATGTCTAAATCTATATATAACAGCGATAATGATCTAAGTATGAGTGGCTTTCCTCAATTCAAGGTGCAGTGTATTGAGCTGTGAGCGTTTTGCATTCTTGATGCCCATACCAAAGCGAAACTCCTTGCGTTTATTGCCCTTGCCAGGGTGTTTAGCGTTCATGCCCATGCCTGTTCCCGTTCCCGTTCCCGAGCCCGAGCCAGAACCCAAGCCTGATCCCGTTCCCGAGCCCGATCTCGGACCCGATCCCATGCCAGCATGCGAGGCTCGCACCCGCAAGATGCGCGGCTGTGCCAGACGCTTCACGCGCGGCTGCAGCACAGCTGCTGCTTCGGTTGTGGCTGCTTCATGTGGTTGATTGATATGAATGGGTTTATATATAGTTATATATATTTATGCATATGTTAGTGTTTTTTTTTTCGATCATAACATAGACAACAATGGCAATAATAAATGAGCAAGAAAGAGAGACAGAGACAGCACCGTTTTAGTACAATGTTTTCATTAGGCGCAGCTCGAACTGTTTCTAGGAAGCGGATTCGGTTAGTAGAAATGCAAATATGATAAATATATATGGGACGGACTTTGAATGGGGGAACGCAATCATTCGATTCGCATCAATCGATTAGCATCAATCGATTAGCAGCACTTGACTTACTTTTCACACGCAGCCAGGTGTACGCAGATTTCTCGCCAGCCTCGTTGGTTGCCAGGCATTGGAACATGCCCTCATCCTCCAGCGTCAGTTTTTTAATTATCAGCGTATTATCGGCTTTTACTGAGTACCTGCAATGGGTATAACATTCATGAGTTGTAATTATTCACAAACATATCCAGCCCGACCACTACTAATTGAGCTTAACGTCTATTCATCGAAATCGCTTTGCTGGCATATATCTGAGTACCGATTTAACATATTCAATGAGTATAGATAAGCCTGTGCTGCTTTAATATATATGTTTCATAATTGTGATATATTGATTTTGTGATAATTTTCAATACTGTCCGTAAGACAACCGCATTAAATGGGTAAATTAATTCGAAATTCTAATATTAATGTATTAGTGTTGTAAAATGTATTCTTGTAGTGTGTTGGAAAACGCAGTCCGGCACTATTTGGTTAAGCACAAATTACCTTAGTTAATGAGTCTTACCACACTGCTGCACACTTTACAACACTGCTCAACTATTCCCATATAAAAGTGTTGAAGAATATCGCCTGATAGAGTTTAATAAACATTAAATTGCCTTTAGCTCATTAGTTGACTGTTACTCAACACTAAACCGCTCACTTAACAACACTGCTTAGCTATTCTCCTATAAAAGCGTTGAAAAACACTTCCTGCCTTACAGTGAAATGTCTTGGATCCAACTTTGCAGCACCGCTAAGCTATTTTAATGTACAAGTGTTGGTAAGCGCCGTTCGATCCTGACTACCAAACACTAAATTTAATAATCCTATATTTGAACTTCTAGCCTATAGAAAATCAATAATTTTACAAGATTACTCAGCTATTTTTACAGCAAAAGTGTTGGAAAGTACACAAAGTTGCCTTAAGCTGACATTACTAATATCTAAACTTTACAACACTACTTGGCTAATCCAATATAAAACTACCTTCACACTTACCCGCCACTTAGTAGCTGCGCTTCGAGCCGTTCGGCATTGCGGAACCATTGCACCTGGGGTGTCGGATCGCCAACCACGTCGCAGGGCAACATCACCTGGCCACCAAAGTCGCCAAAGGTCTCGGTGCGCATGGGCGTAAAGAACATGGGCGGCTCGAGGATGTAGACGTGCGCGTTGGCCGTGACCGTCTGATAGCCGCCGCTGCGCAAACGCACCTGGCAGCTGTACTCGCCGGCATGGGAGCTGTTCGCTTGGAGCAGGGCCAAGGTGCGGTTCCAGGGATCGTTGAGCGTATGCAGGATGCCGGCACTTTCGACGGGCAACCCGTCTTTCAGCCAAATGGTCTCCAGCTCGTGTAGGGGCCGTGCATTGGCAATGCACTGCAGTTCGGCCACGCCCTCGCCGCGCTTCAGTTTCAGATCCTGCGGCGGTACGATTATCTCGGGCGCCACCTCCACAAACGGATCGCCAGTGACGTTGAGATGGATAAAGGCGCTCAACTCTTCCTTGCCCAGTTGGGTGTTCATGGCGCGTGCTCGATACGCCTGACGATCCTGCTCATCGGCGCTGAGCACGATCAGCTGATTGGCTTGGGTCAACGCATACTTGATCTCATAGTTAAGCGGTCCCTTCTCCGTTTGCCAAATGACCGAGGGCTTCGGCACCGAGTCAATGGCTGGCATATCGAATATGGCCGGATGACCGCTGACCACGGTCAAACGTCCCTCGGTCATGTTCTCAAAGGTGCCCATGTCTGTGTGTGCGAAATGAAAAGTATACAAATAAATACAAATGGACTACTGTAGTGAAATGTGTGCTAGTTTTTCTCTCCTTCCACCTACCCCCGCTTCACTCAGCTAAGAGCTTAATGTGTCACGCGAGCTAAGTGAATCAGGCAGCAATGGCCTCTGACCTGCGGCCTGGCAATTATTGTTTAACCTCTTATCAAGTGGCACAGCGCACAGCGCGCAGCTACAGCCCCAGACCCAGACCTAGATCCAGACCCAGACCCAGACGCAACCCCAGCATGCCCCACTTCACTTCAATTCAGTGTGCTGAAAAGGCAACCCTCTCCCACGGCCCAAACTATGAGCTCTAAACGTTATTAGTTCAGTTTAAGCGCTCTCCTACAATTAATTAAGTGCTCAAGACGCTTCAGCTCAGCGCCGTCTTGGGCCACTCCTGTGCAGCACGAGTCGTCATCGCCATCGTCATCGTCATCGTCATCATCAACGTTATCAAGCAGCTCGTCAGCTTCATGGCTGGTGTGCCCGAAAAGAAGGTCACCAGCTTGTCAAGAGCTCGATTTATTAGGTTCAAGCAGTTGGGTAATGTGTGGTGCCAACACACATGCACACACACACACGCACACACATTGCCCAAGTGTCGCTCAGAGTCTTTCACATTCGCACGCGCTCTCTCTCCCGCTCCCTCTCCCGCTCCCTCTTCCGCTCCCACTCCTACTCTCACGGTATGTGCGTTACACTTACGGCTCTCTAATTGTATGTTACTTGCTCTGCTGTGACCCTATTGCCACAAAACTGCTTCCTCTTGCTCTTGTTGTTCTTGTTGTTGTTGTTGGTGTTGTAATTAAGTTCGCATTTAAGAAAAATTAGCAGCTATACCTATAGCTGGGCGAGCTGTGTGACAAGCGTTTGATTGGCAACCAGACCTTAATTGCCAGCTTGGCCTCATGCAACCACACCCCTCCCCCCATCCCACCCTCTCACACACCCTCTGCACCATCCCCGTGCCCCAAGCACCCTTGTCACTTATAAAGTTGTCAGTTGACACGTGACTCTTAGCTGAAGTCAGCTGCTGCAACAGCTCAGCAGGAGGAGCTGTTGCTCCAGCTGACAACAATAGTTTCCACTGTTTGTGCTGGCGATTAGGGCGCAATCGCTTTGTGCTCCTCCTCAAGTGCTTCAGCACTGGTAAGCTAATTAATTATCTAGTTACTGCTTATTGCTAATAATAACTAATTGCAATAGCAATAATAATATGTGTGCTCAGCATTATCATTACATACAAAACAATAATGCTCAAGAGTGCAGCACACTTTCAGGCGCACCAAAGTTTTCATTTTCATTTTGTGCTCGATCATTAGCCAAGGGAAGTTTTTACGAGCTTAGATTGCCCTTAGCTTCGTTTCGAGAGGGTTTAGATTAGCCTCTAACTGAGTTACTTCGGTCGATACAATAATATTGAAACTGAAGACGAAAAACTTAAGAGATTCATTTTATTTTCATTACGGACTTGTCCTTTCTTCAGCTAGATAAAGCGATCGCTGGTAGGTGGAAACATCGTTGCTCTTATTATATTTATACCCATTGCAAATGTAATATATTGGGTATAATGCTATATTAAACGTCTGCTAGCAAAAGCATAAGTACTCCTGCTGAGCAGCACTTCGAGTGCAAGTGGAGTCAATTCCAAATTAATCGTCTGCTTGGCTCTTCTTCGTTCATCTCTTAATATATTCATGAAGACATAGAGCCCTAAAATCTTGTGTTTTGCATCAGCTTGAGAGCTATTTCCTGTTTTAGAATTTCAGAAAAATTGTAATTCTAATCTAGAACTTTCCGCTTAAAGTAGACACGACTATCGAGCACCTGTACTTTTTCGATAAATGCTAATATATATTTAAGAATAAAAACTGATATTGAGCATATGCTGAGCATTAACTACTTGAGTGTCTCGTGTTATATATACTATATTCACTTTTATATTTATATTCATAGTTTATAATTCATAATTCATAATTATTATGTTCCCAATATTCATTTTATAAGTTTCTGAGCGTAACCAAGTATGTTTACAGTATTATTGATTTCTGTTTTGTTGTCTAAGCGCAACCTAATTCAGATGTCAAATATTGTTAAATAATTGCTGTTCATAACGTCTAATTATAAATAATGAGCCGCTGTGCTACACTTGTCTAAGACTGTAAATCAAATGCAGCTGTTACAGTAACAAGAACTGATTAGTCACATATGTTTGGTTGGCTTTTTATACATATATATATACTATTAATATCAGTATATAATTTTATATATTTATATGTGTATTTATATTCTAAGCCACAAATATATTTATATATCATTAAAATCTTTGACTCTGAGTCTGTTTTTGAACTCGTTGAAATATTTTTCAATAATGCATTTCAAATGCTTGGTAGACCATAGCCCTTCAGGCAGTCAATCAATCAGTCAGTCAATCATTTCAGCTAGTTCTCTATATTTATAAATATTTTTCATATGTTTCGTATAATTTATTTATGCTTTTTGTAGTAAAACCACGTTTGAGCCACTTCAGCTGAGACTGAGCCTTGTTGGACCAAGTGCTTAATGGTTATGTGGGCGTGTGTGTGGATGTGTGTGTGCGTGTGTGTGTGAGTTCAATACAAAACATGTCAAATTGACATGCAGACAGGTAGTTAGAAATGTGTTCACACGTCATAAGCAGCAGGCTAATTACAATGGCTTTAGCAGGCGGTTTGATGGAACACTTGAAGCTGAATTTGTCACAAAAGGACAGCCAGCACCCGATACAAATATATATATTCATATAAATGCAGGTTAATATATCTGTGTATGTATGTGTGTGTGTGTACTTACAGGCAACAACAACGTCACTTTTCTCGCTGAAAATGGAGCCAGCCTCGTTTCGGGCTATGCACTGATAGTTGCCAGCATCCTCGCGCTTCGTGATGTGAATGCGATAAAATTGACTGGATGAATAATCGGCAACGGGTATGCCATCCTTGAGCCAACGATATGTGGGCTGTGGTGAACCTGTGAATAAAGTTCAAGCACAATGTATAAGTAAATGTTCAGCTGGTTGTGCGTATGTGTGTGCTAGCAGAACTTCAGCAGAGGGTTCTGGTAGGGGCACGCATTGTGGCAGCAGCAGAAGGAGTAGCAGCAGGAGCAGCAGCAGCAATTCGTATTTCGTATTGTTGCATAATGAACATGTTGTTAAAAACCATTTCTCCTTTCTTATGCAGCATCTACTCCATCTCTGTCTCTATCTCTCTCTCTCTTTCTCTCTGTCCCACTCTTAGCTGAGTGCGATTAAATCTTGTGCGGGCCACGCCCAATGCAAAAAAAGAGGATATTACTTATAGTTCTCGCTGCGAGTGTGTGTGCTCGTTGCCTATCGAGGGACCCTCGGCAGCAGCAGCAACAGCAACAATAATGGCAACAATGATAGCAGCAGGATGCTGGGCATACTCTCACACCACGAGCGCAACGAGATTTGGCACACAATTTAGCCAAATGCTATCGGAACGGGCAGCTAAATAAACGACTTTGCCATTATTGTTGCAGCGACATTTTTGATACCGATTTGCCGTCGAGCATTTAATTTAAAGTTGATTTATGTGCGGCAAAAAGTGTTGAGAGTTCCTGTTGCTGGTGCTGCTGCTGCTACTGCTACTGCTACTGCTGCTGCTGTTGCTGCTGGAATTGCAATTGCAATTGCAATTTCTAAACTAAAATTGGATATGGCCTTTGGCCAGTTCGACAGTTCGCAGAGCTAAATGAAGCATTGAATAAAATATGCGCTTGGGCCAACTATGTTGGAGAGTCTCTTCTCTCTCTCTCTCTCTCTTTCTCTCTCTCGCTCTATATTTATATATATACAATATATATTTCATGATAAACTCATCAGCCTACCGTGAACTGCAATCTATTCGCATATTGTCGCTGGCCCACGGCATGCAACAGGATGCGTGACTGTGCAGCAAGCAAGTGCTGCTCTCTTTTAGATAGCCAAAAAAAAAGAAGAGAAAAAACCGTTAGCCAGGGCAACTCGGCTGCTGCATGCAGCTGGCATGCCTGCAGGCCAACAACACTTTAACAACTAATCAATAAACTACGACCATCTAATGCTCTGTCCTGCTCCGCGAGGATAGCTGCTCAAAGGTTGTGCAGGATATTCTTTAAGTCTAATTCGAATGTATGCACAAGAGTGTATACCTCACGGTGCTCCATACAGGGTATTTATATGGCGCTGTAATGCCAAATTACATGCTCTACATGCAAGTGCGATAGAGCCAGATAGAAAGATATAAAGATAGTTGGATAGTTAGATGGGTAGATAGGCAGACAGAGGGAAGATGTGGCCAATGGCAATGCAATTGCATTCAGTTGGCAGCACTTTGGCAGCAGATGAAATCGAATTGGGACAGACAGCTAAAGCCAAAGCTAAAGCTGAAATGCTAGAAGGGAGTCGAAAGGAAATAAAAAGAGCCAAAGCAACAGAATAGCCCGTAAGAGAGCCAGTGCCAAAAAGAAGCAAGAACCAAAAACGAAGACGTAAAGCAAAAGTAAATGCAAAAAAAAAGAAGCTGGCGAAGAAGAAGAAGAGTTCTTTCAAGTGTTGGCCGGCATAAAAAGTTGGCCTGCAAGCGGCGCCGGGTTGAAGTCTATGTAAGCATTTGGGCAATGACGCAGCTATAAAATTACAATTTGGGGAATTCTAAGGCAAACACACACGCAGAGAAAGAGAGACACTGACTCACACACACTAACACACACATACACACTTACAAACAAAAGCTCTCCTTAGTCAACAGCAGCTGCGGCAGCGGCAGCAATGCAAGGCAAATATGGCCAAAGCAAATGCACTGAACCAACACAAAAAATAAAATAAAACTACAACAAGAAGCAGAGCTCTCTCCAGCGATATATGTCAGCGTTAATCGAAGCAAAGGCCCCAAAAGCAGAGAGCAAGCAAGCCAGCCGACCAAGCACACACAACTGAATGGCCTCAGTGCGACCAGTGTCCAGTGTTCAAGCTGCTGCCTCAAACATATTCCTTCTCCCCTCGCTCTCCCTTTCTGCCTCGCTCTCTGATTTGCACAAGTGAGTTTTTAATAACTAAACTGACAAAGTCCTTTAAGCCCAAGCCACAAAAGCGAGTCAGCCAAGCGTCTGGCAGAGCCAACGATTGAAACGAATCGTAATTCGATTCATTTGCTAGCGCCATCTAGCTGTGAAGACTGGCAACACGTCCATTAGCAGTCTTTATACAACTCCTGCTGCTATTTCAATGCACATAGCTTTTATCCCTAGCCCTCAATCTAGTCTAGATCTATCTTCTTAGATCTCTTCACAAATTTCTAATTCGATTTTATCAGATTTTTATAAGAATATATATATATATATATATAGATCCGAGTTTTTTAAGATCTATCTGTATCATATTAGCTGTGAAAACTTACAGCCAAGATATTAGCTGGATTCTTTTCTTTATCGCTCTTTATATTTGAATGAAATTTTTCAATGAACATAACTTTTAAGATTTCTTGTATCCCTCGGTCCATAGTTAACAAGAACTATCTATAATTTATGGGATATTTCCTTTCATATTTCACCACATTTCTCTATCTATAGTTTATAATAATATAGCAGCATTAGGTGCACTCCTTTGCTGAGATTTCTAGATAACTTTGTTCAATACTTAGTTATAATATTATAAACTATTTCATATGCCACCTGCTTCATTCACATTGCTAGAGCTTGGCTAGACAATCGTATCGATTGCCACTTCAAGTCCTTCAAGCAAACTTAATGCATATTTCAACTGTTTTGGCTAGCAGAGCGCACACACATTGCAATGGCGACGGGCAGAAATCCTCTATGTGTGTGTATGTGTGAGTGCTCTAAATGAAATTCGTTTTTGCACTCAGTGACTCAATCGCTCAATCAATCAATCGTTCAATCAGTCAATGTCTAAGCAAGCGACTGCATATAAATAAATTCAATAAACTGACGACTCCACGCAACAAATTGCATTTTCACGCTTCTATTCGCTGCATGTATGCGTAGCTAATATATATATATGTGTGTGTGTGTGTGTGTGCGTGGCATGCACCAGCTCATCCTGTTCCGTTCGGCTTCGTACATGCCTCGCATAAACAGCGGAAATTGTTTGATTTGTGGCTGTCTCTCTGAAGCGCCAACTTGTCGTCTTAAGTCACATAACTCGCATCTAAAAACTCCCACGACATAGTCTCTCTCTCTCTCTCTCTCTCTCTCTGTCTTCATGTCTCTCTATCTCCTCCCCCTCCCTCCACCCTCTCTTGCTAGATTCATAACCTCGGTAAATTGTAAAACGGCTGCCAGGGACTACGATATTTATCCAGAGCCTGGAACTGTCTCAACTGTAGCGGCTACTGCGCTCGCAGTTATTGATTCTGATTCGTTTGGGCTAATCGATCGTTCTGGCTAGTTGCTCCAGAGCATACCCTGTACTTTGGTGACAATGGCAAGCATATGGTCTCTTAGCAGCTCTTCACACAGACTATAATATCTCTAAGTGCCATACAAATTCTGAGCTGAAAATCATAATTATGTATATACAGGGCATTGGCTAGTCGTGCATAGCCCGCGACCAGCATTTTTATTTATTCTTTTGTGGTATTAGGTCTGAGTCCTTCGTGTTGCACCTATTTATTTGCTCCCAGTGACGCAGAGGTCTCGTCGCTTAGGCAGCTATCTGCGTGTGTGTGCATGTGTGTGTGTGTGCCTGTCTGTCTGTGTGTGCAACTCTGTGGCAAATGTTTGCTAAATTATGCACAGTGCAATGCGCCGACGCCGCCCTTTGAGCGCCGCAGCAGCAAAAGGCAAAACACTCGCCAAGAGGACATCTGCCAAGTGTTGCCACAGCAACTAAACACATAGGTGTGTGTATGCGTGTGTGAATATATGTGTATATGTGTGTGTAGTTCGCGCAGTTGTTGTTGTTGCTGTCGTCGCCACTGCACTCAAATTTAAGTAAACTTAAAAAAACAGCAACAACAAAACAAACAAGTCGAGCGAGCAGCTTTATATGCCCGACTAGCAAATGCCCTACAGGAGTTAAGCTTGTCCTCAGGTTATGCATTTAATGCACTATATTATAGATAGAGCTGTGAGCAGAGGCAAATTTTATGATTATGATTATGATTTTTTTTTTCAGTTTCTTTTTCAGTTTTTCAGTGCATTATTATTATTCTCTCTCTCTCTCTCCCTCTCTTTCTCTCTCTCTCTTTCTCTCTCTCTCTCTCTCTCTCTCTCTCTCTCTCTCTCTCTCTCTCTCTCTCTCTCTTTCTCTCTCTTTCTCTTTGTTCATCACTGACCATATATGATTATGTGTTGGGGCATAACAGACTGATCTGGCAAATAATTGGAAATAATTATATTATTAAACTTATTTTGTGGTCTTATGCAGGCTGTACATTATACTTATTAAAAACATATTTAAGTTGACGCTCGTCTTATCAATCCCATTTTAAATAAATCAATAGCAAATCTTCAAAATATGCCGCAATTAACAATCGACAATTGTCGGTTTCTAGTGGAATAGATATTTGCAGCGGATTTCACATGTAACCCGTGCATACCCGCTTCGTTTGCTGCACAGGGTATATAAAGCATCTAAAAGGCTTTTCGCAACACGTTCGCTCGTTCGTCTGTTCGTCTGTTCGTCTGGTGCAGCTTGCAACGCTTCGCTTCGCTCTGCTCTGCTTTACTTCACTCTCCACTGCTCTACTCTACTCTGCTCGACTCTACCTTACTTAACTTTGTCGTACTCATCATGCTGCAGTTGTTTTCTCACACTTTTGGCAACGCTTTTCACTTTCCACTTTTATGCATTTCCATTGTTTTTCTATTCGCGCGTCTTCGCTTTATGCTCTTATTCTCTTATCTAGCTATCTGCCCGCGCTTCTTAGCCACAACTGATGGTCAGCAGGCAGACAGACAGTGAGACAGAGACAGAGACAGAGACAGAGACGGAGACAGGGACAGAGACAGTCAGATCTCAAGATGCACCCAAAGAACTGCAAGTGTGTCAGCTGCTGTGCGGTTGGCACTGCCTGCGGGAGGGCTAAATTGTGGTTAGCCAAAATGGGAATTTTGAGACAATCCGGAGTCTAGTTTAAGGCCTATATGATAAACCTTATGAATTCTTACTCAATTGGCTTGGATGAAAACTGTTTAGCATAATAAAATATTTTTGAAATCTTACAAATTTGTTGATTGATTAGAGCTACAGGCATAGAATTCTCACAGCTTAAGGCACCTCTTTTGCTCTTCTACAACAGCAAATCGCTAGAAGGAAACCCGCTCATATATTCTGAAGTAAACCAATTAAAGGATATTTTTCTCAGGCAAAACTCTTACCTTGCCGAGGGGAAAAAGTCTAGAAGTTTCTTGAGCTAGCCAAACAGTCAACAGTCACCTGCCAACAGTTTGTATGCTGGTTAAAGCCTTGTTAATTTGCTACTTTGTAATAATCCAAAAATACTTGACCTCAAGCCTGCTTGTACAGTATTCAAATGAAGAAAGGTCGCCAAGCCAATTAGAAGTTTACCTATTTATGTAAGTAAATATATTGGTATTTTTCTACATGTACTCATATATACATAAGAATTCATTACTTGCTTGTTCTCTACACTTTTCACATTTAATCTGTTTAATATGTTGATGTCGCTTATCTAAAATGTGCAATCACACAATCCATTAGGCAAATAAAAATAAAAATAACAAAAATAAAAATTCACATTAACCACATAAATAGTTTTCGGCTTTTTTCTGGTTTTATTTCCACCTGCGCAACTCTCGTCTTCCAGCGCTAAGCATTCCCATACAATACTTTACGAATGCTATCATATTTTTGGCAGTGGAGCATATTGGTTTTTATATGGAATACGATACGTTAGATACTCGACAGATTCTAACTGCAAATCACAAATTTGTCAAATGGTTTGATCTACTTCACACATAGTTCAATGCTTTATATGATACGCCAATGTGGGGCGTGGCATTTGGGTAAATTGAATAGAGAGAGGATAGAGAGAGTCAACAGAACTGACGACCATCATAGACGATCAAGTCTATGTTGATTTATTACAAGTCAAAATCATATTCGAAATCGACATGCAACAATTTCGACTTCAACAGAATTGAAGATCATCATTGACGATCAAGCCGACTCCTGTCTAAGTCGAAATCGATAGCTCCTCTCCTATCTCATGTGCCAGGGTATGCTGTAGTCGGTTGCAGCTAAAAGTTCTTTATGCTTCTTGCCTCTCTCTTCCTCTCGCTCTCTTTCTCACACACATGTCCTGTCGCTTGACAGTAACAATACAGGCCTTAAATAACAGCACGAAAACAACGGGAATAACGGCAAGAACAACAGGCAGCTGAAAAAACGTGCAGCCGCATTGTTATGGCCAAAAAAGAAAAGAAAAAAATGAGAAAAAGCAGCAAATAAAGGAAGACTTAAAAACAGAAACAAATAGCAGCAAAACACAAACACAAAAAAAAAACAATGCAATACAAATTTCTCGCTTTTTTATTCGTTTTTGTAATGCTTTGTGCTGTATTTTGCTTTCTTCTTCTTTGCTTGTTGATGCTCAAGATGAGAAGCAGTAAGCGCGGAAGAAGAAGAGGTAGGTGCACTGCCACCCAAGCAAAGAGTGGGCGTATGCCACGCACGTTCGCCTTGCGTTGGATGCAGCAACTGCCTCAGCGTGGCATGCAACGCCCCACGTTGTACCCATTTACTGCAATACAGCTTCAGCTCGGTTCGGCTCTGCTAAGGTACATATATATATATAGTGGCACTCGGCAACGGCTTTGTAGCCATAAAAGTGTCTTTGTTGCAAGTGAGTGCGCCGCATTTAAGAGGTGGCAAGGCAGGCAGGCAGGCAGCCAGCAGGCAGCAACCAGCAGGCAACAGCGTGTTGCACATCGCGCTCAGTTCACACGCGCATTCCAGCTTCATTTTGTTGGCTCGAAAACAATTCAACACACATTTCGCTAGCTTTATGCTTATGACACCCGAAAGTACGAGCACTCCCAACGGGAAGTACTGGCAGCACTTGCCGCACATATTAGTTGCATTTGTGCTACATGCCGTACGCGCTCTGCTCTACACCAGCTCAGCCCCCATCCCCACTCTCATTTATAATCGTGATTAACAGTTTTCTTTCTTACCTGTTTACGAAATGTGCTAAGCCACAGTTTATCGCTGCATTTCGCCAGATGGCGCCACAAAGCAACAACAAACACAACAAACACCCATTGTCTTCATGCCCCAAAAATCTCAGCACATTCATTTGTATAAAGTTTCTCGAGGACTCCTCAAAGTATGCAACGAATTTTACGCTCTTTGGATTATGTGAACCTCGGTGTGTCCTGGTAAAGCTGTTCAAATATTGATCAGTTTTATCTGCTCGACTTGAGTCGGACTTGAGATGGTAATTAAAGCAATCCAGATCTTAAGAGTAATTCGATTTCATCCCTCTCTATTTCTTCTGCTGCATTTTTATAGTTCTCTATCTATAGCCCTGATTTTCAACCCTACGTCGAGTCTTTTATCGGTTGAATCATACGAAATATATTTAACTACAAGTTATAACTAAAGCTGAAATTCATATGGATCGAGTTTATAGTAGTAAAATCAAAGCGCGATTTTACTTAACTAGCTGATACCCTGCACCGTATTAAGATCTACCAAAAAGGTTCACAAAGCAGAGCTTAATCGACTCTGAGAAGCGTTAAGAGCCCTATTTGGCAGTGCTCGACTAGCCTGCACATTGCTTGGCTAGATAGACTCAGCTAGTCATCACGGTCAACATTATAAATATGGGCATATTGTTGCTGCCACGCCCTCTTCTGTCTGTTACACAAACTTACACAAAAGAAAAGAATATAATAGGAGAATATTCTTTTATGCCCATTTCCAATAGGTTTAGGCTTCAGCATTCAGCCTAATTCATTATACAAATAAAAATCCTGCCTTACAGTCAATGGGCATGCCATAGTCTAGCATACCCATATGATACCCTTCTACCCCCTAACACTGTGCACTTTAACTAAATTTTTATATATTCAACTGTTCAAGCTACCAAACACGCACTTCTAGCAAATCAAAAGGAATTGGCATTGGTTTAGCCATCGCCTGAAGATGCTGCAATGCCAATGGACACACAAACACACACACACCGATAGGCATGTGTGTGTGAGTGTGCCATCCACTTGAAAGCGGAAAAATGACTGCAGAGCGCGTGAAGCGCCACAGAGCCTTTGGCAGTGCTTGTTGCAGCATGCAGCGGCGGCACTTGCAACACCAAGGCCAACAGCGGAAAGGGCAGCTAAAAAGATTTGCATGTTTATCATGTTTATCTCTTTTTTTCCCCATCTTCTGTTTTTTGTCAATTTTTGTTGTTGTCTTTCCTTTTTTGCATGCCTCGCTTGCGTTAGCCACATTTCTGCTCTTGGCCATTTCGCAGCTTACGCAGAGTGCAGGCGCCCGCCTCATGGTAAATAGCCGACATATATGTATACTATATATATATAGTATATCGATAGATTTGTGTGTGTAGCATATATAACTACACTATAGTATGGTTAACAACTGATTCAAATGGCCAAAGAGATATAGAATAACAGACAGATAACATTCCTTCATTATGGATATCCTCCTGTCTGATTAAAATGGCCAAAAAGATATAGAATAACAGACAGATAACATGCCTTCTCTTCATTATATATAATATCCTCCTGTCGAATCTTAAACATTTGGCAATTGCTTTTGGCTTTCAAATGCTGCGACTCTGAGATAAGCAAATATCCTACTCCAGCCTCATGTGGTTGCAGGAGCAGCAGGTACACAATTTGCAGCCATAAGATACATCACATCAATGTTTTTGCTTTGAGCTGCACGCAAATTACTTAAATATCTCTTGAGATAGAAGCGAATTGCTCAAATTTAATTGCACAGAAGCAGGAGGAAATGGTGAATTCATGAATTTCAAAGTCTGCGATTCAAAAGTATCTGAAGGATGCATCGATTAATGTAGCCAAAAATGTTTTGATTAAAGACTAACCAAATTGAAGCATTAAATGAGTCATGCAAGGACACACGCACACACACACACAGATACACACAACTGGCGCACATGACTAGTCAATATGCGCAGAGCTTATATATGATATCCCTTTGACTTATCAATGAACCAATACGTATAAACTTTTAAATATTTCACGGCTAATTGTGCGTATCCTAAGGCTATAAGGAGCCAAGTTAATGTGTCCCACACACACACATACACACACGCACACACACACACAGAGACACTGAGACAGATCTGAAATTGTCTTGAGGGTCCTTACGCCGCATTGGCGTAAACGAACAAACGGCCAAACGGCCAAACAGCAATGGCTCCTGGCAAGGACAAGAGGCCACAACAGTCCGGGCCGAAAGGAGTTGTCCCTTAGTCCGAGAGCCCATAACATTTTTGCCACGTTACAATACGTAACCGATACTTGGAAATGTCAGACGCAGCAGGCTTAGCCCACAACAGTCAAGCAACACCTGTGTATGCTTGGGCACGCCCTAAACTGACCCGGCGCCCGTTAAGGGCCTGGGGTAGTCCCACAAAGGATTAAGGCGCGCCCCCGCTCTCGCTCTCGCTCTCGCACCCGTTCTCGTTCTCGTTCTCGTGGGCTTCCCAAAACGCTGGAAACCTCATAAAAGTTATTGTTTTTCTACTTCATTATCTTTCAAAAGCAAAACGCGCATAAGTGCTGGAAAAAAGACGTGTGTTTTCGTTTTCATTTTCGCTTTCGTGTTCGTTTTCATTTTCGTTATCGTTTTCATTTTCAGCTTGTGCTTTCCGCTTAGGGTTTTATTTTACATGCCACTTGGCCACAATGCCCAACGGGCTGAACGCTTTCAACTTCCTGCAGATCCTTAAGCTGCTTGCTGCTGCTGCTGCTGCTGCACTGGCAGACATTTTGAAGGACAAGTGTAATGTTTAGACGCTCGCTTCGCACAAGCCAGCTTAAGTTGCGAGCTAAACTTATTGTTGGCTTCAACTTACCCAGCGCATGACATTGTAAAATCTTGGTCCGTCCCTCGCTAACAATAGATCCCGATGACGATGGATGCGTTGTGAAACGCGGCGCCTGCTGCTGTTGCTGTTGTTGCGATTGTCCTGTCGGTGGTCCTGCTTGTTGATGTTGTTGTTGTGGAATGGCATCTGCAATAGAAAAAAAGAAATAGTTGTTGATGATGAGCATTTTGTTCCGAGCTGTCAATGCAAACAAATTCCCCGGAGCTCGTTAAAAAGCAACGCTCGACCTTGACAATGCCACTGGTCATGTTCAAGGGCTCGTCGAGTGTATTTCAGTTAGTCATTCGACTTATTTGCTGCCACATCTCTCAGCACGCTTTCCACGGCACACGGAAAAAACAAATAACACAAAAGCATAGCGAAACAATGAGCCCAACTGAATAACACAATGTCACCAAGTGTTACTCCTGTCAAGCATTTCAACTTGTTTTCAGTTTGCTTTGGCATTTGTGAAGAGATTAAACAATCATTTTACAACGATTCGATCGAATTGAGTGAGTGAGCTCAAAAAGTTTTAAGTGCTGTGAATGTATCTATAGTAGTATTTGAGTTATGAGAGATATCTGAAATGCTGGCACTCAACTACCAAATCATCGATAAAAATCGATATTTTCACTTGCTCAAAATTGTTCTAGTTCTGAATAATATCGATATAATATCGACAATTTAATTATACATTTATAAAGTCTTGTCTGTCCATTCGAATGAGCTCAATTCCTCATTCTCATGCAGTATATGCTTAAAAGGATCTACCACTCCTCCTACTATAAAGGCTGAAATGAACTCTGCTACTTTAATTTTCAATTAAATAATAAATAAATTAAATTATTAATAGATTCACAAGAGCTCGCAGTTGCAATATCAATTAAGTCTAAATCATTAAATTCCATTTAATGTCATCCAAGCAAAAAATGTGCAATATATTGGATTTCATATTAAAAACATTTTTTTTTTTTTTTTTCAAAGAGAAGAAAAGTATTTAATAATTTAATATTGAATGGCATAAATGCTTTATTTAACTGCATTTGTAATTATTTGAATAAAAAAATGAACAACAAAGCGTAAAAAGAACAAAGAAATATGTAAAATGTTGCCACATTTTGTTTATTTTATATTATTTGTTACTTTGTTACGAATTTGATGACAACTAAAACAGCCAAGAGGTTCAATTTCAAACAGGAGTTTCTATTTGGTTTTGAGGCTATCGAAAATGTGGACGTTGAGGGTATATTAGTTTGCTACCTGTGCAAGCAAGGGCCGCAGGATAGATCAATAATCGGGAGGCTATATTGCAATTATATCTCAAGCCTTCAGACGACTCGGCGGCTAATGTCTACGATTTGTCTGAATACTCTTCCTGTTCTGCAAATGTCATTCTAATTGAGTTTAGATGATACTATAATCAAGTATCGATAGCTTATGGTTTGATATCGATAGCTAACTAACTAACTATATCGCTGCTAATTCCTATTGTCTAATACATATGTTTCAGCATTTGAGATCCCTATCTCCATCACATCTTTGCCTGACTTGGCTCTGATTGAGTTTATAAATTCAATATATTTGAATACAGTCTATACCCCACGTTCCTCCATGTCCCTATCTACTTCTTATCTACGCAATAAAATTGCATAAAATATAAAACAAGGCATTTCGTAGTCGTGCACTCCCCGCCTAACTTCTGCTTTATGCACATTGCAAAAGACACAGGAAAACTTGTTCAAAATGCAATATTTCCATTAAAATACAAAATTGCTTTTCAATAAATAAAAAGTAGCTCTCATATTATTTTATTATTTCGACAAGCAAACCAAGCAAAGTGTGTAAATATTTTAATTTTATTTATGCGCTGCAGACAGGAATAGTTCTTCGGTAATTCCTTATCATCAAACCAATAAAAAGACAACAACAAAAAAAAATTATATAAAAAAGAAGAAGCAAAACACACACAAAACACAAATTGGGGGCTATAAGTTGCGCCGTAGCGTAATAAATCCAATAAATCCAAGTGACAACGGGCAACAGCAACAATAAACAGGAAAGTCTAACCGAAACGAAGAGCTCTGGCGCTCTGGTGCTCCGGTCTGGCTCCTGCTGCGGCTCTGGTTCTGCGTTCTGCTTTGCAAATATTTTTGCTGGTTGGCCTGACCCATTTTTCAAGGGATTACAAATTCATTTTGAACGCAAAACATTCATACATACATATCTATATATGTATATACCGATGTATATTTGCTACAGGACAGTCACAAAGTAACAACGAGCGCCCTTTGCGACACGTTTATTGGAAGCCACGTAAATAATTTGTTTATTTTACATGAAAGGGCATCCTTTGAACAGGTCAAAGCCAGAAGAGTTCAAAATTAAAATATCGAAAATGTTGTCAACAAATACTCAGCCAGAAATCGCTTAATTATTCAATATTGACAACTCTTTCGATATTTAATTATATAAATATATACATACGTAAATTGGGGCAGTCGAAATGTTGCATTTGCCAATATATATATATATATATATGTATAATATATGTATATATATCAGTTGTAAGGGAAGTATTTCGTGATCTTATCATTTGTATTTTCTACTGTAATTTTCAACAGCTGCAAGCCGAAGCAAAGTAGCAAAGTAACTGCAAAATACGAAAGTATCTAAAAGCTGCAAAGGTATCTGCAAGATGCAAAAGTACCAGTAAGACGCAAAACTATTTATATATTTGTTTATATACAACCGTTGGTACAGGCGACACAAAGTATCTGCAAAAAACACAAAAGTATCTATAAGTTGCACAGGCATACATAAGATACAAAAGAATCTGTGCATCTGAAAAAATTATCAACAGGATGTGTGTATCTATTCCACATTCTGCATCTGTTACTATATGCTACACTGTTTGCAATCAAGCAACAACAACATTGCATAGGCTCTGCACTTTGGCCAAACTTCACTTGAAACGCCTATAAAATTCTCTTTACTTTTTTGCTTTCTGCTTAAATCGTGTCGATATGCATGCTATAAATAGTTTAGCACTTTGAAGCGTTCAGCTGAAATGAGAGCGATCATAGGTACTTGGATATGCTCGACTAACAGATACCCGAGCCTTAGAGTTCAACTAAAATGAAAATGTTTCCACTTAGGCTATGATCGACTATCAGACACCCAAAATCTGGCTGTGGCAAGGGAAATATCTTTTATGTTAATTATAAAATATATTATCGCCTGTATTTCTTTCTACCTAATATATGCTCCCAAAAATTCCAGAAAAATATAAATAATATATTGACCAAGCACAAGTTAAAAAGCGCTCTTCGATGAATGTAGTTGAAGAACCTTTTTATATTTATCTCAACCATATAAACACACATATATATCTATATATATTCATAGTCAACACCAAATCTCTAGTGTATAGCACCATCTGTTGCCCAATTTTAAGTACAGGGCATAGCCATTCTATTTCACAGCATTTACATACTTTTATGGCCATGTTGCAAGCAAAAAAAAAAAAATGCATTTGCTGTGGCAATTAACAATTAGCAGCGCTGCAAATCGCATTTTGGCCAAAACAGAATGTTGAAAAAACGAAAAACATATGGCGAACATATGTTTTTATTTGGCCGATTGGGAAAGTTGAGTGAATGTGTGTGTGAGTGTGTAAGCAGCTTTACGCCTCGCTGATTAGCCGAGGCCCAGTTGTAACAGTTGTTGTTGCTGCTGCTGCTGCTATTCTTTATTTGCGATTGTGATTGAGTATATAATTCTAGCCTGTGGCTTGGTTACGCCTGACAAGAGACCAGCTGAAAGCCAGTCAACAATGCTGGTCAACGTTGCCATGAGGCTGGCATGCACTCCACACATTGCCACCTGCCCACACATAGGCAAAAGCAGCAGCAGCAGCAGGAGGAGCAGCAGCAGGCGGCAGACGACTGACGGCTGTGTCAGCTCTAAGCCAGGCGTTAAATTGCCAATGTGTCCGGCACGCTCTTGACAAACTAGCTACGCTCACTGCTGCTGTCTTGTGGTTCACAATTGTTGCAGTTACAGCAACCCCAGCACGCCACAGTCCTTAGCATGCCAGTCTCCTGCTCTCCGCCTGCTTCCCCCATGCTCATCCACATCCCCATCTCCTGTCGCACATTCTATTCTAAGCTGCAGCGCTTCAGGTTTGCGGTTTGCGCATGCGCAACGGCCACACACACGTTCAATGGCTTCCCGCTCGCCTCTGTCAGACATTTGATATGCGCCTGCTGCAGGCATATATATCCCATGTTGTTGTTGTTGTTGCCATGTCTCTTTATATGCAAAATATGTTGCTATTTTTGGTGATGCGCTCAATTTACAGCACTTTAGCAGGCAGACACCCACACTCACACACTCACACACATAGACACAAGGACTTGTTCACAGGAAACTATGTCGGGCATTTTGAAAACACCCGCACCCGCACACACACACACACACTCGATTGTCGTCCCGTTGAGCTTTTGTTGAAATTTGTTTGTTTAATGTAAACGACGCCCGTTTTATCTGCATTGCCACTTACAAGTGGCACAAAATTTCAAGCCGCAGGCTCAAGTAGGGCAAGACTGCAACTTCCTTGCGGCAGTTGTCGGCATCTGATGTTAATGATAAAACACACACACACATATATAATATATACACATATTTATATATATATACACATGTGTGCCAGCTGCACTGTAAAGCGAGACGTATTTAATTTCTCATATCCTTTTAGAGAACACTCTGAGTTTGTCAAGCAGCAGGCAACGCTTAGACCTGGAATAGTCTAGAAAGTAAATCAGAGCTAAACTCTAAATCATATATATGTATATATACATGTACTTCTATATAGCTAACATCGTAAATGCTATATGTTCATCTATCTGTTTCTTCAACTGAATCACTTTGGACAGTTCCGACAGTTCTAAAAGTGTATTTAGTCTTCGTCTTTTCTATTTTCGTTTCTCTGCTTCTTCACTTTTTTTCCTTTTCTATTTTTTGGGCTGCTTTAAAGTGGTTTTGGGCCATAGAAAAAAGGGCAATGGAAACGTTTTGGACATTAAATACATATTGTTGCAGTTGGTTGCAGTTTGTCACAGTTGGCCTAACTTCAAAGTCATCTTTGAAACACACATGTGTTGAGCATGAACAGAAAATATGTCAAATGGAATCTAAATGAAATGCTATTACTCATACACAATGCTAATACATACATATATATAAAGAAGTATAGATATAGTAGATACATATATAAATATATGATTTGATAATATAATATAACATTAGGCTTTGAAATGGGAAAACCATGAAAATGGGAAATCAGGGTATAATGGTATTGTGAAAAGCATGTAACAGGCAGAAGGAAGCATCGCAGACCCCACAAAGTCTTGATCAGGACTATGAGCTGATTCGATATAGCCCTGTCCATCCGTCCGTATGAACGTCGAGATCTCGACTAGAGCACTCTCACTTATTTTATTATTATTTCTAGTGTTGGTGCTAAGCAAAGATCTTGCACAGAGTTGATCTATCGGCTCTGATTTGTTTCCTATAAAATCTAACTCCTCCGTGAGAGAGACAGAAAGGCAGGTAAAATGAATATTGACGATTATATATAAGGTATAAGGCTGAGAGCTTTCACAGCGTTTTTCTTTGGGTATTATTTAAGTCAGTTTGATCAGACAGCTCTGCTCTGTATATCCTCTAAATTTTACTTCCATGAGAGAGAGAGAGAGAGAGAGAGAGAAAGGTAGCTATTATTAAAGACATTTCCGACTAGGCTATTGGACCCCTGTGGACAGGGTCGTTATGGCTGTCATTGGTTATGATCATTTATAATCATTTAAAATCAGATCATATAAAAGTGGAATGGGAGTTGGTCCATCCGGTTTAGGAATTCTATTATATATATATATATTGATTACGACTGTAATGTAAATCTTTGTTCTATTGATGATCGATTATATCTGTAGAATTACGTTTTTATCGAGTCAAGTAATCTGATATTGAATTTCATAATATATATAATGTATTATAATTTATATAGGTTTCCATATACCATTCGTTTTTATAGCTGTTTCTTTAGCTGCTTCTAGCAGTTTCTCGCTCTTCTCACACTTCCTTCAATCTCTTAGGTAATTCTTCCCATGGCACTAAACTCCTTCTCGAGCTGCTTCTCCTGCTGGAGTAGTTGCGTCGAGTAGAAAGTAATCCACTTATATATTCATTTAATAATCATCTTGTAGATTGGATTGGCTTGGTATGGGGCATGTTGGCCACGACTGTCAATCATTTTGACTCCTGGTGTCAGGGCAAAAGCAAACCGCAGCCGCCGCAGCAGCAGCAGCAACAGCAACAGCCCGCCGCCAAAAGAACCAACAGCCGCACCACCCGTGCCACCCGCACCACTCTAGGCCGCTGGCACACTGTGGCCAACTAATTTTCAGTGTGTCTGCCAGCAGCTTTGCAACGAACGCATCAATCAAATTTAACACTTTAACACAGACAAATACAGCAAGGCTATACATATATATGTGTATATATGTATATGTATATATATACTATATATGTATATATATATGGCTCTACTCGGCATATTTTTTAGTGGTCATTTGATTTGGTTTGCTTGCATTTGATGCTAGGTACTGCTTGCCCCACAGACACTGAAACCTTTAAGACTTTTCTTTCCGGGGCAACTCACAATGCGCATTTGATTAGCTTTTGTGGCTGAGTGTTGCGAGTGTGTATGTGTGTGTGTGTGATTGATTGTTTAAATTGCTGCTGCAGCTTTACAGACACACAGAAGTGAGGCATCCAGAGAGTCAGAGTGAGAGGGAGAGGGAGAGCACTACGATTAGCGTTTTGCTGTGCCAGGAGATGGGGTCACGCCCCTATGCAGCCGGCATTTGCATATTAATGAGCTCATTAAACTCGCTTAAAAATAACATTGGAGCTAAGCAACCCCATTGGCAATCATATATAGCTGGGCATGCTTGACTTTTTCCTATTTTCCTGCTCAGTGTCGTTTTTCTCTTTTTTTTTTTTTTTTTTTTTTTTTTTGGGTAATTACAGTCCTGACTCGATAAGCGCATTATTTATACGTGCGACCCAACGACAGTAACCGCATGTGACGCCTTAAAATAACACAATTTGTGGTGCAACAATGCAGTGAAATACACTGAGAGCAACAGAGTCGACAGGGAGAGAGAGAGAGACAGATTGAGTGAGGGGAGGGAATAGGTAGAGAAAGAGAATGTAAAGCAGCGTCGACGTCAGGCTGTTGGCAACTTCCACTCAAGTAGCAATTGCATCCATCCCCTCGCTTGCTGCTCGCTCGCCCCGAATACCCACAGCGCATACAACGATCCCATTTCCATTTCGAACGGCATTTTCCGAAAAACTGACTGAGCGAACGTACGTCCGCCCGTCCCCCCGTTCGCTCGTCCCGGCACAGCTGACGCTGTCTCCATTGCCGTTTGTCACGGCGAACTGCACACGAACCACGTTTCATATGCACCGCTCGCTCGCTTATATCGCCCCTGCCAATCCCCCAGCCCAACCCCAAAAACTCATTTTCAATTCCGTTCTTTAGCTCCTGCTGCTGCTGCTGCTACTGCTGCTGCTGCTCACGTCTCATAAATTTCTGGGCTGTCGCTCGTCCGTCGCTTAATCCTTGCACTCTTTGGTGTCACGTGAGAAATTGCACTTATCACATCTCAAACCATTCTCCCTGCCACGTTTGTCTCTCGCCGCCGTCGCCGTGCCACATTCTTCCTTCGCTTTTATTTCGCCCCCTCCGTCCCTTTGAAGGCTCTTAATATGGTTCGGCTTAGTCGCAGATTTTCACGTTTTCACATTTCCCAGATTTTCAGTTTCGGGCTTCACTTTACGCAGCTCTGTGGCTGTATCAATATATAATTCAGGCTAATGACAACGCGATCTAAAAACGTGCAAGACTGTTGCTGCTGGGCACTACCGACTGCATAATACTCGCTCAAATTTTATTTTATGTGGACTAACTTAATTGTTCTAGCTCTCTAATTTGTCTTTAGGAGTCCAGAGTCACATTTGTCATATTTTATGGGCTTAGGCTTCAAAACTGTGAAAAATACCAAGTATTCTGGGTAGACCACGCCCCCAAAAAAGGCGTGAAAATAATGATTTGATCATCGCTAGAGAAAATCAACAGTTGTTCAATTATTAAATTTTCCTCCTTTTGCTGCTTGAAGTTCTAGACTCATGCCCCAAAAGGACGTGGTCATCTCCACTATATCTTTTGATCTTGGGAGTAAATATTCCAAGTCTCCTGCACTTTTAATGATACTGTACTTGGTACACTGGAAATAGCATTTGACTTGCCACGCCCTAGTGGGCGTATTGAAAAGCTGTTGACGTAAATATCCTCAAGTCATTCAATTATCATCAATTACCCGCCAGTTCAGTTATATTGAAATTGCTTTATATAAACGAAAGACTCATAAATATAATTAATTCATTTAAATATTGCCCGAACGCAGTGCAATAATTTGATTACAGATATATATAGCTAAAAAGAATCTATTTCTAGCTGGTTTAATTTCGTTGCAATCAAGCTTCTATAAACACGGAAAGCAAATCAAATGGCGTTTATCAAAGGAAAATGCTAATAGGAAAAGTGCGAAAGGCAAAACAAATCTGAAAATCAAATCAAGCACAAATTGATGACTTTACAATGTCCCAATAGATTTGCATTATAGCCGCAGAATTCCAATTTGTGCAGTTGATTAAGGAGGGGGAGAAAAAGTTGAAGAAGAAGAAGCAGTAGCAGCAGTAGAGAAAAATATATATGTATATATATGTATAAAGCAATGGCAGTGGGCAACTAGCTCAAAGCCAAAGGGAAATCCCAGAGCAAGGCTATAAGCCGGATACTTAAAGGGCAGCAAACACATACACACACACACACACACATATATATAACTCCTATATATATATATATATGTATATACATATGTAAATATTTTGTGACAAATGTAGTGCAGTGGCACGGCAAAGACATGGCTCGAACTAACTGTGCCTGCGCAGCTCACACAACTAGGCCGAAGTCCACAAGCACAATTGGATATACAAAGCAACAACAACAACAACAACAACAACAACAACAGCAACAACTGTTGGCGTAAGCGAAACTATTAAAATGCCATTTGAAATGTTTGCCACTTGGCCAAAAAGAACACGCACACACACACACACATACACACACATACACACACATACACACACATACACACACATAGGCACACCCACAGGACGCAATGCAAGAAACTAACTAAACGACATGCCGCCCAGGCCCCCTTTGACACAAGGCCCCAACGAATTTTCTCTCGCTGTGCTGCCAACTTTGGACGCAACGACAACAATTACTTGAGTTATGGCTGCAAATGCGCTTAGAATTATAAAAGTTAGATACAAATAGAAATGGCAAAAAGCCAGTGAGAAGCGCATAGAAGAGAGCGACAGGCCAAAACGAAAATTTAGCTTAGGCAGGCATTTAAGCTATAAGCATTGCTCTTTATATATATAGGGCATCACCTAGTCGTATAGCACTATATAGCTTAATAAGCATGCCAAGCATGTCACTCGCATTCCACATCGCCTGTGTGTGTGTGAGTGTGACTCCTTTTCTCACTTAACCATGCCTAAATGAACGATTTGTGCTGCTTCCATCGTCGTCGGCTACTTTGCTCTGGCTGCGCCTGACTCATATTTTTATTGAATTAATAAAAAACAATTTAAAATCAAGAGAGCGTCGAGGACGACAAACACGACGCAGGCGGCGGCAGCGATGGCAACCATTCATGGCCAGCAGGTAAATGCTTTTGCTTCTCTCATCTCATCTCAACTCATCTTTCTCTGTCTCTCATATCTCCTTTGTCTTTTTTATTTACTTTTGATTTAAGCTGTTTTTGCTGTCCCTTTAAACGCAGCTGCAGCTGTAACCAAATCTGAATCATGTCAGCCTGAGCTTTCCTTTTGGCCATCGTCATCGTCATCGTCAGCTTCACCTTCATCTGCCTGTGTCTCCTGCTTTTTCGTTCGTGTGTGTTTGTTTCTCTTGCACCGCAAATTCCATATTTAGTCATAATATGCATATCGAGCCAGAGCTAATAACTGCTTTTCTTTTTAGCCAGCTTACGATGGGGTTCTCATCTAGCACAGCTGTTGCTCTGGTTGTTGCTGTTGTTGCTGCGCCATGACACGCAATTACATGCAATTCTCCTTTGTTACGCTTTGGCCATGGCCAACAACGTCTTCATTATCATGCTCATCATCTGGCGCCGTAATGAGCATTTATTAGTCGGCTCTCACGCTTACCTTGATTACGAGCTGAGCTACAAACGCAATAAGAAAACAGCAGCAGCTGCAACAACAACAACAACAAATATCGTGCACCTGCATATGAGAACGCAAAGCTCTTAAATAAATCGCCAAGATTTATGAACCACCAACCGAACGCAGCTCGATCCCGTGGTAATTCCACTATAAAATCTTTATGCACTCGCTTTAATGTTGGCCGAATACTCGAATAAGCCTCGTCTTGCCTCCTGTCAGCCTGACAAATTGATAGCCCGGATTATGGCCAGTGGAATCAGCTAATTTTTAAGACTTCCTCTCTGCCTCTCGCTCTCTCTATTTCTTTCTCTCTTTCTCTCTCCCTTTCTCTCTCCCTCTCTCCCTCCCTCTCTGACTCTGACTCAAGCGTTGACAGCACTGCTTAAGCTTAGCCCGCATAGCTGAACGATGATGCTAATCGGGTCTTAAAAGTTTTCATCTCTCAGCTACATGTCAAAATGCGAGACTATTTTTTATAATAAGCTAATACGAATCTCTCTTAACCAATTCCAAAATAATAGTGCCAGAAAAATGCTGAGGATATTTTTTTTTTTTTTTTTATGTTTACAAATTTAAATTATGAAATTGTAATTTGTAATTTCGCTCATCAATCATTATCTCTCTCTCACTGCTCTTTCCTTTTTTTCTATTAAGTCTCACTCTGGCTATTAGAGAAGGCAACATTTTTGTATGTGTTCTCTCTTTTCTCTTTTTCTCCTTTCCCTGCATCTCCATACTCTGTCGTTCTCTCTGCATACTCTCCTTGACTCTCTTTACTATACTTCATATATAATTTTCTAACTGTCGCTCTCTCTCTATTTGTGTGCTCTTTCTCTCATTCGCTCATATTCTCTCCCTTCTATTAGATACTTAATATTTCTCTCCCCATCTAAGTTTTCTCTCTTCTCACACTATCTAGATTCTCTCTAATCAGTTTCTCTTTAACCTCTTTCTTCTTTAACTCTGCTCCTGCTCTCATTCTTTCTGTGCAATTTCTCACTAGCTTTCTTTCTCTCACTTGTCTCTCCTGCATTCAGAATATATTTCACTTAAATCTTTAGCAAACTAATTCCTAATCACACATATGAAAGCTGAAATTCGCATAGGAAGGCGACAGAGTCCTTATGTGTGTGTGAACGCCTCCATATCCACATGCATACAAATGCATTTAACAGTTGATTTCATGCTAGCTGCTGGGCATTCGTTCGCATCTCTGTTCTCTATTCTCTCTCAATATTTCCATTTTACGACAGGTTGGATGGACTTGAGAAGCAAACGAATTTGATGTTTTTTTATTGTGTGTGCTCTGATTTTAATGCGTTTTTCAACAATTGTGCGTTGCTCGACTCGGTGCTTTCCCTAGCTGAGTGAGGATTGGGAGTGGGATTGGAATTGGGATTGGCTGGTTGCCCGTTGGCGACTCGATGCGTTTCGCTTTTTTCTTTATTTTTTGTTTCTCATGTTGTTTTTTCTGCTTTGCTGTCACATTTGCTTCGCAGAAGTCTCTCAATGCTGTTCTATGCGACGCACCATATATGAGCGACATGCAGTTACTCGAGTCGGCTTCCCATTCGTCTGATTTTGTTGTCTCAACTCTTCTGCTGCTGTTGCTGCTGCTTCTTCTTTTCCTGCTTTCGCATTTGTAGCTGAAGTTGTTTAGTTAAAGCCAAGTTGTTGTGTTAAACCTTCTCAGAATTTATATGCTACATATGCGCATGTACATTATTTCGCTTCACTCTTTTTCCCCCATCTTTAATGACCTTTTGTTGTTGCTCCCTCTGCCCCTGCCCCAGCTGAGCCGCAGTCATTGCCATTGTTTAGAAGCCCAGTTTAGCGAGCTTGATTTTTATTGTTCATTTGATGTTGTCATTGTTGTTGTTGTTAGCAGGTGTAGTTGTTGTTGTTTTCTTTAGAACACACTAATTTGTGTTTGTTTGTTTGTTTTTTTTTTTTTTTTTTGTGTTTTAAATTAATCTGTTTTGGGCCCAGTTCAGAGACTCAAATGAATTTGTAATTGAAATAATCTTTGGATTCTTTGGTTACTTCAGCCAGCACAAGGGGAATTGGTCTAGTTGGAATGTAGTTTATGGCACGCCTCCTGCAGGTACAAATTGTGACTTGTATCATTAGTTATCCTCGTGCTGCGCAGAAAAGCAGCTACTTATGAGTGTAGTTCTTCCTGTTTCATGCACTCCAGATTCAACAAATTGCTGTTGTTGTTGCACACAAAACAAGGTCGCAACAATGAAAGCAGCAGCAGCAGCAGCAGCAACAGCAGAAGTTGCCAGCAGCTGGCAACATAATTAGCGCATTTTCTCAGAGACAGCAGCATTCGTCGCGTCGTCGTCGTCGTCATCATCATCAACTTCATCGTCCGTGTCTGAGTAGCGTTGTGGAGCCATGAAGCAGCGAGACACCCACACGAAAGTGCCAGCACTTGAGAGCTGAAACTTGCAACATGCAACTTGCAACACAGCAGCTGCATTTCCGGCTGCTGCCGTTGCTGCTGCTGCTGCTGATGGCGGGTGATGCGACGTGACATTGAAACAATGCACAGACAGCCAGACAGACAGCCAGCCAGCCAGGCAGTCAGTTGGACAGACACAGACATGCTCCCAGCTGTTGTTGCTACCAATTCTGCTCCGTGACCCAATGTCTCCGTCTCTCTTTCTCTCTCTCTCTGCTCCTCCCGCCTCCTCTCTCGTTAACTGATGTTAAACTTATACGCTGTCATATTCTGCTTATGTTTTATAATTAAGTTCTGCTGCCGCCGCTGAAGCGGAACCACGCGCACTGTTGCAACAGCTGCACCTTTACCCATGCCCAGACCATGGCAGGCAATCTGCCACCCATTGAGGCATCTCCCCGCTCCCCTATAGCTGCATGCAATTTACAGCTCGATTAACTGTCACAATTGACGCGGTGTTCAGATTACCAAACATCAGTGGCATTAATTGCCGTCATATGCAAATCGTGTGTGGCCAAGAGGCACGGGGATAACTTACTTGCAACAGCCGTGCAGCCGTGCAGAATGCACCACATTCATCGTATCCAATCTAAGCCCAGGCCAAAGCCGACCTCAAACCCAACCCCAACCCGAGCCACCACCCACACACTACGCCAGCTGGGAATTGGCTGTGGCCATGGCTAAAAGTGGCCGTTGGTTGGCAAAGTGAAATGCTGCATTGGCAAAACCGCTAATTGAGCAAAGCAATTTATTTTCCTTGGCTAGGCCCTGCCCTTGCCTTCATCCAAACACCAACTGGCTGCTGGCTGGCTGACCCAACCAGCAGCACCAGTAGCAGCAGCAGCCCCATTAAGTCAAAGCTGATGGCTAAGTTGGTTGGCTAGAGCCAAACGTTGGCCAATATTGATTTACAAAATTCTTCCAAGAAATATATAAAATATATATATATATATATATATATATATATATGATATATATTTATATAAATGTTGGGCAAATAGATGAGTTTTAAACAGACTTGTGTAAGGCTAATGGTAATTGCAGCACAAAGAGACGCAAGTTAGCCGAGCTAATTTCCAACTCAAGCTGCGACAAAAGCGAGAGAATCTTCAGGCATTATAAGACTTCATTAGGTGTTCTATATACGATGAAAGTTTTTGTGCCTTCTAAGAAATATATATATATGTATTTATAAATGTTGAGACGAGTTCATTCTGTGCGTACGTCCGTCCGTACGTATGTACGTCTCCCTATCTTCCTATCCATCCATCCGTCCGTCTGTTTGTTTGCATAAATACAAACCATTTCGCTGCTGATTTATGAAATTTGTAATATATATATATATTTACTCGAAGCTGTGTTCATATTAAAAGCTTTTATAGGATCTTCGCCCAATATGGACTCGACTTGACTTGAGAGCTAGAGCTGCAAGTGAAATAAACTTAAATTACTCTTGTTAAGATTTAGCTATGCTTAAAGTTCCTTCGGTGTTTCCAAGTTCTAAACGCGTATTATGCAGTCAGTTGCACCCGACTGAAAGAAGTTTATTTCTTTTTTTGCTGTCTAACCTTAAAGCAGGCAAACAAATTTTAAAGCGAAAAGTTTTCGTCTAAAAAGTTGGGCGAGATTTCTTCAATGTTTTCTTTCTGGGTAAACAAACCCAAAACAGAAATAGCATCTGTTTAGAGTAGATGCTGCTATTCTTTGTTGTTGTTGTTGTTGGCTCAAATGAATCAATCGAAAGAGCTACAAATGCATTATGTACTAGACAGTCTAGTTGTTGTCTGCTGTCTATGGAAACTTGAAATTTTGATTGGATTTGAGCTCACGATTTAGCAGAAGTGTTGGGAAGGCTATACCCTGCTCAACATGTTACATAGGATATCTAATATATAGCATTGTATGGGGTATATCATATGCAGATCTGAGATCTCATTGATCACTCTCTCTCTCTCTCTCTCTCTCTCTCTCTTACAATTCCTGTATTATTTGAACTATCTCAATTAAATCTTTACCAACATCTTTCCATTTGCGTTCTCTATCCTAGCTTTATCATTTAAATATTGAGGCAAAACCCTAAGCTGTACCCCATTTCCTCGCCTTAACCCACCTCCTTTTCTAGCTGTTTCTTCCCAACAATTTGTAAAGCAAATTTTGCCATCGACCATAAACCAAAAATATTCGAAATGCAATTTATAAACAATTTGAGCAAAATTAATAATTAAAAGCCACTGATTGAAAGGCGGTGCAGAAAATACAGTAAAAAAAAAAAAGAAAAGAAATGAGAGAAGAGAGAGAAAGAGCGGCATGCATGACGAAAAGATACCCAGCAATTAGTTTTAGTATGTAGCAAACTCTAATCAAATACTTGAATGCAGCAAAAGACTTGTAAGCATTGATTACTCAGCCATATATACCCTACTTGTATACTTTTACAGGGTATGCGCATATAAAAAACGAAGCAGACACTGGCAAATGCCTAGAAAATCTTATGCATGTTCCAAGCCTGGGCAGTGCAACGAGAGATATTCAGAGAGAGGTGGAGAGAGAGCGAGCGAGAGATGGAGTGAGAGAGCAGGGCTGTGTGAGCGAGACAACGCGTCAGATTGGGGTCCCATGTGCTAGCTGGTTACTGTTTGTTCTTAGTGTTAATTATAACGAAATCGGCTAAAAATATTGATTGTTTATTTTGAGAGGAAGCTGGCAAAGTTTCTCCGAAGTCAATTGCACTGAACAGCGTCGAGTGCGCACCCACACACCCACCCCCACACACACAGTGAGCCACTTGACTTGTGCATGTGCGCAACATGTGGACAGCGAACAGGAGAAGACGGCGGCAGGCAGCATAGAGCAGAAGCCAGTCAGGCTTAAATAAATGCTGAAATTTATGTTGCAGGCCATCAGAGCGGCCTGGGCAGAGCAGAAGGATAGCGAGCGAGTGAGACGAGCGAAAGAGAGCGAGAACGAGCCCAGTAGAACAAGTAAATCAGGTTTTGGCCAACGTCAACGTATTAACCTTTGTGTGAGCTAACTTCGTTGCTGCTGCTGCTGCTGCAGTTGCTGCTGTTGCTGCTGCTGCTGTTGAATTATTTCAAACATTTCATTTTATATAATAAAAGTGCAGGCAAGTAGAATCAGACGTTTGCTTTGCTTATACCTGAGCTGAGAGAGTGAGCTGCACACACACGCACTGACCGCAGTGGCAGCTGCAAGCTACTGCTAGCTTTTGCTTGCAAACGTCGCCGACTTTTGTGGCCGCTTGTGGCAAGTGGCGCGCACGATTACTCACACACACGCACACATACACAGGACCCTCCCCTTTTTTTTTTGAGGTCGCCTCAAGTGGCTTATTTCCGCTTTTTGCATGCAAAAACGCAGCTCGCCTCGGCTGTCTCCTCTGCCCCTCCGCCCCTCCGCCCCTCCGCCCGAGCATTGGCCAGGGTCAGTTTCAACATATGCAGCAAAGCTGAAAAGTGGCACAAAATCAAAGCCACAGTGAACGATCGCTGGACGCTTGCCACAGCCAGCGCCAGCGCCGGCTGCTACCGCAAAGCGCCAAGTGTCGATAGTAAAAATAAAAAAAATAAAAAAAAAAAAAAAACAAAAAAAAAACAAAAAAGGAAAATGAAAAGACTAACAATAAAATATAAAGTGAGCCATGTTGCATGCAACACACACATGCAGGAAAGCACAACAACTGCATATTGTTGAATTCGTCTTTTTGTTTTGCTCTTGTTCTTTTGTTGCCACACACAGTTCGGCCCCGTCGCCCTCTCCCTCACCCTCTTTCACTCTCACTCCATTGACTTTTCTTTTGTGCTGCTGCTGCTGCTGCTGCTTGCCTCCAGTGGCTGCCACGCTGCTGTCGCTTTCTGTTCCACAATCATTTTAACCCAAATTGTTATTGTTGCTACATTTTGCATTGCAATTTTCAGTTAGCTAACGAAATATGTGTCGCTTGGCAGCTGCGGCGCCGCGGCGTTGCAGCGACGTCGCTGCGACGGGGGCAACAGCTCAGTTAGACAAGCGAAACTGTTGCTGTTGCAACGCTTGACATTTCGCTTCTAGCTGCTACCATAAAGTCTCGAGACAGTTTCGGGTTCTCTCATCTAGCTTTTTTTCCTTTTATTTTAATTTCAAAAAGCCAAAAATTCCGGCCAAAAAAATGCAATTTTGGTGTAGCTTAAATTGAAAGCCATTTTATCCTCCGGCAGGCTGCAGAATACAAAAAGAAGAAGCAGCAAAACAGAAATATGGCAAAAGATGGCAGCAGTTCGTTATTCCGGAAGTGCATCAGCGATGCATAAATGACAGATGGCAATAGCTATCGATAACATATCGATGAGTCTCAATATCAATAAATCGATATACAGATAGACTATATAATATTATATTGTAATATTCATAACATAATTATCGATAGTATAACGTGAATCGATAATTATAGAACACGAATGTCAAAAACCACTCAAACATATATCACATATATATATATATATATATAACAACATGGAAGCCCGATAGCATAATGTGTACCAAGTGTATCGATAATCGATTGTCCACTCATTCAACACACTCATATGCAATAAATAATATACACCAAAAATAAAAGTAATTTCGTTTAGCACCTGCTGAAACTATTGACAAGTGAAACCAAATGTTATCGAGCAAAAACGATTTATGACAAAATGCAGACATTTTATCGAGCTGTTATCGAACGAATTCTAAAAGCACTCTCGGCATACGTTTTATTATATACATTTATATATAGATAAATACATATGCACGTGCTGTGAAAATTCCATTTCGGACATTTATCGTCGACAATGCGGCGCAGATAAGATCCGGGAAACTGGGGCAACTAACGCAACCACAACAACAACAACAACAGCGTTTAATATTGAAAGTGTGTAATCAAGTACAACAAAGTGCTGAACATGTTACCGCCGTGGCACGTAATGGCCTTATCTACATTAGCATCAAGTGTAAATACATTTATAGAGACAATAAATTATTTCGTGCAATGGGAGAGTCAAGGGTTTATCGACATATAGACATATACGTATATATAGAGGATTATCTTCTATTCAAATAGAATATTTGTATTGATCATTCTTATGTATTGAACGTTTTTGTATGGGTAAATTAGGTGCTGCTACTATTTTAGTGCAGTTATCGGCTATCGATTAATCGATAAGAACATTTTACAATGTATATTGCAATATATGATCTGATTGCAACTCCGGCAACTATTGTTTACTATTCATACACTACTATTCTTGTGTGTAAACATTTATCGATATATTAATCGATACATCAATCGATATATATCTGTTCTGACACCACTCCAACTTGGCTGTCAATCAATTCGTACTCAATTCACACTAACATTGATGTTCACCGCCATTTATCGATAAATGCATCAATCTATATCGATACAAATTCAACGCCATTTCTACTGCCAATCGATTCCCATTCAAGTCACACCGAAAACATGACACAAATTCCATGTGAACAACACTTAATGACTAAGCCATGTACACAACAAATAAATGATGTACATCAAGTAATTGAAGGACTCGTCGCTGCCATTTGGCGAGGAGCCCCACGAGCAAGCGCTACCTGCATAGGCATGCGGGCGGGCGGCCAATTTGAAGTGTTTTAATTTAATTTCAACGATGATGTTGATGATGAGGCAGATAGACGCGGACGTCTGACGGCGGCAATCAGAGCAATCAGGCAATTCAATCAACCAACGGAGACGACGGCTGGAGAGCAACTACCCTCTCAGCTCTCAACCCCTAGCTGTAGCCTCCAGACATTCGGCCATTGGTTCAACTGCCGCCCGCCGGCGTCTGCTTGGCGCTGTCGGTGGCATAATGTAGACGCATCTGCAAGTGGGGATTGCATGCACAGAGACACACACACACATATATATATATATATATATATATATATATGTAGATACAAATATCTCGTTTATCTTGAACAGCAGACATCGCACATGCACATGTGTCTCAGTCTCTCTTTCTCTCTCTCTCTCTCTCACTGTCAGTGTGTGTGTAGAAGGATTTACTTGTCGTTGGGCGACGTGCAGCGCAGGCTGCTCCAAAACTTTGCCAAAGCTGCAGGAACAAGTTGTTGACAACAGCGGCAAAAATTTACAGACAGACTCTCGCACGAGTTGCACACATTGCATGATGATGATGATTGTTGTTGTAGAAAAGTTCTGGCGTCCTGGCGCATAATTCCGAAATAAGTTGCCCGTCTCCCCACACGTTGCGGCAGCACAAAGCGAAAAGCGAGTGCAGTCAACTTTTGTTGTTATCGCTGCCAGCCAAAAACTTATGCACTTTCTTCTCACTCTCTCTCTCTATCTCTCTCGCACTCGCTGGCAAGATGCACCAACTCGAACTGGCTGACGCCGGCAACTCCTCGGGTCTAGGCGATAAGCAGCTGGGTTTTTATTTTAATTAACGCATCCAACTGCAGCAGCATCCAGCAGAGCCATCCCCGCCAGCAGCAGCTAACGACGGGCAGGAGGAGATAGCGGCGTCAATGTTGGGGAGAGGAGAGCAGGCTCACATTTATGGAGCATGTTATCTAATTATAAAAACAAAGCCAGACAAAGTCACAGGGAAACATGCATCACGTGTTTCATTTGCCCCAACAACAACAACAACAAGAGCAACAACAACAGCAACTACATCAAATCGTCTAGCTATTTTCTCACATGAGTTCACAATTATTTCTTCGTCTTTTATATATTGTTTGGGGTCTTAAGCACAGCTGAAGCAAATATTTGACTAGAAACAATGGCTGCGGTGCATAGCTGATAAAAAGGTTAAGTAATTCTGTCAATATCAACAACAACAACAACAATGATAATCTTGAAGTGCCCAGCTACCAGATACTCTGTCTCACCTTAAGGCAGCTGCTTTGCTGTATCCTCAGAGCAGACCTATGAGAATATTCATTTTCACAGTTTCCACATATGGGAAAACAAATATAATGCATAAAAATCGATATTTATTGATATGCAACAAGTTATCGACGCAACGCATTCGCTTGCTCTGTTTGTCCTCGACTCAATTTAGCTATTGATATGTTTTATTCGCCTGTTGCACAAAGCCCTTTTAGCCCATTAATAATGTGCACACTGTACGGGGCAACAACAACAGCAGAACAAAGCGCCTAAAACATGACTACAAAAAAATAAGAGTGCTTTTGAAACTCAGCCACAACAAAGACAACAAAGATTTTTATTCATGAATGATTCATTATGCACAACAGAAAAGCAAACAAAACCAAATACAGAAACAACTAAGAAAGCGCCAGATGAGAGTGCTCGACTACGAGATTCCCTGAATCTTTCGAGAAACTGATATTTCAATAACTCTTCGCCTCTTTTCTGCTTACACAAAAAACAATTCATACACACGCATACACACAAGCACACACACAGACATGGATGCAGCGTGGGCTTACTATGGGAACTTAATTGGCTTGTGGATGAACTTTCTTCATGAAACTTTCAGAACATTGATAATTTTCGATAAGGTTTATAATCGATAACAAAATAAGGGGAAACTATCGTTTTTTTTTTTAAGATTAACTCAATGTGCGTGTGATATACGGGAACCTTGGAAAAAAAATTCAAATCGCTAGCTCTTATATCTTCCGAGTTCGACGCGTTCACACATACGGACAAACATACCGACAGGACTAAATCAACTCAGCTAGTTGCCCTGAAAAAGAATATATTTAATTTATGGAGCCTGCCACGCTTTCTTCTGATTGTTACATATTTTTAACCAAACCATAATACCCTGATTTCCCATTTTCAATGGGTTCAGGGTATAAAAAGCTACAATAGATGTGCGGGTCAAGTTGAAGTAGAAAAAGAGAGCATATTGGCTTTGCTTGATGCGGCACTTGAATATATTTCGAAATATGAATCTATCAAAATAATGCAGTTATTCCATGAAAATTAAAAATATTTAATAAAAAATAAAATTAAAAAAAATTAAAATTAAATTTTATTCATAATTTTCTTCAAAATTTAAAAGAAAATTATTAATATGGTTTAATTTCAATTTGTTCACTAAATATTACTCTTTTTAATTTTTGACTATTTATTTTTTATATTTAATTGTTTAAACTATTTATTATTTTCATATTATTTGTTTTTAATTATTTATTCAATTTTTCTTATGCATTTTAATTTGATAATTAGTAATTTAATTTTCTATTTTTTGCTTTTTAATTGATTTAATTTAATTTTTAATTTAATTAATTATTATTTTATAAAATTCTTTATTTTTTAATATTTCATATTGTTCTTTGTTTTTAACTATCAATTTTAACTTTATAATTTTTATTATTATTTTTAAAAAACATTTTTATTTGCCATTAAAGATTGTTAATGTTAAAATGTCATAAAATTTTCCATATTCTATTCCATATTCAATATTCTCTTTTTCGTTGTGATTCGAAACTCAATTTGCATATGAATATATGAATGAATATAAAAGCTTTTCCGACAACTTCAAGGTCACAAGGTCGCACAACTTTGTGCTAAATCTTCTTAACGCCTAAAAAGGCGTGGCACATGGGTAGTTTTAAACCCAGTTGCAGAGCTCCTCATAGTTTACTCTGCTAATGCTGCATAAATTATATATTCTATATATTTAAATGTATATTTAATTTCTACGTTGAGCGAGTATTTTGCAGTCAGTTGAGCTCGATTTTCTTTCATATTTTATATTGTTGCAATGATTAAAGTAACAAAAAACCCTAAACAAAACACACTAAGCCGATTCAGCTGTTGTTTTCCGACACGCCAAACGTGAATGTTTAATTGTTCATGAATAGTGCTGGAAATATATACATATCTCTAAATATATGTATATATAAAATATATATAAATATCTGTTTACGTATTTTCATTATAATACTGAATGCATCTACTTGCTGAAGCGAAAGGAATTTCCTTTGCCCCCCACAAGCAATTCATTGAAGTGATTCTGGGGCTCCATTGGAGCCATTCTCAATGCTGGCGAGCAAATTAGCTGGCCACGCCCATCGATGAATCGATGATTCGTTGAGCGTGTAACGAACTTGTAATGCTCTGATGCAGAAGCATGAGGGTGCTCTGCTCGTATATCCTGTCAAAGTACATTGGCACTACCAGACAGCGCTCAAGCATGTGCCCCTATATTGAGAGCTATGTAGGAGCTATACCTTTTTACGGTTATCACAACTATTCTCATTGTTGTTGCTGTTGTTGTTGTTATTGTTGTTCTCAGTGTGCGTTAATATTGTTGCATCAGCTATTTCGCACTTGTGTGGGTCAACAGAGTTGGCGAATGAAAATATCCTTAAATTGCATTGCAGTGCAGAAACTTTAAGCCATTTGCAAATGCATTGCTCAGGGCCACTGCCACGCCCACGCCCACGCCCACGCCCACGCCCACTCCAGCTGACCTTTAGCTCTTGAGCGGACAAAAAGCAATTGAAATGATTCACCACTTATACAATTACTATAAAAATTCATTTTAAAATACTTTTCATTAAGGCTGCAGGCATTTTAGCATGTATTTAATTTGTAGCTAAAGGTTCACTAAATCAAATGCTGACCGACGACGGGATACCGTGCAAGACAGATTTCCAAAAGTCCTACAAATAATATTTATATGTGAAATATCTAGACTGAAAATAAATCATCAAATAAATTCACCTCCCACTTCACTTAATTTCTTAATTAGTTTAAGCTCAACTGTTGGCAATCTATAGGGTATATCGGCAGCATTCAAAATGAAATGGAATGCAACACAAAAAAAAATAATTAACGTGAACTAAGCTGAAGAGGACTTTCAAAAGTGAATTCTGTATAAAGCCAGCTAATTCATTTACATTCAAATAGACTGATGAATAGTTAGGCAAAATGGATTGATGGATAAATAAAATAAGAGCAGGATAAGGCTGGGGGTGGGAGGGGAGTTGTATTAATGATTGCAGTGTGCAAACTTTTTAATGACTATTGCTGCAAATTAAATGCAATGACAACAACAACAACAATCCAATAGAGCGAAAAGAGCAATGGCAATAATGGCAAGCCGCTTGTCAATTTCAAATAAGATGAATGCATATCAATTATACACACACAGACAGACAGACGCACATACACACACACACATGTATATTAAGAACTTAGCAATGGAAATTTCATTCATCAATTTTTTGCTTTTTTGCTCAGCATTGGGAAATGAAAATGATTTCCATACTAGAAAACAAACAGAGCAAAAAAAAAGCCGCACACACACACATACACATATTTCAGTCAAATCAACACGTTTGGTGTGTGTGTGAGTGTGTGTAGCCACATGCCAGCTTAGTCAATATGTATATGAACGTGCATGTGTGTGCATGAGGATGTGCGTGTGCATGTGGGTGTGTGTATGATGGTTGTTGTTGTTGCTGATTGAATTGTGCACACGGAAAAGTCGAAAAGTTTTCCAGCGAGCTTCTAACACCGAATTCCCAGCACACACTTTCACTCTCTCTCTCTCTCTCTCTCTTTCTCTCTCTCTCTCTGTCTCACTCTCTGTCTGTCTCCCTCACTCACTGTATGTGGGCATGTAAATTGGGTTTTATGCTTAAATGTGTGCCTGAGCTTTGGCCTGAATATATAATGAAAATTTTACACACTCAACAACAACAATAACAATAGCAGCAGCAGCAGCAGCAACAACAACAACAATAACTTTTCAAACACTTTCCGCGACGCCTGCTAAATGCCAGCATTCGCGACATTGACTTTGAAAATTAGTTTTTCCGCTGTCTCAAGCAGCGACGCAACGCGCCGCGCCACACCCACCGCCCATCACCCATCGACCGCTTAAAAGCCAACTCAACGCATAACCACCTAGGTCGCGCACACAAATTGGTTTTGCTAATTAGCCAACATGCGCTCGCCTAATCCGAAATCCTGTGATTAACATTCCAGCCGACGAGCCGCAAGTGATTGATCAGCTATTAGACAGAGAGAGAGAGAGAGAGAGAGAGTGAGAGTGAGACAGAGAGAGAGAGAGAGAGCGACCGAGAGAGAGAGAGAAATAGAAGGCTAAAGGATTAAGCTCTTGCATGCCAAATTCAGTGAGTTCAAGATAATTCTTACTCTTACTATATCAGATTTGATAAGAACTCCTAGTCATCTGTTAAGAAAAAAGAGCTCATAGAAAGTTCTAAAGTATCCTCCTTGAACTCTCTATCATATTTGATAAGCATTCCAAAAAATGACTTTCGATTTGTAATCCACGTGCAGCGAATTCAATTATCTGGCTAAAACCTTTTGTGTTAATTAGAGCCGGACATATGCTGCGGACATAAGTCAACATAATATTTAAAGAAATATTAATATAAATCTCTGGGCTGCTGCTGCCACGTTTTCATGGTGGGACGTGATTTCTTTTGGCCTGTTGCCAATTAGCGTGCCTTAAATTTAACTGTGCATTGACATTGAAAAACGGTTGCCAGCAATGCTCGCTACACACACACACACACACACACACACGCACACGCACACGCACAGCTTGTGTATGTGTGTGGGTGTGCGTGCGTCTGTTAGATGCTTGATTATTAAACGGCGCGCAAAGGAAAAAGGCCAGCGAGGTCCTCGTGGGAAGTTCTTAGGCCCCAAGACCCAAGACTGACATTTTGACATTGACTTGGGGCTTAGCTCGCGCAGAGATATACATATATACCTATATATTCACTATATATATTCACACACATATACATACACAGTATCACAATCGTTTTTTGGCGCTTGGCGAAGGTGTGACAAGGGACTTGGCATAGTTTATGCTGCTCGTTTGTAAATACATAAAATTTGATGGGTTGTTCGAGCCGTTCGAAAACTCGAACTCAAATTAATTAACTCTCATCGATTGGGTGTATCTGCTTCAGGAGGGCTCGTTACTTTCTTTTCTTCTACCTATCTAAAGCATAATCAATTACCTAATTGAAAAAACAAACTAAAACTACGAACAGCTCGATAAGTCCTTGACATGGGGCTCGAGGTGTGCGAGTTAGTCACAAAGAAAAATGATGTTTGCCCTAAGTGTTAAATGACAAATATTATAAAGAATTTACACTGATTTGTGGCCGCAGATATGCGAGGAGCCTAGAGAGAGGGAAGTACGGTAGATACCCTACACATCTACAGTTATCAAACTGAACTGCGTGATTGGCGAGCACGACTAGAAAGCACTCTACTGCAGGCTGCTACAAAATATAGTCGAAGAAATAGGGGAGAATTTTCAGGAAATATACTGCAAGGCGGGAAACTTGTGCTAGGTAATGATTGACGCGAAGATACCCTAATATTTATCTTTCCTTTTTAATGCTGTTTAATGCACTTCCAAACGGCAAAGAATGTTTGTGCAATGACCGACTAGAATATACCCTAAGTTCTAATGGGTGTTTCTTGAGAGTTGGGAGAAATTTTGATATACTCAATATTCGTATGAAAACTATAAATAAATATAAGGCACATATATATTAAGAAAACCTTTTGAGCCAATTAAGAGTGTCATAGGTAGTGAATGACTAGAACTGTTCTAGGGTGTTCTAGTTTTTCTAATAGGTGCGCTTTGAGAGTTGGAAGAGCACCTCGAGGCAGTTATGTCAGCCAGAGAGTTGGTAAACGCGTAGCTGGACATGGCTCAATCAACTCAGTTGACGCTCCTGCCCAATAATCTATATGCTTTATGGCTATACATATATTTACTTTGCTCTTTAACTTGCATTTTTAATTAACTGACTAAATAAAAACACGCATTGCATTTATTCATTTGTTGAAATAAGAGTTGTTCACACTTTTGATGAAATGCAATTTCTCAGTTAATACAAACGAATGTAATATATATAAAATGCTCGTATTTATTTATGGAAACGACGTTGCCCGGCAGCCAAACAGATCAATGGATGCGCTTATAATAGGAGCAGCAATCGAAATTAATAAACTAAAGCCAATATTTGTGAAATTCCGTTCTGCTGACAAAGGTATTTGGCTTTGTCCCGCGAGCTAATAATAAAGCAATTTTTACACTTTGCAGTGATGAAATGAGCAGCACAAACGCCCCAGAACAGAGAACCCAGAGCCTAGAAAAATAGTCATATTAATCCAAATAGAAATTGCTTTATAAAATTCCTATCAAAAACAAAAATTAATTGCACATTTCAGTTTCAGCAAACAGAGTCATGACATATATTCGATTAATTTGATCTCTTTCTAGCATAAGCTGAAACAGAGGCATACAAAATCCAAAACTGCGCTCTAAGAACTAAATAAGGAATATCGATTATCACAATGCCAATATTCACTGAATTTCCTCATTTTCAATGGACTTGGGATATATGTAATATAAATTAAAATAATACAATATAATATAATAATATAATAATATATAATATAATAATATATAATATATAATTATCTAATTTTTCTCTACTTAAAATCATTTAAGTTCGAGCAACTAATTCAACAATCCAATTAAGAACTTTGCCTTGAATATAATAATTTAAAATATTTTTAAAATGTAATCTCTCAATTTTTAGCACAAAGTTCAATATTTTTCGTTGCCCTTATATGTTTAATAAATGCAAAATTTTACCATTCCTTTCAGCATGGAGCATTCCATTAGATATATTGTAGGACTTACCTAAAATGAGAAATAAAATATAAAATTTATTAAAATTTAAAATAGTACCAAATAATAATAAATAATATATAGATAAATGCAGATTAACGTTTAACTAAAATCGCTCTTAAATAATTTATTATATTAAAGTGGATTTTCCTCGTAAAATTATGTTAAAGATTTTTCACATGCATTTTATTTATAGCTTCCTTTCATATTTCTAATTTCTAGTTGTTTGTTGTTGTTTCCTTTCTTTGTTTTCCGTTTTTCTGTTTTCGTTTCTGTTTTTTTTTTTTTTTTTTTTTTTTTGTCATGTCATCATAAACAATAACAATTCCCTCGTTGTTTATGTTGATGATGAACTGCCGCAAACGATATTGTTGTTGTCGCGTGCTATCTGGCTAATTAAATGCGACAAAATGTGCGTCTACAAGCGGCGGCAGCAATAAAACACGCACGCCAGTATATGTGTGTGTGTGTGTGTGTGAGTCTATGGGGAGTGTGGGTATGTGTGTGTGGGTGTGTGTGTATAATCTCTTTGAAGGGAAGCTGTCAAACATTTAGCGCCTGGAATTGGCCATCAACTGTCTCAGTTGAAAAAGAAGCGGAGACTTTTCGGCTGACAAATAAACAATGGAATGTTGCGCATATGAGAAGAGAAAAAAAAAGGCAGCTGACAACGAGGGAGTGAAAGAGAGAGTGAGGTGGGCGGTGGGCGGTGGGCGTTGGGTGGGTCATATAGTAGCATGTGCTTGAGAAATCTTTGAGCAGCAAATTGTTTTGTTGTTTGCCATGTTGCTTGTCTCCTGTTGTTATTGTTTATTCAACACGAGTGTCAAAAGCCAACACACACACACGTACACACATGCATAGCTCTAGCCAGGAGAGACGGAGAAGCGATGCTGCGTGAATTATGTAGCAGCGCATTGTATCTGAATCAGAGGGAATCGCCCCTGCACAGAGTCGAGCACCGCCCGAGATAAAAATACAAAATCAAATAAAATGTGACAAGCGCGGCACACGCGACTGCGCCAATGTCTTGCGAAGTGGATTGCGATTTGATGGCGGGACAAAGTGGGGCAGCGAAGGCGGGTAGGGAGAGGGTGGGGCCTGCTGTCTGCCTGACAGGCCATGTAGAAGGGGTTATCAACAGAGCGTGTGCCTCTGTCTGTGTGCGTGTTTGTGTACATGACATATCGCATAAAACTTTTAGCTGTTTGTCGATCAATGTTCAAAATAAATAAAGCATTTTTGTTCTGCTCCTGCTTCTGCTTCAGTTTCAGTTTCAGCTTCTTCTTCTTCTTCTTCTGGTGCTTGTTCTCTCTTCATATTGACACACAATGGGGCATACGAATCTAACAAGTCAGCGGCGGCACTTCTGCTGAAACCCAGCTAAAGCTATGCGAAATTTAATCAAAATCCATTAAATGAAATTGTTCCATTTTTCTCTGATATCAAAGGCAAAAAAAAGCTTGTTTGATAAAGTGACATAAAAAAGGAATAACAATAATAACGAATCAAATATATAACAATGTACATCAAAATGCTGTTCAGTAGAAAAAAAAAGAAATTTGGAATACTTCTCGCCATATATACTACAAATGTGTTTGCCCTCAAGCAAATAGTTGAGCAACTGAGCACTAAATCTTGGGCAATAAAACTTGGGGATAAACACAAGATTTTAATGAAAATAAATATTAAGATTCACATATTTTGTTCCCAATTTAGATGCTGCTATAAACAAGTGCACTTTAGGGCCGTGGATTATATTCCTGTCTGAGAACGGGAATTTTTGTATTTATTGGTATTTTTATAGCTCGCTCTACTATTTTTATGAGCCCAACAGAATATATCTGTTCTATATATAGATATAAAGCCCTATGGACTTTACAGTGCAATCCTTTCGTAGAAAAACTATGAAACAAAAGTTGAAATGATTCAAAGCTTGAGAGGCTTTTTAAAGATCAAGTAGATATCGAAGAATTGAGAAATTACGTATCTAAAATTCCAAGAAAGTGAATTTATTGATAGAGCAATTGTAGCTGAACATTAAAAGTTGGAGCTTAATAAATGATAAGATCTGTGTCTATATCTATCTGTACAGGGCTGTCCACATTCGACATACCCATCAGACAATCCTATATCTTTTGACAGATACAGACAGAAGAATACATATATATCTATATACATATGTATATATATCTATATACATATATATATCTATATACATACATATATATCTATATATGCATATATACTCAAGTATGCAAATATCCAGATACAGATATATGGATATATAGATATATATGTACTCTTCCATGGTAAAAATCTGCCAGATCTATGTATCTATATATCTTCATATCTATATATCTCCATATCTTTATATCAAGCTATCCCTGAATCCCGATATTTCTGTCTCTATCCCTTTATTATTTCTATGTCCCTAATTCTCCCTAAATCCCTAAATTTCTATATGCCAATTCAGTTCTTTCCCTCGCCAAATCCTAATTCAGCCATCAACTTCGAATGGAAGCCAATGCTCCATCTGCTTTCAAACACTTTCAAGTCCACATTTGTAACTTAAGAAATTAAAGTGTTAAGGAACATTCGCTGCTTTCAAGTGGCTCAGAGTCTGGCCCAGCAAATCCAGGACCCTTTCTTTCAGGCAGCTGCTGCTGCTGGGCATTTTGATTGAAGTCCGAAGGCCGAGGCTGCTGTGGCTGGGGGTATTGCGTGTTAAGTGTTCAAACGACACGCCCACCCACCTATTGGCAGAAGGGCGACATGGAGGCATGGCGGCATGGCGGGGCATTGGGCTTCATTGCCCAGACGCACGACCCGGCTATATAAATAGGCCGCAGCCAGAGTAAAATATGCAAAAATTTGCAAACTGTTTATGGCAAATCAAATTATGTGCATATGTTTGGCTGATTTCTCATTCGTTGCTCGTCGACGGCGTCGTCTATAAAGAATGTTGTACGCTGTTTATGTTCTTTTCAACAATATATTTTGCTGCCTTTATTGATTGCGCGCGTGTGTGTGTGTGTGTGTGTGTGTATCGGTGTGTGTAGATTGCGTGCAGCTAACCTATTTATTTTGAAGTTGTGCCAAAGACGTGTCAAGACAATTCAAGCAAATAGCCAACAACTGCCGAGCAGCGGCTGCGTTCTACGCTAATGGACATAATTATGCACAAGGAGCAGCTAAAGCGATGCAGAACAAAAGAAGAAGAAAGAAGAAAACCACAACAGGCAGCAATTGCAAGTGGGCGTAACTGACTGCCTTATACCCGACTAAAGTGCCAAAAACGAAGCTTATATACATATTTGTGTATTTCTATTGGTCTAACTATAGATCGCATGAAACAAAGTCTATATAAAGTGGGCGATGTCTCAGCATATCAAGTATATATATATAAGGCCAATATACTTTTCGTTTATATTCTGAGCTGGCAGAAAAACAAAACAAAAGGCTCTCACGTTTCCATACAGTATATAATATGCGTATGTGTATATGTGTGTGCTCTGTACATATACTCCAACTGAACGACAATTAACGACAGTCCATGTTGGTCCGATGGGCGTGTTTGATCGCAAGAAGCTGCAGCGGCTACACCCAAAGGCCTGCGTCTAATGACTTTTAAATGCATTTAAGCAACAACAGCAGCAGCAGCAAGAGCAGGAGCAGCAGAAGCAGCAGAAGCAGCAGAAGCAGCAGAAGCAGAAGCAGCAGCAGCAGCAGCAACAACAGCAGCAGCAGCAGAAGCAGTAGCTACAGCAGCAGCAATAACAACAGCAGCAGCAGATAGAGCAGCAGCAGCAGCAGCAGCAACAGCAGCAGCAGCAGAAGCAGCAGCAGCAGCAGCAGCAGAAGCAGCAGAAGCAGCAGCAGCAGCAGCAGCAGCAACAGCAGCAACAGCAGCAGCAGCAGCAGAAGCAGCAATAACAACAGCAGCAGCAGCTAGAGCAGCAGCTAGAGCAGCAGCAGCAGAAGCAGCAGAAACAGCAGCAGCACCAGCAGCAGCAGCAGAAGCAGCAACAGCAGCAGCAGCAGCAATAGCAGGAGTTGGCAATAGGAAAAAATATACAGATACAAAGAAAAAATAGACAAAGAGCCAAACAATATAGGGGACAAGTACAGGGTATAGGTGGACATCGATTGCTGAAGATTCCGCCAAGCTAAAATTCTTTTAAAACCATTCTCCAAATGAAGGCAAAGCGAGATGTGGGCAAGAACCCAGCCACTCCAAAAGTACGAGGTGTTAAGTCAGCACAAGATCTGGAATAGTGTAGGGTATATAAAAACTAATAATAAGCAATTAAAATCGATTGCAAAGCCAAGGCCAATAGCAAGAAACATCACGCTTAATTCAATTTATACAGGGTATGCGATGCAATGCCTTGGGCAATAAAGCATAGAAATGCGCAATAAAGAAAAAAAAAACAATCAATTACCAGACAGTAGCTGGCCGCCCCTCTTTGCCATGGGCGTGGCAGTGGGGCCACTGATGAGTAGCTGAGGCCAACGACGTCATCGTCACTGCTGTCGGCCGAAAGTCAAAGGGCTTTATGCTAATTGGTTGTAAACTCTGTCGCACACGTTGCCCCCTCTCCCGCTCTATCTTTCTCTCTCTCTCTCTCTCGCTGTCTCTTGTGCCGCACTCAATAGGCATGTGTGTGTGTGTGTCTGTGTGTTCGCATTTTGATGTGTGCGTGCCTCAGTTTGTTCTTATTTTAAATATGAACTTCCTGTTTGCCTTTCAACTGAAGTTGGGCAGCAAACAGAAGAAATCGTTTGTTTATTTCTTTCTCTTTTTCTCTACACGTTTTTTGTTTTTTGTTTTTTTTTTTCTTTTTTGTACATATTTTCTTGCTCTTTGTGCTGTATTTAATTGAGGTTCTCTGCAGGGGCAACGCTTATTTTCCAGCGAATTTTTAATCAGTCTCCATCATATCAATTAAAATGGCCCACAGTTCAGGAACTTTCGTTTGCCCACAGAGGAAATATTGCACAAAACGTGCGGGCAGCTACACTGAGCGAAAAACTTTTGCAAAGGTATACAATTAAAATTCATATCTATCAGAATGAACAAAGGTCAAACTATCGATTGATTTCGAACCACTTGAGAGTGCCGACAAATACCGTAGATATGAATGCATACAAATTTATCTGATCACACGTTAACCTCGATAATTTCTATTGGCCGTAGTTGCTTCTGCAGTAATTATTAGTGGTGTGATATATGCTACTGATTAGATGGCAATTTACAACAAATGAATTTCTCTACTGAATTTTAATTTAAAAGAATTTTAGAAAAATGCACAATTAAAAATATTGAATATTTAAATATTGAAAATATCAAAATAGTGTTAAATGCATTTAAGAAACTGTTCTTTTTTTATTTAATCATTTTGTTATTTTTAAATATTTATTTATTTTATTTTTAACTTTTATTTTTACAATTTTTTTTATATTTAAAAATTTTTTTATTTAAAATTTTTTGATTATAATATTTATTTTGTATTTTTTTTTATAATTTTTATTTAATTATTTTTTTTAATACATATTTTTTAAATTATTATTTTTTTAATACATTTTTGTTGTTTTTTTTTTTAGTTTTTTAAACTTCTGTTTTAAATTTTTTAATTTAAAAAAAAAATTTTTTTTATTTATTAAATATAGATATATATTATTAGTTTTTTTTATTCTTTTTATTTATTCACTTTATTTATTTATCTTTTTTTTTTTAAGTGTAAACACTATGTAAAGGCTTTGAAAATATTTATAAACATCCAAATTTTACCAATTAATATTAAATACAACATTTGAAAGTTTTCGTTCGAAATATATTCAAGGTATTATAACTGCAAATTTATATACGTTTATAATCGTTTACATTCAATTGGAAATAGTTATTGAGTGCTTGAGGCTAAATTGATCTGCTGGTGCTATATATAGAATGGATCACAGACTGAGATGAGCTACCCCTGAGTCTCTTATTCAATAAATATGAACCCATCGTTCTCAGAGTCTACGAGCAGAATCTGATTAGGATTGACTCAAGCCATCATCCTAATCAAGATGACGTATGCCCTATGTTGTTCTTCTGTCTCTTACACACACTTTTCCAAGACCATTATACCCTCTTTTCTCACAAGCTCTCTCTCTTCTTACTCCACTCTTTCGTCCAGTGTATGTCACGCACTCCTTTACCGCCTGTTCATATTAATTACAACGGCTTGGACACAATTTATATATGTATTTAATATGTCTACAGCTGCAGCTTCGTCATGCTCGGTTCTTCTTCGCCGCTGCAATCAAAGTGCGGCTCATGCGCGGTCAGACAACGCGGTTGCTGTTGTCCAGCTCAGCTCAGTTCAGTTTAGTTGAGTTGGCAAGTTCTGGATGCCATTTATGGGCCAGCTGCAGCTTTGTTTATCTGTTTTCAGCTATGGTCATGTGACATTATTCGCGCAACAACGCGCTACTTAACTGCTTGCCACAAATGGTGCAAACACGTTGTGATGCGCGTTGCCAATATTATTTCGACAAGCAGCGCAAAAATGTAGCAAATAGTTGTGCGTTCCACAGCAAGATGAAGAGGAGTGGCAGGAGGAGGTGGGGAGGAGTTGTAGTAGCAGCATCAAGCCCACAGTGGGCTCTGCTCGTCTGCTCGACCCGTCATCAAGCAACCATCTAAGCAAACAAACAGTTTCAATGTTGACGCTGGGAACGAGCGATGGGCGCTGCTTCAGTGTTCTGCGCTGCGTTTTATTTTTTGCCAACTTCTACTACTTCTTAACCCCACCTTTCTTGTTTCATAAATGTATATGTACTACGTACATATGTATGTGTTAGTGTATATATGCCTGTGTAAATATGTATATTTCGCCTTTTCGCTTCTTTTTTTTCTGTTTCATTAACAAACAGGAGCACGTCACTAACTTCCCCTGCCATACAACCAGGAAGTACGCTACAATGCACACGCACACACCCACACTTACACACACACTCACACACAACACACTCTAACCAAAGTTAAGGGCGCAGCGCAAAAGAAGTCAGGCAGCCTCGAGTCAAACAGCGGCCAGCCATATGAGGTTAGCTGCGCTTGCACAGATGATACAAAATATAACAGCAACACACACACATATATACACGTGTGCTCACACACATACTCCCACACACACACACACACACACACACATACAAGCGTGTTTAGCTTTAGGCGTACCCTAAGCTAAATTTGGTTGACCTACGCTTCTCTTTTTATACCCTGATCCCATTAAAAATGGGAAATCAGGGTATAATGGTTTTGTGAAAAGTATGTAACAGGCAGAAGGAGGCGTGGCAGACCCCATAAAGTATATATATTCTTGATCAGGGCGACGAGCTGAGTCGGTATAGCCCTGTCCGTCTGTCCGTCCGTCCGTCCGTCCGTCCGTCCGTCCGTCCGTCCGTCCGTCCGTATGAACGCCTAGATCTCAGAAGATATAAGAGCTAGAGACTTCAAATTTTGTATACATACTCATGTATACCATACGCAGTACAAGTTTATCTTTTTTTTTCGATAACTCGTCCGATTACTTTTTTATCGCGAATAATCGATAAATTGATTTTGTTTATTCACCGTAATTTCAATACTTTTAGACCTGGAGACTTCAGATTTGGTGTGTATATACATCTGATCAATACGCAGATTTTGTCATTTACAGATTTTGGATACCACGCCCCCTTCGCCCCCAATTTGCAAAAAACGTATTTTAAGTACTAGAGACTTGTGCTTTGGAATGTACACACACTTGCACATTGTGATCACATTCTGAAAGTTTCATGAAGATAGTCCTATTACAGGAGAAATTATTCAGCAACAAAATTCTCATAGTATTGCCCACACTGCAGCGCAGCCCAAGCGCAGTCGCTGCTTACTGCGCAGTTAGCAGAGCGCGTGCTTATGCGTGCGTGAATATCAGCTCTTTGTAGGGATCAGGGTATCTCCTAGTCGAGCAGTCTCGACTAGAGCTTCCTTACTTGTTGTTATTGCTTTTGCGATGCCCTGCCCAAAGGTCTTATCATTTTATGAGCAAGTGTAGGCGGAAGGCATATGAATTGCAGAAAGAAACATTTTGGATAAGTTGTCACACATAAACTATCAAATAGATCGAATACATCAAATTGATGAAATAGATCGAATAGATCAAATTGATCGAATTGATCGAATAAATCAAATATATCGAATATATCGAATATATCGCATAGATCGAATAGATCGAATAGATCGATATAGATATACAGTCTTTATTATATGTTAAATAAGTTAATTTACAGAAAGAATCATAATCTAATTTTTAAATAATCTCCCAAAGACCGTATATCATTTACTTGCCCCAAATAACATACAGATTGACAAATATATATTAAGAAAATCCCTTGAAAATTTATAGATTTTATAAAAAACTTTAAGCGAAAAGTAAAAGAATTGCAGAAAGATTTATGTTTCTTTCTTGGAATTTTTAGACAAGTTTCCATATTTTTTAATTGATATGCCTAAAATATCATATAGATTAACTATTATTTATATAGTTATACTAAATACACGTTATACTCTTTTATTTTAGAAGCAAGTCTAAGCAAAAGGCACGTTAATTTCAGAGAGAAACAGCAACAATTTTATAATTCTTGACAAGTTCGAATATATAGAAATATATATACGCATATATACTATATACTCTTCAGTGGTTAATATATATACAAATATATATATATATATATACATATATACTATATACACTTCAATGCTGTACTATTCCATCTGATTCTGTTTATCTGCTGGACCCAACTACAAGTAACTCAAGCTAGAAAAGTCCTAAACAACTTTCCTACGCTTCTATTTCAAAGCCATTCAGCTTAAGAGCATTCGAAATTTTAATTTGATATCTTCAATGCTTCTGCTTCTTCTTGTTCTTCTTCTTTCGCCTTTTGCCTTTCTGCTGCGTAGAGCGTATGCAGTTGTATACCTTGTTTGGCAGTTGCGTCAGTTCAGTTTGCTCACTTCATTATTTAGCTCAAAACGCCATAAATAAATGTTTTTTCTTTCTGTATTTTTATGCTGTGTTTATGCGCCTTTTGGCTGAATATCTTTTGGCCAACTACAGTGCACGATTTCCTTTTGATGTTAGAACCAGGCAGGCAGAGACAGCTCAAGAGTGAGGGAGATGGAGACTGTGACACATGTTTGGTTTTTACAACAACATTTCTTAATTCTTGCCGCCAAGCATGCGGCCAGCCCCTTTGATATATCAAATATATACATATATCTATACACATATATATATATATATATAATACTTGTATATATATATATATATATATATATATATATATATATATATATATCTATGTTTTATAATGTTTTATGCTCTTAAGCTCACATTTTATGTGTCAAACACATGTGCGAACGCCGACGAGTTGAACTAATACTCAGCCCATTGCAGAAGAGGAGGAGGAGGAGTAGGAGGAGGTGGGGGAGTTCGTCCCATTGCCCTCTCAACTCAACTATCTGTTCTATATGCACTCTTAATTATGGCCCAAGCTTGACTTTTTAAAGGCTGTGCATGGGCGGGAGCGCGAAGGAGGCGTGGAGCGTTGCATCGTAATCTGATTTATGTGCGCCGCTTGGCATTTATATTATGTCTCTTGTAATTACTCGTATTTTCATTTGGACTTGGGCCTCACGACACACACACACACTTACATATATATACATATGTATAGCCCTGCATTCCTTATGTCTGGCGACGCATTATGCATGTAAGTGGGTTGGGTTAAAGATCAGCCCTCTGCGATCGATGTCGTGTCAGACCCCCGGGTCCAGTGTGCAAACAAAAGTGAAATTGATTAATCACAAGGCGCAGAGACAGATAAAGAGAGAGAGAGAGAGAGAGAGTGAGAGAGAGGGAGATGGAGAGATACCAAAGTTGGTTGCTGTTCAAATTTAACCAGCACTTTAACATGGTGTCAAACCCAATCAAGTTGTGTGTGTGTTAATTAAAGTCAATTACGGCATTTCTGCTATGCAACCCATTAAATATAATCTGCAAGCCAAACTAAATATATACATATATATATATATATACATGTGAATATTTCTCTCTCTCAATATATATATACATATTTATATAGATCGCATTTGCAATGGAGTTCTGCTGCATTGGAAATACATTCATTATTCACATTTTATTCGCAGCCTTGTTAAAGAAGGGTAAAGGACTTGATATTCGGTTTCTTGGCAGCAGCAACCATCAATCACACATACATCAAGACAGCACCCAAGCAACCGCCCATCCACCCACCCCAAACATCACACGGAGTACAAATGACTCATCACAGTGGATCAATTAAAGAACAACAATATGGTATCATTGGATTGGCAAACTGGTAAACTGATACCGAGGATTGGTCTTATGCGTCAAGCCATGGAAATGCAAAAAAAAAAAAAAATAAATAAATAAATAAAAAGTAGCAGCAGAAGAAGAAATATAAATACAGATAGAGCTGGGTGTACGCCAGCGGGGCAAAGACTGAAAGCGACCCACAAATGCATATGGGCAGCAGTAGAGCAACAAAATGCAACGAAGAGAGAGAGGGAGAGTGCGACATGGATAGAAAGAGAAGGGTGGCAGGGGGGGGGGGGGGGAGATAAATTGAAAGAACTTTTGCTTCAATTTGCTAACTAACTAACTAAAGGACTCACTGACTGATTGTCAGTTTGATTCACTCTCAATAAGTAATTGACTAACTGACTAAGTGAGTGGCTGACTGAGTGATGGCAGTTTGGCTCTGATTGACTGATTGATTGATTGCCCAACTGACTACTGACTACTGACTGATTGACTTATTCAGAGACTGATTGACTTCATTGACTGACTGTCCAAGCTCGAGTGATTTCAAATGACTGATGGAACGATAGACTAATAGTCTGATTGACTAATAACGTGGCTGCCAGACTGTTTGCTGAATTGACTGATGCCCTGATTCACTTTCTGATTGACTTAGTGGAAGAGTCAACTTAATCACTGATTGGTTGTCTAGTATTCTAACTCCGATTGACGCTGAATAGCTGCTTGACTGAGTTACAAGTTGACTGACTGACTGAATGAAGGAGGGACTAATTGACTTACTGACCCGAGCGATTGCTTGACAGATGAACTAATTAGACAGACATTAACTAAGTTATTAACTAACTGACTATGATATACTCGTAATCTGATTGATGAATGAACTCACTGATTGACTGACTTGTAACCAATTGTTTTCGACTGATTGATGGACCATTTATTCCTTGACTGACTGATGGATGGGTGTACTGACTGACCGACTGCTTGACTGACTGAGTTTGGCATATTTACTGCCTGACTGATTGATAGACTCACTGACTGTTGGACTGACCAACGTCAAGACACTTACTACACTGTAGACTGAATGATTGATCGACTCTCGAATTGAATGATTGCCTCACCAATTGACCAACTTTTTGACTATCTTATTGACTGACTTAATTGTTGGCAGAGACTGCGACTCTTTGATTGACAGCTTGACCGACTGACTTCCCTGACTCTCACATTCGCTGACTCACTGACTGACTGACAGCGTAAGCAACTGATAAATGTGTGCAACAGTTTTCATAACGAGCAAACATATTGCTGTTACTGTTTGTGCTGCTGCTGCTGCTGGAGCTGCTGGTTTTTCTGTTCAGTGCTTCCTTCTTTATTTTAAGCGCACATTAAATGAGGCGAGACATTTTTAATTGATGCTCAATTAAGCAGCAAGCAAAAGCAGAAGCAAGCAGCAGCAAGCACCAGCAGCAGCCAAAGAGCAGGCGACGGCGACGTCAACTTTGCTGCTGGGCTGTTCATATTTTTATCAATCAAAATAAAAATATTGCACGTCAATGCCCAAGCAGACAGACATCGGAGGCGTCGTGTCAGAATGATTTTAATGAGCTTTAAGAAAATGACTTTGCATACAGTGTTGGAAAATGCCACGTTGAAGACTTCAATTGAAATTGAAAATAAAAGAGGTTGAACTTAGGTTTTTTCTAGTAAACATATACAGTTGAAATAATTTATACTTAGTACAATTAAATTTTAAACTTTTCTGTAAATTTCAAGCTTTAAAAAAAGAAAATCATCGAACCTTTCAACGAAATTAATTTTCTTTGCATGCAACTTTTATAGTTGATATAGCTCTAAGCTCGACTCGACACAGCTGGGGCTTACTTCACTCATTTTATTTACAATTAATTTCACTTTTTACTTTACTTTTTCTTTTTCGTTTTTGTTTTAATTATCTAATGATCGATGCTCTATGGAAAATAAGCAGCGAGTAAATGCTCTTCTCATGAAGAGGAAACAAGAGCGAAACACTGAGAGTTTGCATTAAACTTTCCACTTTCAAGCTAGATTTAAGCATGTAAATTATTTATATGGACATGAATATATATCACTTAGATATATATGTATATGTGTATTTATCTCGGATATGCATTTCTGCAAGCAGCAGGAAATAAAATTAAATTTATTTTGCCTTAATTGAAAAGGTCATTGAGATGCTCCGTGGGGGGGTGGGGCCTGCTGCTGCAAAGAGAACTTTTGAGCACGCAAACAAAAACAAGTCGCTGTTACACACTGTCTGTGTGTATGCATGTTTGTCTGTGTGTGTGTGTGTGTGAGAGAGTGCGCTGTAAAAGGCAACCGTTATGCGAAGTAAATATTTGCGCAATGGCGCAAAAACACAAATGCATATAAAATGCGTTGGGCAAGAGGAAAGCCAAGAAAATAAAAGTTTCAGTGGAATGGAGAAATGGCAAAAATAACAAACAAAAAAATAATAATAATAATGATAATATACAACAACAAAAATTATAATTAAACGCAATCAAATTTTGAATAAATACTTAAAAGTTGCAACAACAAAGTGAAGCATGCCTGACTAGAAGATACCCAGTGTGAAATATTTAGAATCATTGATAAAAAGTTAGTTATACGGCTATAAGATATCCAAATCTATAAGCTTTCAATTTATTCGTTAATTGTTTAAGAGTTTTTCTTGATGGAAATCAGTTGGTATCTTTGCCTGATTAAAAGATACTTAATCTATTACTTGAGCTTCTTTAAATACCTCTTCAATTGTTCTAAAGATTACAATTTTCTTGAAATTAAGCGAAGATATAACTACAATACTTAATAAGCTTGTTCCATATAGTTTATAGTATATATTCGATCAAGATGAAGTGCTGAGTCGATTTCAGCTGCTTCGTTTTTGCAGATATATATAGCACTAAGCCTTCGCCCACCATATACTAGGGTATATGGCACTATACACTCTGGCGTACGTACAGGGTATCAGAACAGAGGTAACATAAATTGAAATTAAATATATAAAGTAAGTTGACGCGCAAATTACACAACACCGTGGGCAAACAAAGCAACAGCAACAACGACAACAGAATAAAAGTGAACAGAAAATACACACAATTAGAATAGACACCCCCAGGCGCCCATTTAGTGAACACACATTTCTGCCCCAATGGGCGTGGCAGCTGGCAGCTGCAAACTACCCGTGTGTATTTCAGCTACAGGTGCCCAGGCGACCGGGCGACCGGGCGAGCAGACGCCCAGGTGTCCAGCTGTTCAGGTGCCCATGGGCCATCTATGCAAACAAACTTCAAACAGCCCGAAGTAGTTCGGGACAAATCAAAAACTTAACTTGGCCAAAAACAGGACTTGTAATGAAATTAATTTAGCTCGCGAAATACCCTACACAAACAGCTGTCAACCATATGAAAAAAAGAAGAAAAAAAAACAATTTAGAATTAGATTGTGAGTTGGGCAAAAGTTTTTGCTTGATTGAATTGGAAATGGGGCCTGGGAGTAATGCAAAAGAAATTTCTGTAGCATTTGTAAATTGCCTCAGTACATTGGCATGTGCCCCGCCCCCTCCACAGCTGGAACGGTGGAATGAAACACGCACTATAATTAAACGCAGCGGCATTAAAACTTAAATAGGCTTTCGCATAAAAAGAAAACGCCTTTTTTAATTGCCTGCTAAATGCTTATATAACATTGTAATTTTCACCCAGTCCCCTCGCTGCCCCTCGCCCACCACGCACCGCCCACCGATCTGCCCCAGGTTTTATTAGGCCCTCGTTATGCACGCACCAATTGTAAGTCGTTAGTTACATTTCATTAACTGCCGTTGCGCCGCATGCCGCATGCAGAGGGGGGCTGGGGCGGGGCCGGCCATACTTATATGCGAGGCAATATAAAGCAATTTTCAATTGAGTTTAATGGGCAAATGTTTACAATTGCGCTTATCAGCGATGATGTTGTAGCACCTCGCTGCCGTTCAATTAATGGTGAAAAGCAAGAGAAAGAGAGAGAGAAAGACAGCCAGAGAGAGAGAGATGAAATGAAAACAGAAATTAAGTAATATTTAGCAAAGAAACGGGCTAACGGTACGCTGCGCCTATTAGAAAGCAAACAAAAAAAGCCAAAAATTTTGCAAAAAGAAACTTACAAAAGAAAAGAAAGAAAGAAAATAACAAGAAGAAAGACACGATGAAACGCAGCTGATGGAGAGCTTTCACACAAAATACAACAATGATTATGATAATGATGATGATAATGACGACGAGTTGGCACGCCCACACGCAAAGGGCTGCCGCTTCGGTGCACAAAACAATGACAGTCCAAAGTTCACATCAACTTTTGACCAAAAGACCAAAAATGACGAATAGTAAAATAAAGCAAGAAAAAAAAAACAAGAGAAAGTCGAAGTTCAAATGCACTTACAAGGGCATGAGAGCCGTGGAAGATATAGAACTCTGATGTGATTAAGTTGGTTTAAGAGATCTTAGAAGATAACTTTGACAGAAGGAAACAGGATAATTAGATAGGTGGATCTATATTTGAGATATGTGAGAACTCCAGAATATTCGAGATGAGAGCCTGAAAGAAGAATATATTGAAGTCTCTAGGTCTCTATCTCGTATCTCTATTTTGTATCTTATATCTCGTATCTTGCATCTCGTATCTCGTATCACTATCTCGTATCTCGTATCTTATATCTCGTATCTCTATCTCGTATCTTGTATCTCGTATCTCGTATCTTGCATCTCGTATCTCGTATCACTATCTCGTATCTCTATCTCGTATCTCGTATCACTATCTCGTATCTCGTATCTTATATCTCGTATCTCTATCTCGTATCTCGTATCTCTTATCTTGCATCTCGTATCTCGTATCTTATATCTCGTATCTCTATCTCGTATCTCGTATCTCGTATCTCGAATCACTATCTCGTATCTCTATCTCGTATCTCGTATCTCTTATCTTGCATCTCGTATCTCGTATCTCGTATCTCGTATCTCGTATCTCTTATCTTGAATCTCGTATCTCTTATCCGTCTTATCTTTCCCTCTCTCTTTCCCTCTCTCTCTCTCCCTCTCTCTCTCTCCCTCTCTCTCTCCCTCTCTTTCTCTCCCTCTCTCTCTCTCTCCCTCCCACTCTCTCTCTCCCTCCCTCTCTCTCCCTCCCTCTCTCTCCCTCCCTCTCGCTGCTCACCTCATTTTTTTAGCCAACCTAAAGGGCATTCGAATTGATGGCACTGCCAAGCTGAGAGTGAAGTAGACAAATATCCACACACACCATTGCAGACGGGTCACATAATTAATAAACCAGCAGCAGCAGCAGCAGCAGAGAGTGACCACTGTGTGTTAACCAAAAAACATTGGCCAAAGGTAGCCAACGCAAATTGTCCTACGTTTCGGTTCGGTTTCGGTTTCGGTTCGTTTGATTTACGGCAGCTGCCACAAATTCCCACAGTGGGGCTGGGCCCTAACAGAGTAAGCTGTCTCCATTCTAGGCTGATAATTATTGGCTCACAACCCCAACTCCAACACACACACGCACACTTAGATATATAACAAATTCTTTGTTCTTGGCCATTGTCAACTTTCTGAAGCCCTGAAGAAACAAACTCTGCTTAAATCTAAATAAAATGTATTTCTTATTAGAAAAAACCTAAACAGCCCCAATAAGAATCGCACACTGATTGAAACTTTAATTTATTTTAAGTACACTTGAAAATTATTGCAAAAATAAGAACAACGAAAAACAATAAGTATTTGCCCTGCGCTTAATTGGCTAATTGGACGTTAGATGGCGCCACAGTTGCATCATATCCTTTAGACATTGTGCTGCTATCGTAGCAATTGAAAGCTGAACCAATTGCCTGGCAGCTAACTTGAAAGTTTACTATGCACACACACGCACACACACGTGCACACATGCATACATGCACACATACACAGCAAATGTGAGAGTGCAAACTTTTAGCATAGACTGTGTCAGCATGCCAGACAGCAATTGGCAAAAGTCTTTGGCCGAAGCAGACAAAAGTCAGAAGAATGCCAATGTGTGTGTGCGTGTACAGTAGTTGAGTGTATATGTGAGTGTGTGTGTGTCATGCTTGCAATTTATGTCAAATTAATTAAAAAATATGTGCAGACAGACAAAACGACAAAAGTTGGAACACAATGCACACAGCTGAGCACAGCGGAATAGAACTTTTTTATATAGTTTGCAGGTTTATCGAGTGAATGATGGAGGGGCTGGAGGAGCCGGCGAGAGTTGGGGTGCGAGAAGGGGGACGAGGCACATGTTGAGTTGGCAAAACAATGGTAACGCGGGCACTTAAACTTCGATTTACCAGTTGACTGTCTGCGGAACAAAGCATGAAAGCCAATTGTCATATGGAGCTGTGCTCCACTTGTTCTTATTGTTGTTGTTGTTGTTGTTGTTTTAACGGTGAGTAAACAAAATGGCACAAACAATTTGAACAGCATAATAATTATGTCACACACACGCCAAGTTAACAACATAATTATGTAAGAGAAAGGGGCAGAGAGAGAGAGAGAGAAAGAGAGAGGAAGAGAGAGGAAGAGAGAGGGGCGCTTAGCAGAAGACGAAAGATAAAAGCCGCATCATGAAACGAAAGTTTATAATAAACGTGGACAAGTGCGCTGAGGGCTTTCGGGGCGCCACAAAGTTGCGTCTCCTGAAATTCAGCCATAATCTCAGCCAGACAATGAACAACAACAACAACAACAATTGACATAAGACGCATACATACGTGTGCAAGAGTCCAACGAGGCATGCAACGAAACAGAAACTAAAACAAAGCCGAAGAAACCAAACGAAAGAATTGAACGCCCAGAGGGTCGAGATTACATGAATTTTGAATACACTCATAGAGATACCCTGGCATGTGTTAGGGAAATCGAGGCATAACTATATAGTAAACCGATGTCGATATTGAGAATTAGAAGTTTGCATATATGGAATATATAATTTGAATTGAGAATTAGCATATCTATATCTACATATCATAATCACAATCATATTAATAACCATCTACATATTCATAATCACATTGGTATTCATATTTCCATTCACATTTTTATGCACAATCATATTCACATTCATATTTATAATCATATTCATATTGACATCCATATTTATTATCATATTGATATTTATATTCAATTCGGCATTCACAGTCATTCATATATATTCACATGCTTGTGATCTTACACGTTCTTCTTCGTTATCATCTCCTGCTTCTCCTCATCTTCGCTTCGTTACATATTTGATAATCAATTTGTAATACCCTCTGGCAACAAATGTGGCAGATTAAAAAAAATGTGGAACATGCCGGAGCGTTGATGCGGCGTAAGCGTAACCCACGTGCATTCCACAACAAATGCCAAACGTTCCGGCGGCGCACGCAAACTACAAATAACTCAAATAGTTGAACAATAAATGGGGTCGCAAAGCAGCACAGATTGAAGAAACGCCTGAGACAGACAACGAAAGAGAGAGAGAGAGAGAGAGGGAGACAGACAGAGGTGAGCTTACAGGAGTGTGCGACAGGATCTGAGAGATAGAGAAGCACTGTGGATGTATTTCAATCTGTGCAGCATACAGATGTTAGTTAGGTTAGATAGATTAAACGAAAGCGGGTAGCAGATGAAAGGCAGAAAAGATATATGTTAGAGAGAGAGAGAGAGAGAGAGAGAGAGAGAGAGAGAGAGAGAGAGAGAGGGCGGGAGAGAGGGAGACAAAAGAGAGGGAGAGTGAATGCGAGAGAGAGAGCGAGAGAGAAGTGCAAAAGAGTAGTAGATCGCAAAAAGGCAGCTGAAATTAGGAAGAGTCCCAATATATAGGGAATATCATATGTATAAGCCATATATACAGATATCATTATATAGAGCAAGGGAAAGGAGAAAGAGGAGAAAGATATTAGACTAGAATTAGCTGAAGCTATCAAGTAAAAAATGTCAACAATTGTCGTGCTGCAGGTCCTCAAACGCCTCGTTTCATAGCCGTCAGCTTTGGTCTGTCAAACAAGGGCAGGGCTGAGTGGGAGAGACAGCGAACAAATTGAGTACTAAGTGCTGTACACACACACACACACATACACACACACGCACACACGCACACACACACACACACACGCACACACAGACAGAAGTGCTGCAGTAACAATTTGCATGCCACATGAAATATCAAAAATGAGTAAAATTGCAAATTGCGACAAATGTAATTGTTTTTTAATGTGGCCGGCGGAATTGAATATGAATATGAATATGAATTACATTCATTTACAATTCGACATTATGCATAATGATTTGGAACAGATGCGCGTAAAGAGGGGGGGAACGAGTGCATTAATTGTGTGCATTCAGTAAATAGAATCACAGCTGCAATTATTTTTATGCCACAAGCCATAAATGTAGCCGAAATTAGAATAATTGCAACAAAAAAATCCATTGCATGTCCACTCTAATTAAATAATGTACAATCTAATGCAATGCAATTCAATTAAATCATTTGCCGACAGCGTTCCAAGTATTTTCACTTCGCGTTCGATCACAAACAACGCGTTTCCCATTCATTGATAGCACTGGCACAAAAAGCTGTTCAATAATCTGCACAAATAATATGAATAATTCTAATGAAAGCGTGATAAAAGTTTACTTGGAAATTAAAACTAGATGCATATAATAGAAAACACATATTTGTAGAAATCACTTAAGTAGGCTATGCGAGATACATTTCTGAGAATTAAGATTAAATAATCAATAAATGAAAAGAAAATATTTTATCATATCAGATAAGGCAATAAAGAATAAACACTAAAATAGCAAAAACATTAGTACAGATTTTAATGTGAATAAATAAAAAAATAATAATAATAATAAATAAAAAATATTAATAAATAAATAAATAATAAATATAAAAAATAAATAATAAATAAAACAAAATAAGTAATAAATAAAAATAATAATATATAAAATAAATAAATAAATAATAAATAATAAAAAAATAAATAAATAAATAATAACAGAAAAATTAAAATAAAAAATACAAATTTAAACATGTAAAGAAGCTCTAGTCGAGACTGCTCGACTAGGAGATACCCTGATCCCTACAAAGAGCTGATATTCGCGCACGCATAAGCACGCGCTCTGCTAACTGCGCAGTAAGCAGCGACTGCGCTTGGGCTGCGCTGCAGTGTGGGCAATACTATGAGAATTTTGTTGCTGAATAATTTCACTTGTGGTAGGACTATCTCCATGAAACTTTCAGTATGGTATACACGAGTATGCATACAAAAAAGCCTCTAGCTCTTATATCTTCTGAGATCTAGGCGTTCATACGGACGGACGGACAGGGCTATATCGACTCAGCGATGCTTCCTTCTGCCTGTTACATACTTTTCACAAAACCATTATACCCTGATTTCCCATTTTTAATGGGATCAGGGCTTAAAAAAATAAAAAATATATATATATCATTAAAAATAATAATATAAAATATTTAAAAAAATAATAATAAATATACATATAATAATATATATAAAAAAATTTTTCAGGAATTGACAAAAAATTTTAAATAAATATGTAAAAATAAAAGTTAATTATTATCATATTTTATTTCATCCTTAACAGAAAATGTTAAACTAAACAAGAAAAAAAATCAAAAAGGAAAAAACAAACAAAATAAATAAAACTAAAAGTTTATTGTATAATATTTTATTTTATGATTAACAGAAAAAAGACACATTTAATTAAATAGTTTAATGTGAATCAACAAACAAGTACATGAAATAAATAAACATTCATGAAATGTTCACAAATCTAGTTTTAATTGATTGCTCTGGCGAAGCGACAGACAGAACAGTTAGCCAGAACTAAGTATGGCTACTATAATAAGTGCTCCACACCTGTGGCGCAGGTAACTAATTAAGGTATCGAGCACGCAACGTGTCAATCGCAGCAAATGCCTTGGAAGAGGTTTGGTACAACAAATTCGTTATTTTAATAAGCAAATGCATATGAAATTGCCGTGATTAATATGCCAACTCTGGACAATAGGTGTCGCTTTGCATAATAAAATAGAGGTAGTAAGAGAGAAAGAGAGAGAGAGAGAGAGAGAGAGAGAGAGAAAGACAGAACTCATTGACAACAAACTCTAAAAAAAATCATTAATAATTCCAAACCAATCAAACTGTCTTTTTGTCATCTTCTCATTAATTTTGCTGCCTTCCATTTCTTGTATTTTTTTGTTTTTTAATTTTATTATAAATTTTTCTTCTGCTGTTCGTTTACATTTCCGTTTCTTGTTTATGGTCAACGAAGCGCGCAAAGCGCAAAACGCAAAGCTGGCTTAAAGCAACGACGCTTGCACTTGGCAACAGACTCGACAGTCGCCAGTCGACACAGGCCAACTGCGTGACTCAGATGGAGGCCAGAGATCAATATGCATGATTCATGCCAATGGCATGGCCCAACCAGCCAGAGACCACAGAAAAACAACACACACACATAGGCACACACACAAGCAAAGCGACAAGCGTTCACAATTTTGGTCGACAAAAGCGCAATAGCAACAATTTCATTAACTAATCACCAGCCAACATCCATCATTGATACCACACATTGGACACCTGACCGCGCGTCGTTCAATAGAACTGTTAATGGGGCGGGCACCAAAAGGCTGAACAAGCACAACAAGCGCAACAATGCGCATCCATTGATTGCCGATGAACGATAAGTAAGCGGCGAGCAGGAGTAGAAGCAGAACTCTGCACATGACGCTCATTGGCTTTGCCAAAAAAGAGTTAATTTCTAGAAATAAATATACGAATAAACTCTAGAAAAATATTTGCAAAATGAGCAAATAAAAATATGAACAAGTAAGCTCTTAAAACTGCTCGACTAGGAGATCCTCTAATCCCTGGAAATATCAGATATTCCAATCATTCGACACATTTTATACACGTAGATAACAAACATTCATTATAATCGTCATATTCATATTCATGCAAGTCTTCAGCTCGACAACTGCACTCGAACTCAAATTATCGATTATTATCGATAATAAGGAAATGCAAAGAGTATGGCATACATGACTATAGATTTTAAACGTCAAGTCTCTGGCTTTTGTGGTCTACGAAACAGACGGACTGACAGGCAGAAAAACATGGCTAGATAAATTCAGCCCAACATTCTGATGGGGTCCTTCTGAGGCTGTCACATACATTCTATACATTATATATATATATATATATATATATATATAAAATAGAATACTGTTCATATAAAGGTTTTCTGTAATTCATTGTTTTTCATAAAACTCGTTGCTTGTTTGGCTTTGTTTTAGAACATTTTTAACTTGAAAACTCTGCAAACACAGCATTTTCAGAACAAACAAACAACTTTATATGTATCTGATCTCTCAGTAGTATCTTAATTTTGAATGGGCCTAGGGTAGAAAGCCCTCCCCCAGACTCACAAACCCATAAACACACACAAACACGCACAACATGCTCATGCCAAGTCGCTGGGCGCAGCGATAAGCTGCAATTGTTTTTGTTATTCTTTTCGGTTTTAGGCCATTATGATTATGCATGCGCCTGGGCTATTATTATTCTGTGTGTGTGTGTGTGTGTGTGTGTGTGTGTGTGCGTGTGTGTTGGCTGGCTAAACAGGTTGAAGCCCAAATACTGGCCCACTGATAAAACGCACCACTCGCCGACTACAAATCGTAATAATAATAATGCCAGAGACAACAAACCCCAAGCACCAAGGCAACAAATGACATGCCACACACAATCTACAGCAACAACAATTGTTCGTAATCACAAGATTCCATATATCTATATATATTTATATATATATATATATACCCTAACCGGTGCTTGAGGCGGGTTAGCATAACCTCACATACCAAAGTGCTGACATTATACAAGAAGAGAAGTCTCAGCTATATAAGAACTCAAATTGTCGAGTAGAAACTTTGGTCTAATCAGCTTATATATAGTCTGCTTATATATATAAATATTTCTATACAATTCTCTATATCATAATTAGTAGTGAATGGATCACTTTCTTGCATTTCGAAAACTTTTTTAAAACATATCACAATATATGAAAACCAATTAATCATAGATCAGATCCCTCAGTTAAGCCATTTGGCCTTTAAGGGCATTCAATCTTCGGCGTTTCGATGATAACAAATTCTTCGCTATTTACTTTGAGCTTTAAAAAAGTGGAACGCAACACCGGAATGGGGGCTTAACATGAATGCATTTCACACTCATTTATTATAAAGTTTTCAAAGACCTTGCAGCACATGTTACAACTTCTAGGTATACACATAATCCATGTGGAGACAATATCATGTTGACTTTACCTGAGGTGGAAATGGAAAACAAACTCATTCCGTATATAAAAGTGAATAAAAATGGTCTAGTCGGGAAAATGGACTTGGGAAATGGCCTTCCACCATCGATAGCTAGTTAAGTTATCGGAAAATACGATAAACTCTTAATGCAAACAGAGAGATAGGCGGCTATATCGGGTCAGCCTGATTATATATAAATATATATCTTTTTTGGACTCTGCCACGCCTTCTCTTCACAGTGTGAGCCATTGAAACTTCAGGCTTACAATAACGCAATTCATCATTCATGTCGTTTTACTCTGATCAATTTCTAGCAAGATAAGTTCTCTTTAGTGTGCGAATTCCTGCACATATCTCTTCTATTCATTTAAAGCTTACGTTAGTAAGACCTTTTAAGCCAACCATTGGGAATGCCAAGCAAAGGTAAAACGCAATTGGATTCTAGCAAAATATTTCTGAATGGGCCAACTCGAAATGTCTATCAAATTGCTTTAGAAAATAGGGAATTTGAGTACAACTAACTAGCCTTGGCCAAGTGCGGCTGAAAAGAGTTTGCAGGTTTTCTCTCTAACGGCTATTTGTGCGAGGGAACTTCGCACACCCATTTTTCCATTGGCACGCTCAATAATTTGTTAGTTGTTTGGCTGCCTTTGCCGCCGCCTCGATCCCCGCCCCTGCCTCTGCCTCTGCCTCTGCCTCGCTGGTTGTATTTCGAATTGTTTTTGTTTTTCCACTTGGGCCGCATTTCAATTAGCATTGTGCCACTTGCAACAAAATAAAGGCAAAAACAAATAAAAACCAGTACATGGAAGGGGGCAAATGCAATCAACTCAATTTTTATAGACAACAGCCAAAGATTTTGCTATGAAACAATAAATTCGTATATATATGTATTTATTAATTTCTCTCTCATATATATATATATATATATATATATATATATTGGCTAGACTTAAGTATTGCTCGTGTTGCAAGTCTTTACCATTTATTAAGCAGCTAATGAGCTTACAATGCACGCCAATGGGGCACGTACCGCGGCAACAGCTTGGCCACTTTGCTTTGGCCTTTCAATTTAAGGCCAAAGAAAACATAGTCGAAATCTGTGCACAGTGGAACGAAAACGGAGTAGAGGACTTCAAAATCTTAACAGGGGGAAAGTCAAGCATAGCCCTCTACTGGTTCCTATATCGTATTTCCTGCAATGATCTCTATTGAACATTATACTATACAGGGTGTAGGGCATTGATCACTGCAATATACTCTATATTCCACTCTCCATACCACACTCCCCTCAACTCCAGGCTGTCTCCTCTTGCCACCTCTTCACTCTCCACTCATCTCCATTTCAGATTCTCTATACTGCGAAACTCTACACACTCCATTCCTCCACTTCTCACTCTCCACTCCTACTCTCCACCTCTATTCTCCACTTCTACCTTCCACTCCTACTTTCCACTCCTACTCTCCACCTCTATTCTCCACTTCTACCTTCCACTCCTACTTTCCACTCCTACTCTCCACTTATACTCTTTCCATACCTCTAAACCACTACACTCTCCATACTCCTCTTCATTTCTACTCCTCCACTCTCGACTCTCCACTTTCCACTATCTACTCTCTACTTTCGACTATCTACACTCCAGTTTCAACTCTCCACTCACCCCTCTCCACTCTTAACTCTCAACTTTCCACTTTCTTCATTTCACACTATCTACTCTCCTAAACTCTACTCTACTCTTGAATCTCTACTCTTCACTTTCCAATATCTACTCTCCACTTTCAACCCACCACTCACCACTCACCACTCTCAACTCTCCATTTATTACTCTACACTCTCCACACTTCTTTTCATTTCACACTCCACTTTCAACCCACCACTCACCACTCACCACTCTCAACTCTCCATTTATCACTCTACACTCTCCACACTCCTTTTCATTTCACACTCTACTCTCCTAAGCTCTACACTCTGCACTTTCCACTTCTCCACTCTCGACTCTATACTCTCTACTCTTCACTGTCCACTATCTACTCTTCAATCTCCACTCTCAACTCTCCACTCACCATTCTCCGCACTCTACCCCATGGTCTATACAACAATTTCTTGTTAACACTTTTTGATCATAAACCAAGCGAATTTATGTGCCTCGCCTCACCTTTGTCTTCGTTATTGGTTGTGTGGCAAGAGTTCTGGCTGTGCTGCAATTAATATGCCAGGGAGCTCACTCAGCCAGCGAACGCGACACCAAAAGCAAACAGATAAAACTGCGTGATTGACTGATTGACTAGCTGCCGGAGTGACTGGCTGCGATCAAGGCCAAATGAGAATGCAACAAAGGCCGGGCTGGGCCGGGGCATGCCACTCGCTTCATCTGGCCATACAGCGCGCACCTGAGCTTTTGCGTTTACCCTTTCTTTTATTATGTTCATTCTTGATTTTTATTATTTATAATTTTTGTGTTTTTTTTTTCATGGCATTTGCATAAACTACATCATTGAAATGTGCAGACAACGATGGGCCGAAACATAAAAAACAACAACACGTAGAGACAAAGGGAGTCGAGAGAAAAACGGGGGAAGAGACAAAGAGAGAGAGAGAGAGAGAGAGAGAGAGAGAGAGAGAGAGAGAGGTGGGAGAGGAAAAACAAATACGAGAGGCAGAGAGAAAGGGAGACAGACACGGAGAGAGAAAGAGAGGGATAGTGTGAGAGAGAGAGAGAGAGAATAAAGATACACATAAAGCCCGAAAGAAAGAGAGAGAGACTAAGAGAGAAAGAGAGAGACTGATACCAAGAGGGAGACAGAGAGAGAGAGAGACTGAAACCAAGAAACATAAAGAGAGCCAGAGATCGAGGGAGATGAAAACCTATATATATCGAGAGAGAGCGAAAACACCGACTGAGAGAGATAGGGGAGACAGATAGACACAGCGACAAGGAGAAGGGTGGACGAGAGAGAAAGTTAGAGAAAAAAGTTAAGTGATCGATTCAGCTCTAAAATGTGCAGGGTATACAAATAAATGCAGATATCTATTTCTCGTAATATATATGTATATATATGTATATGTAGCTTTACATATGTAGATGAATGTGTATATATTTGCATGTTCTTTCGCATGTGCCTCGCTCACCCCAGGTGCAAATTGACGCAGTCAGTCATAGCCACGACTCCACTGTGCGTGTGTCTGAGTGGGCAGATATACATATGTGCACATGTGCGTGCGTGTGTGTGTGTATGTGTGTTTTCATCTGTGCATTTGTGCATTGGCTGTTTCGGCATGGCGACATTTCCACGGCCTCTGCTACAACAAAACGCCGCGTCGCGACTATCATTAGACATTTCCGGCCATCGGCTGTCCAGTGGAAGCAGCTCAGCTGACGATCCCAGTGCTTAGAATATATGTTTTTTGCCTAAAAATCACGTTTCAACTTTGCATAATCATTAAATGCAAAAGGAAAACGCATATCAATTACTGAACAGTTAGGCCATAATCAATGGACTTTGGCAGCTATGGGTGGGACGGAAATGCAAATGGCTTTCAAATATTTCAGCTCGAGCTCAATTTGAGTGTAAGTTAACTTGAACAGCTAGTTATAGCTTTTTGTTGTGCTACAATCATGCATATGTGAAGAAGGGCATGCCGCGGGCAGTGCAGCTGGCATGCATTGTGCTGTGACTGGGCTACACACACACACACACACACACGCGCATACTCACAACTGTAGGCCGCAGGGCCGCATCAGCCCCTGTCGGCATTTACCTTGCTAACTGAAGGAGGCCTTCAGCTGCAGCTGCTGCTGCTGCTGCTGCTGCTGCTACCTGGCTCCCTCTCTCCAACTCTCTGTCTCGGTCTGTCCCTATCTCTGTCTGTGTATCTGTTGGCCCATGCACATTTTTAGATTCGAGTTGGGTTTACAAACTCTGTTGTTAGCAGGTAGCAGCAATGCACAGCGCAACGAATGTCCCAAACAGCGTATCTGGTATCTACGGCCGGCCTCGTTACCTCTGACCGCTGACAACTGACCGCCGTTCGTTCGGTCACTCACATTGCAGCTGTCTCCCTCTCTCTCTCCGTCTCTCTCTCTCTCTCTCTGTTGCTGCTGCGTTATGGCCATATTCGTTAGATAAACGAGCATGCAATGCGCCAACTTGGCTAACTGTTTGGCACTCGCATTCGCGCAATTAGGTTTAAGGCACAGAATGCTTTATGTTGTTTCCGCTGTTGATTTGTTGTTGTTGTTGTTTTTGTTGTTTTTCTTAGTTCCTTTAACTGCCTGTCAAAGTGCCTGTCAAGCGTACAATAGGTTCAATGCAAAAATCGCCAACGGCGTAAGCAAATATTTTGGATTAAACTAGCTAAAAGTGAAGCTGCCGCACTCTCTCTCTCTCTCTCTCTCTCTCTCTCTCTCGCTCTCTCTTCCTCTTTCTCTCTGCTAGTACTGCCAGAAGCCCCTGAGTTTTCATGCATTTAGCAACCAGCTCAGCTCAGCTATCAGTTGGCTCATTTAGCATGCATACTGCACTTTAATATGGTCAGGACTCGGATTTTATTTATGGGCTATGACACGCCCTCGGGCTAACAGGCGTTTGGTGGACACTCGCAGCGCCTTCAAGGTGTCCAATGCTGCCATAGGCATAGGCGGTGCAGTGAGGCAGGGGGCGTGACTCTCGACAATCATTTGCAGCGCTCAGCTAATTTTATTATGCACATATTTTATATTCTTTTACACACGCCTTATCAACTTTACGTAGACTGAAATCTGAGCACACCTTCTATTACCTGCCGGCTCACACTCACACACATACGCACACACACACACATCAGTTCTGCTTCTTCTTCTTCTCTCTTGTTATTGCTGCACATTTCGTTGCATTTCACCCGCAGCTACTTGGCCAACGTCTTGCATATTTTAGTTGACGTTTTTAAATATTAAATAAGCCCCGACAAAAACAACAATAACAAAGCCAGTGCTTGTGCACGTTGCCCACTCACACACACACACACACACACACACTCATGCATACTCATGCAGCTTGGGGCAGGCAGTTAGCATTTGAAGTTGCTCACTTTGTCGTTTTGTGTGACCCATGTCTAGCCATAGCTCGCTGCCTACCTCCCTCTCTCTCCCTGTCTCTCCCTATCTCTCTCTCTCTCTCTCTCTGTTTGCACTCTTTTTTTTGTAGCTTACCATTTGCCACACCTGAAGCCCGCCGCATTTGGTAGACGTCGCAAGTCTTGCGGATTTCTGACAACGTGCCGTCGCCTTGTGCTCAGCTGCAACAACAACAACAACAAACATCGGCGCATCGTTGACGGCATTGTCTCATCTCGTCTTTTGCTGCTCTGGTCGCAGCAGAGGCTGCACTAGCCCCATGCGGCATGCAGCATTGTGGGCAAGCGTTTCTGTTTTTTTTTTCTGTCTGTTTTTTAGTCCGGGCAAACATTTTAACTGCTGCCTCGTGCAGCCCGCCACGCCCCCTTGTTGCGTTTCTTTGTCGCATTCCCCCACTCGGGTTGTTATTGTGCTTTATGACGCCTGGACATATGCTACAATTTATTTTCATTCAGTTTCCATTGCCATTGTTGAAATACCCTTTCTATTCTAGTTAGCGACGGACTTTCGCGCAAATTAGCTGTCTACGCACACACACACACACCTACACACACTCACACACACTGAGGCTGGCTTTTAGCCCTGTCTCGCGCTGGCTAAATGGAAAGATTTGTGGAGGGTTTTAAGCAGAGCTTAATTTAATTGTGCGGAACGACTGGCATAAAAAAACAAAACATGCAATGGCACACCCAACAGATAAATTGCAACGAAATGGAATGAAACACACGCCCTTTGCAGGCTGTTTGGTAAATACACATACCTGACAGTAAGTGAAACAAATGGAGTGAAACATATTCAGTGAACGGAACGAATGAGCTGAAACATATTGATTTTGACATGTACATATGCGAAACAAACGACATGGAACGAATGGAATGGAACACATTCTGTAAGCGAATAGGCGCAGCACGTTTTGATCGCACAAAGGATGGAAAAGGCCAAGAATACAATTGGAACGAATGGAATGGAACGCAATTGGCAAGCAGCATTTCATCATATGCCAAATGAATCGCCTCAAACAGCCAACAATGTGCAACACATGGAATGAATGCAATATGCAAGGCAAATGGACTGAAAATCACAATTTCACTGAGTATTGAAAACTGCTGACTGCAGTTGAGTGATGTGAAACCAATGGAATGAAACACACGTAGATATATTCTAAACGCCACGCATGATGCTCAAATTAGTTTTGATTTATGATTCAATTAAAATGCATTCCAACTAAATGTGTTTTAATTGAATTATTTTCGCTCATTTTTCATAGTTCACTGAGTCATAAAAATAAAATGCAATAATTGAATTTAAATATATATATTTATATTCGAATCGCAAACAAAAATAAAAGATGCGAAACGCACAAAGTTTGCATTCGAATGTTGTCATTTGGTTGTTTTTTTCCTTCATCTAATTAGCTGAGGGGAAGGTGCAACACAGCTCATTAACTTGCCACATGCAGTCGCTGGCGATCGATGTGGAAATTTCGGGAGACATTTGGCAATGAAACGGAAAAACGTTTGCCCAACCAAAAAAATTAAATAAAAATATATAAAAACAATAAGAAAAATAAACAGAATTTTTTGCTAGCATCTACCCATAGGATGGCCAATGGCCGTTTGGATGAGCAATGGCTAGTCAAGCAAATTGCATGCCACATGCTGCACGCTGCATGGCCCGCTTTGTAACTCACATTGTTGAATGCCCGCCTGCCAGGATGAGCTCGCCTGATTTTTAGGCTATTGCCGCATTGGACTATTGTTGTGCGAAAGCACTTTGCATATTTCGAGCCAGAAACCACTGGCCAACTGGGGATCAAATCGAATAATTGTTAGTGTTATTGTTATAGTTGTTATTTATGCTGCTGCTGCTGCTGCTGCTGCTGCTGCTGCTGCTGCTGCTGCTGCTGCTGCTGCTGCTGCTGATGAGGCTACTGATGCTGCATGAAATGTGCACCGCGATTATATTGTCAATAGAAACGCATTAGAATAATGCAACGGAATTTTTATGGGCTCGCACAGTGGGACGCACAGCCCAGTTAAATGGGACAGAAAATCATAGCTATTATATGTATATATAGCACATTATTAGGATTTATTGATAAGTTGGGCATGAACCTAGCTGAACCGTAAAGCCAGCTCAAAAATAAGCCAAGAACATAAGGGATAACAATTTATGGGCCATATTACATTCATGCAGACAATCGATAAATTGCAATGTAACTCTATATCGATAGAGAACTACAATACTCATCGATAACAGCAATCTATGTGTGAGCTAACTCAAAGCTGATCACAAACAGCAATCGAAGCGAATTCATCAACTAATCGATAAGTCGCCGACGCGGACTATAACAAACAAGAAAACCGAAGCACCTAATGCAATAAATTATCGATAACAGTCAGTTGTCTGTATGACAAGTAATCATAAGCGGCAATCGATGGGAATTACTTTAAAAATTTCATCAAAATCAATTAATTTTTTTTCCATTTCATGTTTGCTTTAATTTAATGCATTATATATATATATATATATATATATATATATATATATATATATATATATATATATAGATATATATATATACCTAATGCCATAAATTACCTAATGCAATAAATTATCGATAACAGTCAGTTGTCTGTATGACAAGTAATCATAAGCAGCAATCGATGGGAATTACTTTAAAAATTTCATCAAAATCAATTAATTTTTTTTCCATTTCATGTTTGCTTTAATTTAATGCATTTTATATTATATATATATATATATATATATATATATATATATATATTTTTTTTTTTTTTTTTTTTTTTTTTTGCACGTTGTTCCCACTGTGCCTTTGTTACGTTTGCATTTTAGTGGGTCAATCAATTTGGTGCGCAATAAAACAATCCTCCCAAACAATGGATAAAACCGAAATTTGATTTATCTAATGAGCCAAATAAGCAAACAACAAGACGAACGTTCGAAAATGCACAAAAACGCGGCTGGCCAACATTTTGGTCGTGGCGTTAAATATGCATTTCAAATATGCCCAAAGCGGAGGCTATATGGAGAGGGAGAGGGAGAGGAAGAGGTAGAGAGAGGCAGAGTAGTGAGAGCGAAAGCAAATAGAATATTTGCACAATACGTTGAGCTTTTGGAATCCACAACAAATGCGATCATGGGCTTAAAAACCAATGCATTTCAAACTAGCAAATGCCGCACAGTTTGAATGCAATTGGAATCGAGATAGAGCAGGATAGGCTCTCTACATTTAGTTGTATCTGTGTGAGTGGGATGCAGAGTCTTCATTTTGTGGCTTTCTGTCAGTCAAAAGTTGCAAAAGACCAGGAAAACTTTGGCAAAAGTTTTGCTCTTGACACAGTTAACCCCATGAGTCCCGCACACACACACACACAAAGGAAAATGCAAAAATCTGCTCAAAATCATGCACAGACATAGGCGAAGATATACATACACTGAGCTCGTGCGTAGGGTATAATGACTGCGGACGGAGGTATGTAACAGTTGTAGAAAAGGGGCGGGGCAGACATCAGACTGACTCAGCCTTGAGTTAATCGATAGCTCGTTACAATATCTGACTATCGATAATAATCGATCATATTATTTGGTGTAGATTGTTGTGTTCTAGAGACAGGCCTATCATAATTTGAATTTTGTATGCTTCTGCTGGATATTTCCTAGCAGAGTACTACCGACTACTTCATTCTCTCTTTTTTCCTTTTTTTTTTTTTTGTTGTACATTTTTAATCTGTTACCTATTTTTTATATCAAAATGAGCATCAGACTATAGCAAAACTAAAAAACAGTAAAAAAAAAAACTAGAGTATTTCGCCCTTAGCTTATCAGATTAATTTTACTCCAACGAGAACTGCTGCAAAACTTATTACAAAATCAACATAGAAGAAATCATTTTAGAGTATGACAAGCAATACAAATTTTGCAGGCACATTCAAATTGTTAGCAATAACAATAATCAACTTTCTAAACTGCCGGTCGAACAGTATTTTAGTGATTTTGCAAGTTGCAAAATACTTTGAAATACGTTAAACATACAAATTGGATAAATATATAAACGTTTTTCACTTGCATCAAGTTAATAAAAGATAAGATGAAGATTTTCTAGATGATTTGCCAAGAGTTTCAAATATATTAGAAGATATCGATTGAGTATGGAATAAAAAATGTTGATGACTTGCTAAAAGTCTCTAATAACTCCTATAATAAACTTATATCCACTACAATATCAATATTTAAATCAATTCTAGCAAAGCCCTTATACCCATTTAGAAGTATCGATAAATATCGATACAGGGCATACAACGAATTGCGAACGTACAGAGACTCTTAAACAATATCGAGAGCACAGCACATCAAATTTAATGGTAATTAAATTTTATATTCAACATATTTACGAAATCTAAGATATTTTTATTTGATTTATTTTCACACATTTCTTACAGATTTTTTAAAATTTATTTTATACATATAGATTTTAATTGACATATTTGAATGATGACTCTCTGCTATATGCGAATATATCTATACATATGTATATGTTAAGTTTCAATAAAGGATTGCACAGCAGCAGTTGTAACTTTGACCCTTAGCTCTCTAGAAAATTGTTTTTTTATTAATTATTTTTCTTGGTTTTGTGTGCTACGTAATTTGAGTAGTTGCTTTGGATGTCTGTGAGCCAACACATCCAGTAAGAAAAATAATAAAACAAAACAACAACAAGGGAAATACAAATTTAAAAGAATAAAATAAATAGAAATGAAAACAGAAATCAGAAAATATGACAAAGAAAGTGCGAGCAAAACAGCTGCACAAACAAATTTGCGCTGCGCTGCCTTTTGTGCCGGGTCAGTTACGAAAGCTAAGAAAGAACTCCAATTGGAACTGGTAGTGGAACCAAAGAAAGAAAGCAAGAAAGAAGCAGAGCAGGCAAGGAAAACAACAATAGTAAAAAGGTAAAAGAGTTCCCAAACAGGTGGCCAAGCAGCCGCCGCTCGACTTTGGCTTGACTTTTGCAAATCGCCAACTAGAATTACAGACTAGACGGGAAATGGGAAACCTTTGCTCGACTCGAGTTGACTCGAGTTAACTCGACTTGACTCGGCTTGACTCGGCCCGATTCAGCAGTTTTCATCGACCAAGAACAAACAACGGCGTCTTTTACTTTGTAAATAATCATTGTGAAATTCCAAAAGAAATCACAGCCAGCCAACAAAGCTGATCAAAATGCTCTTCATATAATGATCGACTGCATAATACCTGTCCAGAGCTCAAATTTGGATTGATTCAAACTCGCAATAAATAAAAAAATCATACAATATATTGAAATATTGCAATGATTATGTTGATATTGAAATTGCAAAACGTATATACCCTTTTCAGTCTGTGGTGAGCATGTATCGAATTTATAAAGAGCAGAAAACAATATACATATCATAAATATAAACATAAATGCAAAAAAACTGTCGACGCTGCATATTTGGAATTCTCAAGGTTCTTGGGAAAATGATAAATGAAATGATAATCAAAATGAAGATGCAAAATAAATAAAGCAGTTCGCGTTTGAGCATTGTGAATATGGGCAAAATTTATAATATAATAGGTCTAAAATAATAATTGAAATTTGATGAATTTGATATCAAGAAAATAATTATATAAATGACATTGATTATATAATGCACCAAGTTAAATAATGCAGGAGGCTTTACTAGTTATTTAATTATATTATTTGCACAGCTCTGCTTCTTCATCGCACTCCTGACAATAATCGACATAGGATTTAGTATCGATAGATGTATACAGGGTTCTCCATATTCGAGTGACCCATCTGGCATCCCTATACCTTTTGACAGAGACGGGCACTGTACGCCGTAGAGGCTCATATTCAAAGGTTGATGTCAACAAGTCTACTTGAACCAAAAAATATGACAAAATTATATTTTTCATAGATACAAAAAAACATGGGTCCGTCGAATATGGGCAACCTTGTAGGATTGCCAGATGGGTCACTCGAATATGGAGAACCCTGTATTTATTGATAGTTCCTGTTTCCTGTAAACCAATAACAAGGGCCTACTACAATAACATTTTCTATATTCTACATTCTTTAGATAACAATATGACGACTCATATCTTGAAATATCAAAATATTTTTATAATATTATATTATTTATTTATAATATTGTTTATTACATCATTTGTTATTATATTATATTAAAGAATTGTATGGTTATATAGTTCTAAAGTTGTAGTTTTATATAGCTATATAGAGATATATATATTATATATTTATAGAGTTACATAATTATATAGATATTTATCGCTCTGTTTGCCACTATATACATATATATAAATGTATATTGTTTTGTCTCTGTTCTTTTGCTATTTCTCTAGGATATCTTCTAGTCGAGCATATTGTGTTTGTGTCCAAGTTCTGTTGATAGTTGCGAGTGTGACTAGCATATTCAAATTATGTACACACTTACCATGTTAATTAACTTGTTTGCAGCATTCGATGTTTTGGTTATTTGCTATTTGGCTCAAACTCTGCAAACAACAATAACAACAACAACAACGACAACAAGATGCAAACACACACACAGTCTCACACACATATATATATTCATATTGCTCTGTGTAAGTCATTGCAAATGTATAAATTTGGATATTTAATTGCGTTAATTATTTTATACTTAGATTTTGACGAAGCAATTACGAGCATTAATAAATAATTGTTTGCTATTCGCCCATGAAGCGCTTTCACACAAATTAGAAATGTTTTTTATTTAATGATTCATTTTATTTATTTTTATTATGGCATGGACAAGTTGAAAGCAAATACTTTCAGATATTATCAGCAATGGAACGACAGCATAAAAGCATTAAATTTACTGGAAAATTGTGTATTAATATGTGTGGAACATTGCGGAATGAAACACATTCAGCCCATGACTACAAAATCAGAATCATTGTGCCTCTAAATTCAAAAATTGTACATACATTAGCCACAAAAAAGGTTCTTGAATTGCGATGAGGCACAATGCGGAACATTGTGGAATGGAACACATTTGGCGTACAATTATATACATAAAGTATAAGTACAAGTATAATATTCATGCATGGGGTTATTCCAATTCCAAAAGTAAAATCAGAAACAAAATGGAATGGAACAACAGTTGATATAAAAAAGAGATTCATATAATAAGGTATATTGCGAACTGGAACACATATTTAAGTCATATTTGGAAATGAAGATAGAGCTCAAAACAAACTGGAATAGAACAATATGCAAACAAAGTGGAATGGAACAGTAGTTGAGATAAAAGTAGTACATTAAATGGAAATTCATATAATCAGGTAAACAAATTGCGGGTTATATAATATGGAATAATGTGAATTGGAACACATATTTCAGCCATATTTGGAAATGAAGACAATTATAGCAGATATCATATAAAATGAAACTAAGTCTAGACCAAATTGAATACTAAAGCAAAGCCAATTCGAAATGAGTTTGAGGCAATGCAACAAATTGAATTGAAACAAATGAAAATCAACGTAAAAATATCAATATACAGAGACAATATAACAGTAAAATGAAGGCTAACAACATTATAGCCGTTTTTTTCTAATTAAAAAAACATAGCTCTAAAGTGTAACAAATAATTAAATGAAAGAAATTACATTAAGAGCAATGATATGTCAATTAAAAACGAAATGAACAGGAGTGACAGCAACAACAACAATAACAACAACAACAACAACAACAGCAACAACAACATGCGTGTCTCACGTACTTTGATTAATTCTGATAAATTATTTAAAGCGTTAGCGTTTCAGTTAAAATATATATATGCCAGAATATTTAATAACTTTCAATCAACAAAAAAAGGCATATATACTTTGCAAATTGAAATTAATGACAATAATGATAGCGAATCGAATAATTTATTGCATTATAATTAATAAGTAAATGTTGCGGTTAATTTCTGCATTATTCCAAAATGATGGACTTAATGCCAAGTCCAGAAAATAAAACAAAAAAGAGAAGAAAAAACAACAATAACAATAGCCAGCTGTAGGTAAACAAATTATTTCAATTTACAGTTGACATCGCTTAATTAGTCAGGTAACAGGTACAGTGAAGCCCGCAGTAATTGAACAGCTGCCACAAGCTATCTTCGCCTCATTTTTTACACTCATGGATGGAGTATATTGGTTTTTGTGCAATGCCCGTCTTGCTGTCCGTTCGTCTGTCCATATAAATGCGAAACTAGAGACTTGAAATTTCGAACATATACTCGGGCATACGAATATAAACTCTCCAGTTAATCCCAAGCCAGCCACCATCTAAAACTGCAGTTTTCGTTATCTCAGAAGCCAAGGCAATTGTTGCCTATAGAGTTGAGTTCAAATATCTACGCGGACTAGCAGCGCAAAGTCAATTAGATACGGCGGAGTAGATGAGTATTCTGCAGTCGGGCATGCCCGTCTGCAACGTTCTTACTTGGTTTGTTATATCTCAGTTGATAGCAACAAAAAAGTTCTCACGCATTCGCAACAACTTTTACAATTGATTTCGACATTTGTTTTCAAAAAATTTAAACGCATCAGCCAATGGCTGACATAAAGGAATTTAATTATTAATGCAATGGATTTACGTTCGATTGATTTGAAAAAGGAATTAAGATCGAATTTTATAATTTAATTATTGCAGCACATGTAACACAAATACATATTCTATTGTGCAGTTATATGAAAAGTCAGTTTCTCCTCAAATAAAAGTATGTAAATTCTTTATCTATTTATTTATTTATTTATTTAAATTTCATTTTATTTGTTAAGTTTTCGGTTTTTTCCTTATTTTTTTAAAAATAATAATATAATTTAGTTTTTTTTTCTTTGTAATTCATGCCATGAACTGTGATATCATTTATTATTTTTTTCTTCTTTTTTTTCAAGCCATATTTTTCCCATCAAATAAACATTTCTTTTGTCTATAGTTAAAAAAAAAAATAAATAAATAAGACACCAAAAAATGTGCTTGAAAAAGTTTTCTTTTTCTTCTTCATTCGATGTTTGGTTTACTCATTTTTCTTAAACCTTAGACATGAGTAATCTAAGTTGAATTGAATCAAAGCTAAACTTTTATTTATTCTTTTTTCTTATCGGACACTTCCATCTCCCCCCTCTCTCTTTCATGTGAACTGGTCTAGCTTTTGTGCTGTCATGCAACTACTATTTACACAACCAACACACACACACACTCCCTCTCTCTCCCTCTCTCTCACACGCACACAGAGAGAGAGATACTTGAAACTGTCGTTTATTGTCTGTGGATTCTGTGAAAATATCAGCGAAAAGGTGTTACATTCCTTTTTATCACTAAAAGCCTTTGCAAATACAGCTACAGTCAATGCTCGGTTGCATGAACACTAATGACAGACAAAGATGCAAATCTGCCAAGAGTCAAATGAATATTGTAGCTGAGTTCCTACAAATTCTTTCACTGTGCCCAGCAACTTTGACAACAACAACTATTTATCGCCTCTCTTGATTATTTACTGTAGTACAGCATTACAGTAGTAGTTCATTTGGTCATGTGTAAATTGAAAGTGTGTCGTCCGACGCTTGCGGTTTTGAGATTTTTGGGTCAATTTATTTATTTTACTTTGATAACAAAAACAGAAACCGAAATAGAAACAGAAACAACGAAAACAAAAGTTAAACAAAACAACAATCAACACTGCAGATCGACTGCGTTGAGCTATTGAATGTAAATGCTCAATCAATCTTACTACTATTGCTACTGATACTCCTACTTCTGCTACTCTTTCTGCTGTGTCGCCCTGTTTTGCCTAATTTCCTGCTACGCTTTGAATTACACACAAATTCCCACGGGCTATTTGTTTTGTACTTGTTTTCGAGCAACATAAAATACCAAAAAGCACACGAAACCGAAAAAAAACAGAATCAAGTAAAAACAACATAAAGCGAAGCAGAATAAGTGGAAGACAAAATATATATATATATGCATATATATGCATGCCAAGAGGGCTATGGGTGATTGGGAAGGGGAGGGGGAACATGCAGAAGACAGAACTTACCCGCGTAACATGAGCAGCTGTCCAAGCTAAATGCAGCAATGCCGAGCAGCAGCAGCGACATTAACAGAGGCGGCGGCGTCGACAGCGGCAGCATTTTGAGCCAAGCTACTGCGGCTCTGGCTCCGGCTTCGTCTCTTCTAGCTCTTGCTGCTGCTGCTGCTGCTGTTGTTGTTGTTGATGATGATTTTTTCATTCTTCGTTTTGGTGGTGGCGATGGTGCTGCTGCTGCTGTTTTTTTGTTGACGCGCCGCAGCGACGACGCCAACGATCGCTGCTGCATTTACGGCAGTTGTTGTCGCTCTTTTTCTTGCTTTTCTTTTTCTGGTTGTTGTTGTGGCCTGTCGTCTGTCACGTTAAGCCTCAACGTTGCGCTTGAGCTTGCTTTAATTTTCAGTTTTACTTTTAATATTAATGTTTTTGTTATTATTTTTTGTTATTTATTTTTAGTATTCCACAAGAGTTTTGCTTCGCTGTTTTTTCTATTACTAAATTGTCAATTTTTATTTGTTGAACATTTTCTGAAACATTTTGTTGGTGCCTGCAATGGACAACATTAAACGGGGCGTGTGAGTTAAAGAGGCGGGTAGAAACACACACACACACACACACACACACACTTGCATTCATACATTGAGAAGATGATGAGCAACACAACGCAAAGTAAAACAAATGCTAACGTCACTTTGATCTGCCACTGCGCTTTGTGCTGTCGTTCGCATAAAATGCCACTCACTCACTCGCTCGCTCTCGCACGCTCACGCTCACGCACACCTGCCGCAGGTAGAAACGCGAGCGAAAGAGAGCCAGAGCGCAAACGGAGAGCGCCGTGTGAGCGAGGCCCATAAACGATCAGCGCGCCAAGCCAAAGCTAAAGCCAGCGGCGGCAGCGCAGTCAGCGTTTGTTTAATGGGAATTCTTCTTCTTCTTCTTCTTTATATGCTGCTGCTGTTGTTTCTGCTCTTGCTGTGGCTTTTTGTGAACCCTTTTCTTTTGGCTCTGTTTGTGGACTGGTTGCAAGAACTCGTTTTTACATGCAATTCTTTCGTTTTAAGCTTTGCTCGCTCCCACACACACATCAACAAACACACACTCATATTCACACACGCGCACAAACACACTTATTTAAAATTCATAGAGGAACATAAATAAATTGATATCCATTGTTAATAATTATAATTAAGATTTGTTTCCTTATCGACGCGGCGGCATTGCATTTATTGCACATGCGTTTTCATTTCATTTCATACAAATATTCATGCATGCACGCTCACATACACAAGCACTCGAAACAGAAAAAAAAAGAACAACAAAAATATTGAAAGATCATTGCGCGCTCTGCCCGCTGAACGCTGCCGATCGACGCGCCAGCAGTAAAGATATACAGCACACCATAAGACATACAACGTTTTTACCAGCTACGCTTTGGCTGTGTTTTCGCACGAACTCTACGACTATGCCAACGACGACGGCGGCGACGGCAACAACGACGGCGACGACGACGACGATGACATACGGCAATCACTACCGTCCGAAACGCGCGCACAAAACAAACTGAAACCACTGCTCGCAGCAAAACAAAACCAGCAGCAAACCAGCAACGAAGCAGCAGCGCAGTAGCAGCAACAGCGGCACCAAAAGTTGTTGAGTGGGTTTTTGCTTAACATAAAACTGTTAATGCGCTCTGCCATGTGAACTTCACTTCACGCAATGTTCACACTCAAATTAACTGTTATGTCTCTGTCTGTGCGCACTCAATTTTAATGTTAGCTCAAAATGGCACTGTTAGCAGACGTATGCACAGTGACTCACAATTCGATGGCTCTGGCATATATATTAAATAAACTGAAATTGCCAAACAACATTGCTGATATTATAAATGAATTTAATTGTTAGTTAAGGTGGTTAGAATTTTTATATCTGTCTATTGTAAATCTCAATGAAATTTAGAGTCAATTTATAGGCTCTGTGACCAATTTTTGTTTATAACAGCTGACAATTGATCTCGCACCACTGTCGCGCAACAGATGCTGCCTCGAATATTGCACTCATGGCACGGCATACGCAAAGCGCTCAACTCAAACACGCTTACAAAATTGAGCGCTAAGTGACAGTTAATTTCAAAATGTATATGCAAACTGCAAATGCAAACTGTATGTAAAATGCCAAATAAAAATTAAATTAAATTTCATTAAATGCAACCCTTTAAACGTTTTTGGCATGTTTTCACGAAACTGCATGCTTACATAGTTCATCAAATTTACAATAATTACACTCAAACAATGGTAAAAAGGCGAAGTGCAAATGCTTTCCAATTTAATAAATTTGAGTTGACTTAGTTGATAATTAAGTTGATCATAATTACGTTTCTAGTAAATTACATTCTGCATATTATACACAAAGTGATAGTTTTTGTCTTTTTTTTAGATTTTTGAAATTTCTTTCATATGAAAATACAAATAATTTATGAGTTCTTTTCGTGTATGCATGTGTGCGCGTGTGTGTATGTGTGTGCTTATGTGTGTGTGCATGCATTCATTTCAAAATGCACTTAAAAATTGCTGTCACGTGTGTATGTGTATGTGTATGTGTGTATGTGTGTTATGTCGCGGCTTTTGCTAGAGGTCAGGTCAACTTCGTCGCCTGCCAATTAAAACTTTTTATGCGCTGCGGCTATACACAGACATTCATATAAGCATGCACATAAATTATTCGTATATGTATGTATGTGTGTGTGTGTGGCTGAGTATTGTAGCGCGCTTCAAGTAACTTTATTAATGCGATTTCAGTTAATTAACAACACAATTGCAAGCAAACACACACGCACACAGGCAGTGCTTAAAAAAATAATTTACAAATAAGATAGAATATGTACAATGTATGTACAAATAAAATAGAGACAGTGCGTGCGGTAAAGAGCTGGCAAGAGTTGTTTTTTTTTTTCTCAGTATGCTGATCAGAGTATGTTAAAAAAAAAACGAAGATAACATTTGCTGTAACTTTCAACACACACGTGCTTACACACGCACGCCCACATTGCTATATTTAGCATTGGCATCTGCATTCAGCGTTCGACTTGAGTTTACACTCAATGCGAGCGCCGTACACTGTTAACAAAGCACAGCACAGCACAGCAAAGCAACGAGCACGAGCACGAGCACTGAGCATGCCAAGCAAGCACTCGGGCCACCTAACGGTACCCACGCATTGCTTTGTTTTGAGTTCGTTTTTGTCGTCGCGCAACAAGTTGGCAAACGACTGCGCCTGCCTGTCTGTCTGTCTATCTATCTATGTGTGCGTGTGTATATGTTTGAGTGTGTGAGTTTGTGTGTGCACGATTTGTGTGTGCTTCGCCGAGCAAATCAAAAATACCAGCATAAAAGCTGGCGGAAAAAAGCGTTGCCTACCTTTGGGAGCATCGCAAATAAACGAATTGTGCTCAAAGAGCTCAAATGAAACGATGTTATCTGCATACAAAATATTCTAGCATAAAAAAATCTAAAGCCAATGCTGCTACCTTTACTCACCATTCGTAGTTCGAATGAGTCTATTTGCCATTATCAGAGCACTGCAAATTGATTAACTCCTCGCTTGGCTTTTAATCTAGAGCTAGAAAGAGAAGAATAAATATAGAGAGTCAGCAAATTCTTATATGTAGACTGAATTCTTTGATATGTTGTAATTTAGATAAGCTTTTTTTAGGATCTCATTTTTAAAAATACTGAAAATAAACTGAAAATACTGAAAAGGTATATTTTTTGCATATCAAACAAGCTTTTGGTAACATGTTTAATGACTTTGAAAAACTATCAGAATAAAAGAATAACAAGGCTGAGGGGTTGGGGGTGGTCGTGGGGTGTGGCTATAGCATTGGGGCTATACTCGGTTAGCATGCTCTGATTTGGCAGTAGTGGGAAAAATGCTTTGACATTACAGCTTGATACCGAACCTTTTGAATTCACACACAGGCACACAAATACCTTGAATGATTTCAATGGCTTAAACCAACTGAATACCTGTGCACGGGATCAGCATCTGCAGTCAGAGAGCGCTGAGCAATGGGTCTCTTCATTAATGAAACTGTCCTGGGGCTAATTAGTGTGAAAGGAGTAGAGCTTACACACATAGGTAAACACACGCAGGCACACCTTTCACGCAAATGCATTGCATTAGGTGTCTCCTTGGCTACTCTGTTGTAGCTATGATTGTTTGCTAAATTCACACCTAAACCGAGTCGAGCATTGAATTGATTTCGAAACGGACTTTGTAAATTATGCTCGAGCACAAACCAGTTGTCATTCTACCCATTTATTTATGTTTTGCTCCTTTTTTGTGCTCATTCATGAAAATTTAATGGGCATATTGGTTTTGTGTAATGTCTGTACGAATTGCAGCTAGAAACCTGAAATTTGAAACGTACTCTTGTATATCCTCCAATACCCAATACGCTCCCACTCAATAGGGGCGGGGCAAATCGCTTTGGCTACACAAGCTTAAAGAGATATGGCGGATGCCCATTGTATATACTAATGGTGGGCGTGGCAAAGTGTAAAGTGAGTCTGGCAGTGTTGTCGGCCAACAATGAGTGTTCTGCAGTCGGTAATGCCCGTCTGCAAGGTTATTCTTCTTTGTTTGCTGTGTCTATTGATACGGCATACTGTGCGTATACGTAATGCGTTATCATGTCGCATTGAAGCATTATCTATTTGTGGCTGTACGTGACCATGGTTATGCGGCAAAGCTGAAGGTGTTATCCAACACTCTCTGCAGCTCTGCACCTCTCGCCTGTTGACACAATCAACAGCAACTGCAACGTCTAAGAACAATGCAACAACAAAAACTCTCAACTGAGCAAAAAAGCATTGAGACATTTAGCAAATCGCCAATAATGCATTATGTATCACTCGAACAGGATCGAATACAAATCTGAAGAGTTTAAGGAACATCTCTGATAGATAGATGGATATATGCAAGATTCTGGATTCTGAGTTCTGTATAATCTAAATTCTATTCTATTTTCTAGAAGGTCTTAGGCCAAGGATATTTGTTGTCGATTTGGTTTTGTTTTTTTTTTTTTTATATTATTTATATACGCATAAAATAATATTTATTAATTATAGCATTATATTTGATATCAATCAAGTACTAAATAAATATTTAATATTACATGCACACATCACACATTTGCAATTTTTGAACTCGAATCCATTTGTATTTTATTTACATTTTTAACAAACTTTTATGAATATCTGGATTAAGTTGATAAAATATATAAATTAAAAAAAATTGCGTTGCGTAATCTTCTCAGATTTTCATTATTTTTCGTAATTGTATAAATACAAAATATATTTTGTTTTATTTTTTATTGTAGTTTCATAGATGTTATCTTAATTATATTATTCTACTTCTATATTTTCTATATATTTTTTTTTATTATTTATTTAATATTTTTGTACTGTATTTGTAAACATTTTTGTTATTTATCTATTATATTATTTATATTATATTTATATTATATTTTGTTCGATACTTTTTATTTTATTTTTTTAATATATTTTTTATTTATTTATTTTTATTATAAATTATAAACAAAATTTATTTAAATTTAATTTTTTAACTTATTTATTTAAATTACATTTTTTTTAATATGTTTGTTTTAATTTTTAATATATTTTTTTTATATTCTTATTAATTTGTATACTATTAATATTTTTTTATTATATTTTCGTTGTTCGAAATTATGAAAATTAGTAGATTTACCAGTTTTGAAAAATTTACATTTTCGTAACGATTTTACGGGCATCTATTTATAGATTAACAATATTTTGATATACTCCCGTTGAGTTTCTGGTCTTAGCTGCTATTTCAAGCAGAGCTTGAATGGATAGTTTTTTGCTTGTTTTTTCTTTTTTTTCGTTCGCTTCCTGTCGCTGCGTTGACAATTGGTTTATGGTCAGTGAAGCGAGCAGCAGGAGGGGGCAATGGCTGCCTCAGCAAACAGTTCAAATAACAGCAAACGGAGAGAAGGCAAATCGGCAGCTGTCAAATTTATTTGCGTATGAAAATCCAATTTCAGCTCGTGCAGCATTCAGCTAGTCAACTGTTCCGCAGCACCGCTGCACCACTGCACCACACCACTTCAGCTGTACCTTGGCCACTTTTGTGGAGCAGCAACAAGTGTGCAGACAGCTTGATGTGTCCCCTAGATGCACATGCATCCTCCTGCTCACTCGCCCTGCCACACTCTGCCCCGCGCTCTCGCCTGTGGCAGCTGACTGGCCAAGGACCGCCATCTGTTGATGGAAACCAGCATCATGCAACAGAACACATTTGGCTAATCGAATCTAAACTGCAGCCAAATGAAGCGCAACGAGCAACAGAAATGCAATTGCCGCCCCATCCGGTGACACCACCAACACCGCCACCACCTCCACCTCCACCAACACCACCAATAATAACTGCAACACACACACACACGCACTCGATCAGGTCCATTCCCAAACGGTTTCTTGGTCAGGCGGACAGCAGGAGCTGCTTGGCATTAGCAACATCATTAATTTTGCACTCATTGCGAAAGGGACAGGCATACAGTGGATAGAGAGAGATGGAGATAGAGATACAGATAGAGATGGCGAGATGAATGTCTGTCCGTCGTGCTAAGCAATTAGATAACCTCCAGCTTGACCCAAAATGCGGTTAGTTCGATTGACAGGCTGGCAACATACATTTGCAATTAACTGAAATGACTTTTAGCTCTTTCACCTGTAAATTAAACAGTTCAAACAATTAAATATTAACTTTAATGTAAATTTATCGACAAATGTACCTATTGATGAATACATATATATGCATATATATGAATACGTGCATGCAGCGGATTATCAAAGGTCAGGGGGACGACTCCTGGCCCAAGATTGCATCGAATCCCCTTCGAAGCTTACGAGAGGTCAATAGATACATCATACTAGCGCTCACATTCGTACTTACACACCTTTACATACATCAGTAGATGCGTACATATGTATGCTTCCAGTCAAACGAATTCATACATAGTTTTATACACATGTTCATCATCGCATCGCGTTTATACATATGTACCATACATACATTTGCATACATGCATGCATAAGTACACACTAACGTACAGATTCATACATTGTATATACATCCGTATAGAGAAATAGATACATCTATCTACATGTGCATAATACATATATACATTTATAGGTACATCCATATATTGATATATCTTATCTAAATTTACATAGTATATATAAACATCCATAGGTACATCCACATATTGATACATCTATATAAATTTACATATTACATATATACATCCATAGGTACATCCATATACATATCTGTACATAATACATACATACATCCATAGGTACATCCATATACATATCTGTACATAATACATATATACATCCTTAGGTACATCCACATATTGATACATCCAACTACATGCATACATAAATATGTACATCTATAGGTACATCCACATATTGATACATCCATCTACATTCGTACATAAATATATACATCCATATGTACATCCATACACAGATATGTACATCAAAATATGGCAGCACTGCTCCCCAGGCAGACCTTTCCCAATTATAAAAAGCTGTGAATTTTAAGCCCAAAGCTCTTCTAAGCAGATTTCAATGCAAATCCAAGAGCTTCATCATAAAAAAAAAAAAATAAATAAACTTTGACAACGATTTCCATTTGCTTTTCCTAAAACTGTCATAAGTTTGCTTTCATCTAAGGCAAACTAGTTTATTTCTTACTTTGATCTATTTGCAATGGTATAAGTTGGCAGGCTATAAGTCAGTTGGGTTTGGTTTTATAACAGATATGACGTTGATAGCTCTAGCTCTCCCTCTTTCTCGTTTTGACGCTCTCCTAAAAATAATAAATTATATTCTTGTCTTAGGCTAAGCTCAATGGATTTTGGTTTTATAACACTCAAATCTGCTGATTGCTGATAGCTCTACTTCTCTCTCTCTCTCTCTCTCTCTCTCTCTCTCTCTCTCTCTCTGTCTCTCTCTCTCTCTCTCTCTCTCTCTGTCTCAATGTCTCTGCTACTCATTTGGTCGCTCGCTCCCTCATCCATCTCAGTTCGCTGCCCCCATGTCCTGCTATAGCTGCTGACCACAACAACTGCGGTGTCTTAGGATGGGGCTGTCAGGCAGGCAGGGGCTCAAGCAGCAGCTGCATTGCGACAAGTTGCCTGCCGCACGCTCCATCAACTGGTGTCCAATTTGTTATGGACAGGTAAAAATGGCGATGCATGGCAACATAAATCACAGCCAGCACCAGCTACAGCTCCAGCTCCAGCTCCTGCTCGTATCCCTTTTGATCATGGGAGGGCAGCAAAGTACAGCAGGACTCTGCCTCTACCGTTCCCAACTACTGTCTCTTGCTCTACATGTCTCTTTCTCTTTCTCTTTCTCTTTCTCTCTGTGTCTGCTTCGTGTCATTGTAACCGTTTGTCAATTATGTTTCGCATGCAGTTAAAACGTTGCATTTCCGCGCCCCAAAGAACAAAGGCGGTGCAAAACAGAAGCATAAGCTGTCCCCCCTCTGGGTAGGGCCGGATTCGAGACTGCAACTTACTGTTGTTGTTGTTGTCGGTGTTGGTGTTGGTGTTGGTGTTGGTGTTGGTGTTGGCTGGCAGACATTTTGCTTGGCCGGAAGTTTGCGCTGACATTCATTACCATAATTCACAACAGCTTAAAACATTTATGTGGCTGCTGCTTACGGCCACGCCTACTGCGACTATGGCTACAATTCCCGCACCGCGCCTTCCACTTGGATTATATGCACACAGTAAAGCCAAAGTATGTCCCTCTATGTGTGTTGTTTGTGTGTGTGTGTGTGGAAAGGCAACTTGAAATTTGTTGCAATTATTTTAACTGCTTGGGAATTGCTCGACTTGCACTACAACACCGACCCCTGCCGAGCCACCGCCTCTACCGACGCCTCCGCCTCCGCCTACGCCTCTGTCCCTGTCTTCGTCTCGGCTCTTGGTCGACAACGATAAAACTTGGCTCGAATTGGCCAGTCCTGCTGCACTTTTGCACTTTACAACTTGTTTTTGGCCAAAACTCTTCTAGTTTCACGTGGCCTACGCGCGTTAAGCCGGCGCCAGTCAACAACACTCCAGGCCGTGCCCTTGCCACCTCCCAGTCAGTAACTCCATCAAGGAGCACTTTGACGCCCTCCCCCACCGCACGCTCCCTCAAGGGCAGCCCCAGTTGTCATCTAAGGAAACAACATCTAGAAAATAAGTCAAATTATTAACTCCACTTTGACAATAAAAAACTCAGAGCGACTTTTGTCTAGTTGTTGCGGAAGTTCAAATTGATATGAATGGGAAATGGGAGAGAATCAAAGTGGGAGAGAGAGTGTGGAGTAAGGGGCCGAGGGAAAAGTATGCAAAGAGTTGGAGAGGTAAAAAGGGAAGAAGCGGGAGAGAGAGAGAAAGAAACGCATAGGGTGAGAAGTAGAGAGTAAGAGACAGAGAAATAGATTGAAATGAGAGATATAGAGGAAATGAGATAGATAGAGAGAGAGAGAGAGAGAGAGAAAGAAAGAATAATATAGTGTGAGAAGAGAGAAAGAGAGTGAGAGACGGACAAACAGATTGATATAGAGCGTGTGAGGGAGAGAGAAAAACGAAATGCAAGAGAAAACGAATGATAGAGAGAGAGAGAGACGAAATGCAGGAGTAAAGGAATGATATATAGAGAGAGAGAGAGAGTGGAAGAAATAGAGCATATGAAAAAAAGAGAGAGAGGAATAGGGATAGAGTGAGATAGAGCATATTAGAGAGAGAGAGAGAGAGAGTGGAAGAGTAGAGTACATGAGAAAATGAGAGAAAGAGAGAGGGGTAGAGATAGAGCGAGATAGAGCATATTAGAGAGAGAGAGGAAGAGATAAAGCATGTGAGTGAGATTGGGAGGGAGAGAGGTAGAGGAAATGAGGGACAAAGTGAATCATAGAGAGAATCTTTGAGCATATGAGGGAGGAAGAAAGAGAGAATGAGAGACATTGACAAGAGGGAATGAGAGACACTGAGAAAGAGAGAGTTAATGACGAAGAGACAGTGGATAGAGTGAGGTAAAGAGAAAGATGGTGACAGAGCGAGGGAGAGTGAGCAATAAAGAGAAGGAAGAGAGAGAGAGAGACAAAATATACAGAGAGAGAGAGACAGAGCGCGAGAGAGATAGAGAGAGTAAAACTGCTTTAGTTGGCAGAATCCGACTTCAAGTCGAACAACCGAACAGACATGACGTGATCTACTCAGGTGGTTGACTTATTCTTCTGCTTCGACATATTCTCTGCTGACCCACAAAGTCTCTTTAGGAACACTTCATCATTCAATCGAATGACAGCTCACACGAACTATGCTCATTTAAAGTGGACTATTCTAGATAGTGCACTAAGCCTCATATATAACATTCCCTAAATTTCTCATCTATATGTGTATATATAGAATATAGAATCTTGCAGTTCCCTTTGGTTTCTGATAGCTCTCTGATCTGCAATGCAAATGAAAGAAGAAGAACGACAGTTCGTCTCCACAATTCTAATGGCGAAGCAATCAAATGATGGAAATGGAATTCAGTGTAGAACGCACTGACAGATGAGGCAAGTGGGAATAGTTCGAGCTGGGTTGGGTCTGGGACGGGGGCTGCTAGAGGTGTGATATATTCCTTTGCTCCATTCGCTAGGCTGATCCGATTTATATATGTTATATGAATCTCTCAAGCAAGTGTGGGTGGTTTTTAATGGGCCCAGATTTGTGGGCAGCTAATTTACAAAATCCTAATTTGTTGGCAAGTTAAATAAGTTTTCGGGTTGTCGCTGCCACCTGTCAAGTGGCATTTGTGTGTGACATGTGTGTGTGTGTGTGTGTGTGTGTGTGTGTGTGTGTGTGTGTGGCAACGCGGTTGCTATGACAACTTGATGAGCGCGTTGCAGCTGGTGTTGTGATATTTTTAATGGCAATGCGAATGTGGCGAGTCGTTTTCCCTCTGTATGTGTGTGTGTGTGTGCGTGTGTGTGTGTCTATGTGTGTGTGCAGCTAGCCTTTGCTGCCTGTTGGCTGTTGGCTGTTCGCTGGCTATTTCACACGCATGTAATTCCATATGCAAATGAAGCTCTGCAGCCACACACACACACACACACTGCAGCAACAACAACAACAACAGCAAGAGCAAGCAGGTGTGTGGCAGATGCAATGAAAATGAAAATGTTTGCAAATCAAAAGGCAAGCCCTCAGTCTTGCGCTGCTACGGCTGGAGATAACGACGATAGGCATTCCGAACTAAACCAGGGCAGAGGACGGGGGCAGAGCATATGGTGGAATGTGGCATGTGGCATGCGGCATGCTGCATGCGTCTTGCAGCATACAAGAGGTACACACACACGCACACACACACACACAATAGCTGCACGTATTCATTTCAAGCGTTTTATGCGTTGCTCGCTTTTGTTTTTACTAGCGTCCGCCATGTCCGCACGGATCTCTGACACAGTTTTTGTTGGCCATTCCCGTCTGACTGCCTATAGAGCGTACACACACACGCACACACAGACATGCACTTACTTGTTATTTGTATGTGTTACAGTCACTTCGTGGCTATCTCGACGACATGCTCCCGCTGGCCCCAGGCACGGCCAACTGGGAGCTCGAGGAAACTGGGGGAACCTGGGGGAACGCGGGGAATTGCCTTGGCGTGCCAGCGCGCTGACAGTAAATGCTGAAAATTGAGTGCAACTTGTCGTAACTTTATTTCAAATATATATGCGGAAAGGACTAACCAGACAATGCACAATACACACACAAAGAGAGAGAGAGAGAGAGGGAGAGAGTGAGAGAGAGAGAGAGGGACACACGCAGTAGTAACACTTTTTCCTGCTGATATGCCAGTCACTGTGTGTGTGCGTGTGTGTGTGTGTGACTGTGTGAATCGTTGTGGCGCGCAGTCAACATTCAAAGCCAAAGCAGGCGACAAAAATGTCAACATCGTTTTATGCAAATCGAATTTCGCTCGATTCAAAATCAACGAACAAATCAGAAAAGTTTTGCCAGTCTTATTCGAATAACCAATGAAAATATTTCAACTGCAAACTTTTGATGAAAATGAAATGCAACTTGAATTTATATATTTGCATAATCAATAAATATAAAGATATATATAATTGATGCAACTTAAGTTTTTTTTGACACATTTTTCTCTGCAAATTTCTTTTTAAAAATGGCAAATGTAAATTAGACAAACTATAATTATGGTCGATATTGTAGGGCTGAACAACTGTAACTTAACTTGTATTGTTCAAGAGCTACCAATAACTGACAATTATAGGATATCATATGTTATCTAACCGGATGCGACAACACTGGAAATGAAAAGAAAACCAGTTAAGAATGTTGCTGCTGGAGGGCTGGACTAGTAGATGCCCTGAACATATGTAGAGCTACTGTTTATAGGGCTTCTATATATACAACTTTTGAAGATTTATTTATTTTTATTAATTATATTTTGTATATATATATATATATATATATATATATGTATATGTATATATTTACTTTTTTCTGGCAAATATTTTAATTGATATATCTATGTATATACATAGCTATAAATTCATCTGGAAGTACGCGAGTAAATACAAAATTTATATTCATTCATGTCTTGAGAGAACTTTTCACTTAAATGGTATTAACAAAAAACAATATGCCCGTTTCCAATTTAACGAATGAGTAACAATAAGACATAGATTTGCTAAAATGAGGTTTTAATCAATTTCCCAATGTATAATACCAAATAGAATTTTATTTAGAAACAACACAAATAAAAATTGAAGTTTTCATGTTTGTCGCCTGGGCTGGAGCACGTCTTTTTACTATATGTATGAAGTAATACACATACAGAAGTACGCACATATATATGTCTTTGTATATGTGTTGGATTTTAAGTGTTTTGCAACAAAGTTTTTCAGTGCCTTTTGTCTGAGGACCAGCGCTTGCCTGATGGCGTCAACCAAACTCAATCCCCAATCCGTAAGCCCGGCAAGACCCAAGCGCAAGCCCAAGCCCTCGCCCAAACCCTTCTGCCATTGCCGTGGCCATTTGATGACTCCGCCTACCTGACTTCCAACTGTCGCCCCAAACAAGGCCAGTCAACACGCTGGCGAAGACGATTGCAGTCGATTGCAGCTCCGCTTATATAAACATAAGTTAACAGCAAAATTGCTTAAATTGTTTGCCAGAGCTGCTTAGCCGAGCTCAACTCGCTTTAAATTGAGCAGTTGGCCAGCGACTGCAGGCGCATCCGAAACTGGGCAAATACTCGCCAATCAATTGCCAATCACTGGCATTAGAATCAATGGCCTATGGACACCTAGCCTGGGCATGGCCAAGGGATTCGGATTTGGATTGGGACTGGGAATGGGAATGGGATTGGGATTGGGATTTGGGTTGGGATTGGTAATGTGCGTGTGTGCAATATTTGCGACGTGTGTCGAGTTATGAAAAGCGCAGAGAAGGGCGCAAAGTAAAGTGTGCTAATGGGGGAGGAGCACGACGAAAAATACTATTAATACACTGCTATTACTACTACTGCTATTATTACCACTACTACTATTACTACTACTACTACTATTACTACTACTACTACTATTACTACTACTACTACTACTGCTATTACTACTACTGCTATTACTACTACTACTACTATTACTACTACTACTACTACTGCTATTACTACTACTGCTATTACTACTACTACTACTATTACTACTACTACTACTACTGCTATTACTACTACTGCTATTACTACTACTACTACTATTACTACTACTACTACTACTGCTATTACTACTACTGCTATTACTACTACTACTACTATTACTACTACTACATCTACTGCTATTACTACTACTACATCTACTGCTATTACTACTACTGCTATTACTACTACTACTACTATTACTACTACAACTACTACTGCTATTACTACTACTACTACTACTACTATTACTACTAGTACTACTATTACTACTACTGCTATTACTACTACTGATATTACTACTACTACTATTACTACTACTACTACTACTACTATTACTACTACTACTACTATTACTACTACTACTACTATTACTACTACTACTACTACTGCTATTACTACTACTACTACTATTACTACTAGTACTACTATTACTACTACTGCTATTACTACTACTGATATTACTACTACTACTATTACTACTACTACTACTACTACTATCACTACTACTACTACTATTACTACTACTACTACTATTACTACTACTACTACCATTACTACTACTACCATTACTACTACTACTATTACTACTACTACTACTACCACTACTACTATTAACCCTAATAAACAACTCGATAATGATAGCATTCACTCTTAGACCAACATGTAAAGGCCCCCAAAGGCCATCTATAGGCCCCCAGACAAGACATGACCCACCTCACTAAAGTGTCAGCAAGCATTGGTTACAAAGTGAAGAAATGGAGAAAGTGCTTTAACATTCCATAGATTTTAAACAAAACCTGGATGAGAACAACTATGATTAGCTGTCAAGCAACATGTAAATACGACGCACAGATGGGCAACGTGACACCGGCACTTGGTACAAGCTTAAACCCCTTCAAGATGCCAGTCTGCATAGCTGGCTAATACCCTACGCTTCTGCTTCTATAGCTTCTTAAGGAGCATCGATATTTGTGTGCATTCAGCTTTAAGTCGTGTCGGGCATTCGGTCGACATGACAACAATTGCTACATATGCCATCACCAGGGCCAACTGTCAAGACGTTGCGCGCTCTTTTCACTCCTACTCTCTCTCTTTCTCTCTCTCTCTCTCTCTCTCTCTCTCTCTCTGCTTTGTCATTGTGCAGTAACCATAAATTGCAAACATTTCCACTCTTGCCAGCTAAGAAAGAAAAGAAAAAAGCAGCCGAGTTGATTGGCCGATTGGCTGATGGCCGGGCCAAGTAGTTCAAGACGCCAGCTGTAGCTAAGTATCAATAACCAACCAACCAGGCAGGCAGGCAGGCATTTAGCCAGCTACAGCTATTGCTAGGTATTAACTGGCGATGGATATGGCCAGTTAGCCATTCGATTTCATTTGCAATTTACTTTTACTTTAGTTGGTGTTAGTTATACATTTTCCATTTTCCATTTTCCGCTTCCCATTTTCCCGTTTGGCCTTGCATTGTTGTCCTTGCGTTGCAGGCAATTAAAGCACGTGCCCTGCACAGTATGTCCTGAAGACACTGCCTGTTGCCTGTTGGCTTTGCTGCCTCTGCTGCCAAATTGTGTATTAAACGTGCAGCGTAGAGTCTTCTCCTTCTTCTTCTTCGTCTTCACCTGCATCATCGTCTTCATCGTTTTGTTTTATGCATAGCAAACTGAACTAATATTTGTTTTCGACCCACATTCTTTATCGTATGTTTTCTTTTTTCATTCGTGCGTCTGCTTCACGTTTTCACTTTGTGCAAGCATTCTTGTACGGCACTACGGGTCCAATCAAAGGGCTACAGTCGAGCACGCCCATTTAGGTTCCGTATGCCAAAGCCCAGTCTCAAATATGCCTCGGCGAACGAAAATCGAGCACATCAAGTGCGGCGGGCGAACTTCTTTGAGTTTGCATATCTTTGCTTGCCAGCCAATTTGAATATAGTTAAAGAAGCAGCAACAACAACAACACACACACACTCACACACATATGTATATAAGCACTCATATATGAGTGATATTCAAAATTCATCGATTGAGCAATGCCCTTTCATTAGAACGTGAATATTCCTTTGAGCTTATGTGTTAAGTGCCTGAGTGTCATTCGAGAGTTGGTCTTTTACAGAACATCTGAGCAGCCAGTGAAACGTTTACGAATACAATAAAATGCAACAAGAGCTCAACAACGACAATGCAAGTAACTCTAGCAATCCTATTTATTGTGATGCATGTTATACCAAATAGAAAAGGAAAATATTAATAACATATCAGAAATCGCACATACGACGCGATGTGATAAAAATGTGGGAGAAAAATGAGAGAATATGCAGACGATGCTGTGAAATAGTAGTTCCACTAGATAAAGTCAATGTACGTGAGTTGCAAACGTTATGCTGTACATAGCTGGGCAGCCAGTAAAACGTTCATGATTGTACATACGCAGAAGCCAGTATGACGTTTACGAACATAGCGTAATTTGCAAATGTATGAAAGATGAGATAATTATAAAACCAAAGAGTCAATATACATATGCTTATAAGGTATACTAGGCTACACATGGCGGGAAAGCCAGTAAAACCTTTAAGAATATGCATACTAAGCAGAAATTTCAAATGAATATAATTTTCAGTTATTATAGAAGTAAAGCATAAACAGAGTTTCGACTTGAGAAAAAAAAAATTCTCTACGTTAAAGATAATATAACAAGACAATTTCAAAGCTTTCAAGCTATATGCAGCACAGCTCTCTGTAGATGTATTAAAAGTAGAATAGGGAATCTAGAAAGAAAAACGTGTGAATAATGATAAGCACCTGACTGACTCAGCCGTACGGACAATGGGTTCTAGCATCGCATGAAACGAAGCACAGTTTTGGCGCATGCTTTTTGACCAAATCATAAATCCCCAGATTTAGGTTAGCGTATATCCCTGAAAAAGAAGACAACAAAAAATCCCCAATTGTTTGCATAGGCAAAGCGCTTAGCAAGACTGCCCAGAGCTGGGCGGCAGCATCCTGCCTAGAGGGCAACAAAGGTGTCAGTGTGTGTGTGGAAGGGTTTGTGCAGGTGAAAGTGTGGATCCTTTGAAACTTAACACCAGGTGAGCAGCGCCTTTGATACCTCAAAAAAGAAAACCAGAAAAAGTATATAAAAAGAAGTGAAGACAAAAACATAAAAAAAAACAAAGCCAACGAACAAGGAATTTTTGTGATTGGTTTCCATAGGAAAATATCTATATTGATGGCAGCGTTTGGGCCAAGACTAACACATATAAACTAGCCCACACACACACGCACACGCCCACACAAATTGTATGCCTTAAGGGCTTGTTGTTACTTTGTGGTAAGCAAGAAAAATATTTCTAAAATATGATTAAATGGCCAAGACAAGCCTTGGCTGACAATTTCAATGGTTTCGCTTGAGGAAGAACAAGAAGAGAAAGTCAAAATACTTAAAATTCTCCATGAATCATGTGAGCTTTTATATGGACTTGCTTAATACTCGCTCAAGGGACAGAAAAAGAGCTAAATTATATTCTATATTCTATATTCTATATTCTATATTCTATATTCTATATTCTATATTCTATATTCTATATTCTATATTCTATATTCTATATTCTATATTCTATATTCTACATTCTATATTCTATATTCTATATTCTATATTCTATATTCTATATTCTATATTCTATATTCTATATTCTATATTCTATATTCTATATTCTATATTCTATATTCTATATTCTATATTCTATATTCTATATTCTATATTCTATATTCTATATTCTATATTCTATATTCTATATTCTATATTCTATATTCTATATTCTATATTCTATATTCTATATTCTATATTCTATATTCTATATTCTATATTCTATATTCTATATTCTATATTCTATATTCTATATTCTCCCCACAAAACCAATATACTCCATTTAATATTGTAAATAAATATTAAACACTTAAATTGTTAAATAAATTAAGAAATAGGCAAACATATTTTGTGAGAGTTTTGTGTAGACAAACAAATAAACGGATAATCTTTTAATCTGATTAAAATACTAAATTCAAGGAAAACGAAAATCGAACAGATTTATCATGATATAATGATAACCTAAATGAATTATGTAAATATGTACTTACCCATAAAAAAAAAAAAAAAACAGAGTTGAAGACGAATGAGCCCAGTTGAACTATTGGCAGCTGGTTGGTTGGTGTTGAGAGAGTGAGACAGTAAGAGATATGGAGAGAGGAGGTAGGAGTTTACATGGAAATTCTTTCTATTCATTGAAATGTCAATCAATATGCTGCATGAGCAAAAGTACAAAACGCAAGCTAATTTAATTTGAATTTACATACAAATTGTTGTTCACTACACTTAAAGCGCGGACAGCTCGCCTGTGCACCTGCCACCCTCCTCGCCTCCCGCACCCCTCCTGATACACGATCCCTAATGGATGCTCACAATCGATAAATCAGACGTGAGCTGACATCAATGAAAATGTCAACACATGTACTATAGGCTAATTATCTGATTGAAAAACAAGCTAAAACTTTAGTAAAAGAGTGCTCAACTAGGAGATACCCCTGGATTCCAATGTGGCAGCTCACATAACTCACTGAAGCTCATGTTGGGATTTTAATCGATTTCAATGTAAGGAAAACTATCGAAAAATTGAAGGAAACAGCGTTATTCTAAGTTCCTTAATTCACAATTAGCCAATCAGACAATGAAATACATATACATACATACATGCACATATAACTGCATACATTCATACAATGGAATTGTCTTAACAATGCTGCTGCCTCGTGCTATCGGCAAGCAAATTAAGCTCCGGCTTAGCAATTGTTTGAAGCTGCACAACTGTAAATTTGCACTTGTTATCTAGCTGCCCAAAAATAATGCTTAAAATTCTGCTGCATCTTATATTGATAAATTATTTGCTTTTTACTTATAATACATATCGAAATAAACATGTGTATTTACACACATCTTTGCTTCATACTGCACGCACACACACATTGACTTCATACATTCTTATTGCTTTTCACACTCGCTTTTGCACTCACTTTCCAGTCCACATGCACTATCCATCTATCTCACTCTCTCACGCTCACTCGTATCGTTTTTGCTCAAACGCTGGCCACTCTGCTTACGGTAAATCCATGTAACTGTTGTTCAGCGTATTTGTTTGCTGCTGTCGCTGATGTTGTTGTTGTTATTTTTTTTACATGTTTAACTGAAAAGGAAAAAATAAAATATAGCAAAAACAATGCAAAGTAGAACGAAACGTGCTGTTAACTTGTGAATTGATGCGTATTATGGAATATGCACTATTTATGAAGAGCCGTATGGAATGCGCTTTAAGCACACAATGAAAATAAATAACGAATTAAGCAAATTAAATCGGGAAATGCGATCGGCATTAATGAAGTCAACTATGCGAACGACAGGCCCGTGCGACGCTTGACAAAAGCCAAAAGCTAAACTGTACAATGTTGCCACCCCGGTGAAATACTGCTAATTTGTGTGAATATCACATACATCTACTATTAACTATCGATAGTTGAAAACAATGAAACAAGTCGAAGCATTCAATTCAATTGAATTTTAAAGTAACATCAAACCTTTAATTAGTTTCAATCAGCTTCGCTTGTGGCTTACAAACATCTCGTTCGTCTCAGTGTTTGAGTGTGCGTGTGTATGTGGTTGTCGTTGTTAGTGTGCGTGTGTGTGGTTGGTAGTGTATGTGCGCGCGTATTTTTAGATTCATTAATTCTGCGGAAAGCTTCTTAACATTTTTTTCATGCGCAATTTACATAGACATTTTTGTAACAGAATTATTTAGGTATTCTCTCTTCATCACAATAGAATTCGATAGTAGGCTCTAAGCTTTACACAAGTGGAGCTAATGGAGCATTTGATTTTTATCATATTATAAATGAATATAAAAAAAAAAATTAAAATTGTTTTATATGTAAGCAAATTAGTCCTCAATTGATGTGATATGATTATAAAATATATTTATTCATGTTTTTTGTCTGAATTAAAGTGAAATTAAAATAATTAAAATCTATATATCCGATATATTCTATATATAACTCTTTATGTATAACTTATCTTATATTAAATCAAAACCATTGTTGGAAATAAGTTTTCATCGGATGTGTGCAAGGGTATTAACTGTTCGGCATTTCATTACTCTGTTTTTCAAAGTGATTTTCCTCCCAGGCTTTTGTATTATTTATTCTGTTTGATTTCATGTTTAGCCTAGCGAAAGATATTTTCACTTAGAAATAAGTAAATTTACTGTATTGGAAAGTGCTCGACTAGCGGATGCCCTAATAATAACTTTAATATATGAAAAATAATATATCGAACAGATGATGTATCGATATAAACTTATAGATTAGGTGATATAACAATGAAACGGCTAATAGATTTGATGATATATGAATGAAATTATATATTAATAAGATGATCGATTAAATTATATGAAATTATTGTATCGATTAAAGGCACTGCTGTCAGTTTCATACATAGACACTAAACCAATATACCCTCTCTGTTGCTATGTTGAAAGGGTTCAGTATATAAAAAGTGTGTGACGGATAGTCTACCTAAACTAAATTACTTTCCCAGCCTGCACACACAGACCTGTATGTGTGTGTGTGTGTATGCTAGTATTTTCAATTAGTATAGTCTCATCTAGGTGTATAGGTAACACAGCCCTCAAGACTTCTAATCAGACAGCGTGTGTGGCTTTTAGTGGCAAATTTTTCGTACAAATGAAACATAGAATAAAAAAGCAACAAATATGAATATGGCCATATGGCCATGAGTTACTAGATGAATATAGAAGCCTTTGCAGCAAGGAGAGGAAAACGAAGAAATTAGTTTTAACTGCATTTTCTATTGCCATATTTTGGCATTGTTCTGGCTCCATTTGCTACACTGAGTATTGAACAATTTCGATGTTTTTGCCCCTTTGATTGGATTTGATGAAACAACTTCAAATGAAACTATTACAGCTCTCGGCTTGACTAACGTATTTCTCATTGTTGATTTGTGGATATGGTTTGCTTTCGATATGTAATGCATAAATTGGTGAATTTTCTATCGTGTTTTCGTCAAAATATTATTGTTCTGTTGCCTACTTTTTGGGGCATTCAGCAATTGACCTTACGAGGACTGGAAATGAATACAAAAGAAAGCAGAAAGTTGAACGAGTAAATTTAGAGCTATAATAATCGATATGTTGAGAAATTGTTTATATTTTGTGTATCTTAAATATTTCCTTTGCAGCAAATCGTGATTTCTGCTTGATCAAAGTATAATCTATTAATATTTTTCCCCATCTCGAACTCTAGTCTATAGAATAATATGCGTGTGCATCGTGTATCGATAGCATTTTATCGCTTGTGGTGCATATTTAGTGTATCGATAAACATTTCATTCGCAGTAACAATCGATTATTATGCATTCCTAATGTATCGATAGCCATTTTGATACATATGAGCTACGATATTGGTAGCCATTAACACGTACATCGATAATTATTTGTAAGTACAATCGATTAATGCACATTTAGAATATATCGATAAGTATTTCAGTTTACTATTAGTGTTTAGTGTAACGATTAGCATTTCATTTTAACTGTAATAATATTTAGTATCTCGTCGAGAGTTTGACATATGAAATATATCTATAACCATTTCATCTGTAATTATAATTGATTGATGTACATTTCCTGTAAATCAATTACTGAACAGTACTGTCAGAGAAGTGATAAAAATTTTTCAGCATTGTTCTTGGATTACTTTCATTGGAATCTGTCTTAACAATGGTGAGCAACTGCTGCCTTTTGTGTTTTGGCCTGGCTCACTCGAAAGTTGGCTCAAAGGCCTGAATGCGTTCCCCATGAAATGCCCGAATTGTTCTAATTTCTGATGTCTATCCGTTTCCTTTTGTTCTTCTACATGACAATAATCAAAAGCAAAATGTTGAATTAAAACCGTGCTCTTCCTTGTCAGCTATGTACGCAGGCAGGCCAGGCGGAATAGGTGAACCAGATGGATTAAGTGGACCAGGTGGACCAGGAGGTTAGTCAGTCAATCAGCTACACAGTCGGCCTAGCTCTCATTTGCCTAACACTTTGTTTGCTTCCGAGCTGAGTCGCATTCCATGCTGAATAATTGAAGCTGAAAACTTTCATCAAAGCTGACGCCACGGCCCGCTCTGCCCAAACACCGGCCTCATGCCAGCTCCATGGACTGGATTTATGGCGTACTGAAACTCGGACCTAGCTCATGAGCTCAACAATGGCATTCACACTTGATTTGCTCAAAAGCACTTTGAAGTCACTCACAGTCGTCATTCAATTGTGTCACAGATATTTTGAAGTACTTTAAACTCGATTTGTTTTAACTGTTAGAACTTTTCGCTATTAGCTGAAACGTCGCTTGGTCTGACGGCTAATGGAGAGTCAAACTGATGACAATTTATTGAGTTTTCAATTGCCCTTCAGACAGACAGGCAGACAGGCTCTCCGAAATACCCTTCTTGACGACGGACCTGTGTCTGTGTGTTCTCTTCATAGTTTTTTTGGCTAATCGGGAACAAGCGAAATGAGAAGCTTGTTTAGATTATAAAACACTTTTCATACATTTATCTTCAATAATTAAGATCTTAAGGTATATGAAATTCATAATGCAAATTTCTTCCAAAATTCTCTCTTAAGTAATTTAGGAAACAGATAAGAAATTATATTATACATTTGGCAATTATTAGCAAAAATTTTGATCCCATCGAAGCTCAGGCATAACAAATACTGTGTGCAAATGAATTGGACTTTTCGCTGGGCTAGTTAGTCTTATGAACTATTTAGGAGGCGAGGCAATGGCAGCATTAATGTTTAAGCATTGAGTGCTACGACTTGGACCAGGTGTCCATAATTATTATAAATAATATTAGGCAACGAGTCGACCCAACTGTCTGGCTTCCCTCATGTGAATTTCATGGGGCCCTGAATAGTATAAAAGTCAAGTCCGGGCTGAACATATTAAGCAATTGAGTTGTTCGCTGGACTTTGTCGAGATGTTCGGGCGCAAGAAAGAGAAAAAGGAGCTATATACCTTTGAGGATCTGACACGTTTCCCGATGGTCTTCTACAAGACGATCGGCGAGGATCTGTACTCGGAGCGTGATAAGAATCTGGTGCGTCGCTATCTGCTGCGCTTCTACTTGGTGTTGGGCTTTCTCAACTTCAATGCGTATGTGGTCGGCGAGATAGCGTACTTCATCGTCCATATATCGTCGACGACAACGCTGCTGGAGGCGACAGCTGTGGCGCCTTGCATCGGCTTCAGTTTCATGTCCGACTTCAAGCAGTTCGGCTTGACGGTGAATCGAAAAATCTTGGTCAAGCTGCTGGACGATCTGAGTGAACTCTTCCCATTGACCAAACAGCAGCAGGAGGCGTACAATGTGGCCTATTACGACAAGCACATGAATCGCGTCATGTGGCTATTCACCATACTCTGCATGACGTACACCTCCTCGTTCAGCTTCTATCCGGCAATTAAATCGACCATCAAATACTATTTCATGGGCTCCGAAATATTTGAGCGCAACTACGGCTTTCACATACTTTTTCCCTACGATGCTGAAACGGACATCACCATCTATTGGATCTCCTACTGGGGCTTGGCCCATTGCGCCTACGTCGCCGGCGTCTCCTACGTATGCGTCGATCTATTGCTCATCACCACGATCACCCAGCTGACGATGCACTTCAACTACATGGCCGACACTCTGTTGGCCTACAATGGCGACGATCACACCGACGAAGAGAACCTCAAGTTTGCCCAAAATCTCGTGGTTTATCATTCGCGTGCCTTGGAGTAAGATAATTGATCTTGGTCTATAGAATATATAGAGTTGAGATAATCTAAAGCCTGTACTGAGATGTTAATAGATCTCTATATAACTCGGGGAACTCGGAGCAGATCATTTATTATTCGAATATCCGTAGTGAGCTCCAGGAAGCTTTCAGATATATTGAGCTATAAGCAAATTTCAAGAGCTGCACAAGTATATTTATAAAAAACTTGAAATGTCTTCATCTTTTGCGAATTTATTTAGCAAATCTATTATTTTTATGAATTCCTACGATTTTTTTCCACTTGATTCTGCGTGGAAAGACAAATAGGCGACACCAGAGAAAAAGTTTTCACCTGGCGTGTTTTGCATCTTTTTCTAAAGTTTCTTTAGCTCACCTATCCTTTGGGTTCTTGCTTGAAATTTTATATCGATCTAATATATTATATTCTTTATAAAATAGTATAAAAATTGAAGATTTGATTTGTACAATCTACTTCAACTATAATAATAATCATATGCTACCATCATTACATAAATCATATATAATACAATAATAATATTAATTCCATTTCAAGCTAATCAAATTCTGATTTCTCTATATTCCACTGCAGTCTCAGTGAGGAGGTGAACAACATCTTTAGCTTTACGATTCTGTGGAACTTTATAGCCGCCTCTCTGGTGATCTGCTTTGCTGGTTTTCAAATAACGGCCTCAAATGTGGAAGACATTGTCCTGTACTTCATTTTCTTCTCGGCATCCCTGGTCCAGGTGTTTGTGGTGTGCTACTATGGGGACGAGATGATCTCATCGGTGAGTATTATATATATTGGCTAATTATTCAGATTATGATTATGATTGCGGCACTCACTTTGGCACATTCGCAGAGCTCACGCATTGGGCATTCGGCCTTCAATCACAATTGGCTGTCCTGCGACTCCAAGTATAAGCAGATCATGCGCTATATCATAATGCGCAGCCAGAAGCCAGCCTCGATACGGCCGCCCACCTTTCCGCCCATCTCGTTCAACACGTTCATGAAGGTAATCAGCATGTCGTATCAGTTCTTCGCATTGCTGCGCACCACGTACTACGGCTGAATGAGCTTTGATACCCCAACTGGAGTTCATTTCATGGATTGCCATTGCCCGATAACAAATTATGCAGCTGCTTAAACACGCTAATTCGTTGTTCTAATTGAGTTGTGTGGCTTCAGTAAGCAAACTTTTTTCATTTATTAAATCACTGCAATAGAAACTTTGACTTTGGCTTTGGCTTTGTCTTTGTCTTTGACTTTGGCTCATCTCAGTGCTCTAATCTGTTCTCTTCATTGTTTCCCCTGGGTTTGCCATTTACTTAGCGCTTTCTCTCTTTCGCAGCACCAGACTGTTTGCTTTTGCCACTCAATTCTATTTTCATCTACATGTGGATTACTCAATTATATCAATTACAGGTGAAGTTGTTATACGTATACGCAGTAGAGGCGGAATCGTATAAACTTAGCTCATATAAGTTTGTCTGGGGACCAGAATTATCGTATATGTATATATACAATATATATGTATGTATATCTGTATAGCATCTATATATCTCTCTATATCCAAATTTGTATCGATAAATTGATTTTGTTTATTCAACGTAACTTTAATGCTTTTAGACATATAGTCTTCAGATTTAGTGTGTACATATATCTGATCAATACAAAGATTTTGTAACTTACAGATTTTGCATACCACGCCCCCTTTGCCTTCAATTTGCAAAAAACATATTTTAAGTACTAGAGACTTGTGCTTTGGAATGTAGACACATTTGCACATTATGATCACGTTCTGAAAGTTTCATGAAGATAGTCTGACTACAAGAGAAATTATTCATCAACAGAATTCTCATGAGTATTGCCCACACTGAAGTGCAGCCCAAGCGCAGTCGCTGCTTACTGCGCAGTTAGCAGAGCGCGTGCTTATGCGTGCGTGAATATCAGCTCTTTGCAGGGATCAGGGAATCTCCTAGTCGAGCAGTCTCGACTGGAGCTTGCTTACTTGTTTTTACTGTTTTATGATATAATGCGTTCGCCGCTATAGTCATTGCTGTATGGGTCGGATCGCAGTCTAGTCGTGGTATCTCATAGTAAAATGATTTATTATACATTCATATATTTATCGCATATTATTTATAAATCGGCAAATCAAATGACATTTAAAAGCTGCCACTGGAGGGAAGGGATAATATTTATGATGTTTGGTGTGTACACACTCAAAAATTCATTCATAGAACTTTCTCGTTCAGTAACCAAGCGTTTTTGGAGCAAGCATCAAGTAAGTCACCCGTGCTACGTTTTATGAAAAATCGAAAAAATTAACAAAAAATTAACAATCCCAAATCGAGAATCCGATTTCAGGAGACTTAAAATCATGTTCGGAGACAATAATTGGAAGATGTTGCACATTAAGCATATGCCGAAGTCAAATCTCCGGCAAAGACGTCGTTCTAATAAAAAGATTCGCTTATTGCGCAACCCTGTTTGCAAATTGAAGGACAACGTGAATGTCGTGTATCGCATACACATTCTGCCAGCCAAATCCGACTGGCAGTACCGCTACTTCGATCTCAAGGTTCCGGCATATGTATACAAGAAGAACTTGGTTCAGCCAATATTAACAATGGAGCTGCTGGACAACATCATGAAGCTGCCTGTGGAGCAGGGCACGGACGTGTTTCAGACGTATGTCAATAATATGCTGGAATTGCCACATGCTTAAAGCGTGTAATATGTTAACTCAATATATTGAATTATAACATTGCATTGCATTTGATTGTTTTTACTGTTGTTCAGGCATGAACATAGAATAAAGATCAATACGAAAATAAACACCATCATAGTCAAGTGTATTCGTTCATGGCCCTTCGAGCCGGATGAAGTATATTCAGAATACTTCAATCCAATCCACAAGAAAAAATGTTTGTGAATAGTACAAAGTGAAGTGCTAAGTGTTATAGACTTTTGCATTGGCTTAACAACCCAAGCTGTGAGTAGAGGCACAGCAAGTTCAACCTGGTGATCAAAACAAAGAAACCTCCAACGGGTCAAGCCAATGGATCTATAATAAAAACAACAAACAACAACTGGGTGTCGTCAACCATCAATATTTAAAGAGTAATATATGATGGCATAATGGCAGAAATCAGGACTTACAAGGAGTTCATGAATGTCGAAGTTGCCGACCACGCCATAGACACAAACCAACTCTATAGCTGGGACACGAAACCGGAAACATCCAAACAAGAAATGTTTTCATTTGATTGGTCGAGCCCAATGGATGAGTTGGTAAGCCTTGTGGAAAAAAGGGCTCAAAGAGTTAGGCTGCACATTGAAGAAGTGCAAGCCAACATAGAGCTCAGCAGCCATGAAGAAATCTTTAGCTATAAAGATATGCTAGATTTCCTATGGAACAAAGTCCAGTCAACGCTTTCAGATTTGGAAGTGAAGTTTGATAAACTCACCCATGAAATCGACGGCATAGACTCATTGGAAGCCAAGGTGTATATGCTGTCAAAGAGACTGGAAAGGAAAATAAGTGAACTGCAAGTAATAAAAGAAGACGCTCCAAAGCGACCGAAACCAACACTTCCTTACTTTAATGGAAATCCCAAGGCGTGGCCAACATTCTTCGAGCAGTTCACCAAAATAATTCACAACAGGAAGGATATCAGCGACAAGACTAAGCTGATGTACCTGATAATGTATCTGAAAGGAGACGCTCAACAAGTCATAAGTCATTTCTCAATTGGAGTAGGTAACTACAACTCAGCGTGGGACTACTTATGCAAACGCTATAAACGTTATATGCCAGTGGGCAAGGAACTGCTAAACAATAATGATGAAGGCAGTATCCGCAATTGCGTGAGCACCTCTGATAAGAGTGACAAGGTCACCGCTGATGAGATGACGCTATAAACGCATATCAGGCTGCTTTCGATGCAATAGTGTTAAAAAAGTGGGATTTCAACCCGCCGGCAAGCCTCCACATGGGAGGAAATATAACTAAAACTACGGAACAAGATAATAAAGTTCAAGTAGTAACAACAAGTATAGGTGAAGACAAAAGATCAATAACGAAGATCTGGGCTCCACCAACTCCGACAAAGGATCAACCACAAAAGCCGGAGGACATAGAGGATGGAGACGAGAATGAAATTTCTGCCACATCTTCGACATCGATGCATCGAGCACCGCTGAAGATGCATCAGCACACACAGATATCCAATTGGAAGTTCAACCAATGGATAATAGCAGCACGACGGAAGAGCAAACTTCTGCGGAGACTGAAACGGCGACTGGAAGTTATTATCGCCTCAAACTCTTTAGTGATGACCACAGCAGCGCAAACAGCAACTACAATTAATTCGGAAGAGGACTCAACTGGAAATAGCAGCAACATATTAAAGGAAACTACCATAACCACCAAGTCAATCAGTATCAATAGCTGTTCCGAAGCATCTTCATCGAAGTAAGGTCGTCTATCGCTTGGGGGCTTTGGCTTCGGCAATTATGAAGCGAGCGACCACTGCAGCTCCAGCTGCAATCTATATAAACTCAACAATTGATGACAGCTATAAGCGGCGGAAGTTCTTCAAAAAGGCTCGACTTTACTTGGCATGGGAACCTCCACCTGAGCAGAAGACCAAGTCAATGGCGGAATACTCGGTTTATCTGGAAGTCACACTTTCTGGGCACCGCCAAATGTTCAGAAGAATAAAGATCAATACGAAACTAAACACCATCATAGTCAAGTGTATTCGTTCAACTGTTTTATGATATAATGCGTTCGCCGCTATAGTCATTGCTGTATGGGTCGGATCGCAGTCTAGTCGTGGTATCTCATAGTAAAATGATTTATTATACATTCATATATTTATCGCATATTATTTATAAATCGGCAAATCAAATGACATTTAAAAGCTGCCACTAGAGGGAAGGGATAATATTTATGATGTTTGGTGTGTACACACTGAAATTCAGTCATAGAACTTTCTCGTTCAGTAACCAAGCGTTTTTGGAGCAAGCATCAAGTAAGTCACCCGTGCTACGTTTTATGAAAAATCGAAAAAATTAACAAATCCTGCTGGATTCTCGATTTCAGGAGACTTAAAATCATGTTCGGAGACAATAATTGGAAGATGTTGCACATTAAGCATATGCCGCTGTCAAAACTCCGGCAAAGACGTCGTTCTAATAAAAAGATTCGCTTATTGCGCAACCCTGTTTGCAAATTGAAGGACAACGTGAATGTCGTGTATCGCATACACATTCTGCCAGCCAAATCCGACTGGCAGTACCGCTACTTCGATCTCAAGGTTCCGGCATATGTATACAAGAAGAACTTGGTTCAGCCAATATTAACAATGGAGCTGCTGGACAACATCATGAAGCTGCCTGTGGAGCAGGGCACGGACGTGTTTCAGACGTATGTCAATAATATGCTGGAATTGCCACATGCTTAAAGCGTGTAATATGTTAACTCAATATATTGAATTATAACATTGCATTGCATTTGATTGTTATACCCTGAAAGTTTCATAAAGATAGTCCTACTACAGGAGAAATTATTCAGCAACAAAATTCTCATAGTATTGCACACACTGCAGCGCAGCCCAAGCGCAGTCGCTGCTTACTGCGCAGTTAGCAGAGCGCGTGCTCTCTCTGTTGTAGTCTCTCTACCTCTCTCTACCTATATGTCGCTCTCTCTCTACCTCTCTCTACCTCACTCTATCTCTCTCTGTCTCTTCCTCTGTCTTTTTTTATGTCTCCTTCTCTGTCTCCCTCTGTAATTTTCTCTGTCTCCCTCTCTGTCTCTCTCTGCCTCTCTCTCTCACTTACCAGCTCAATCTCCCTTTGTATTTTTCTCATTCCCTCTCACATTCTCAGTTGTCGTTCCCTTCTATAAAATTAAATTTAATTACACACGCAATTAGCTATGTAAGTATTTGATAGCAATTGATATGTTAATCATCTTTTAATCAATTTATTTAATTGTTCGGCAAATTAAATTGCAACAATTTGCAAATGAAAACGCTTATCGGCGTCACTTTTATAAGTGATTTTGATTCTATTGTCGTGGCACCTGTATATATATATACATATATATTAATATGTGTGTGTGTGTGTTTATGTGTGTGGTGCGCGCGTAAGGTGTGTGCGAAATGCCGCTGCGCCAATCATTTTTGCATACACTTGAAATAGATTCAACTCATTTCAAGAGGAGAACAAGAATGCATACTTCAATGACTTTACTCCATTAATGTTGTAATTTTTAATTTCATGTTATTGGTATGCGTAGCATGCTTGACATACATACAAATACAACTGTAGATATGTATTTACACCCACGCATTGTCTTCCAATGAATGCCCAACACTTTTGTGTCAATGTTACTCGCTTTCTCACTGCATCTCTTACGCTCATGTCCTTTCTGTCTCTGTATCTATCTCTCTCACACACATACTATCTCTTATATCCTTCCCAGTCCCCACTCTATCCTTTACCTTCTTCTCTCGCTCGCCATCTTTATGGCTCAGTTGTCATCTCTCACTCTCCATCTCCTCCCTCTCTCTCTCTCTCTATATATATTTTTGTCTCTGTCGCTTGCTGTCTTACTCTGTCTGTTTATGGGTCAGCTTTAATCAAAATTGGATCTAAAATTGCACTTGTCTCATGCTGTAACACGCTTAGATAAATTTGCGACCAAAAATGCCTTCAGCAAGCATCAAGCAAGGCTCGACTAGAAAAATAACCTGCAGTTACTAAAATTATTTACTATTATTATTATTCGCTTATTATAGATAATGCCAAATGGATAAACTAATTCTACATTTAAAATAAACAAAAATTTGACTTTTACCACAGTTTCCACTTCGATTGCCCTGCGCTGTACTGTAAATGAGAATCGCAAGGAAAGGCAGCAAAAATTTTAATCAAAAATTACTTAAAGTGCAGAGAATGTGCCTTGAAGAGCTGAAAGTCTATCAGTATGTATTTATATATGGACCAAATGTGATGAGAGTAATTTCGCATCTGCAAATATCAAAGCTGAGTCTGTGATTTAGCCCAGATATTTGTGGGATAGTCGGGGGCAATGGCTTTGGCATTCATTACACGTCTCATAGAGCAACTCATCATCAAATTTGAAATTCAAAATGAAACCTATTCGGGGACACGTTAACAGGGCTCATTTAAAATTTGAAATTATTGCTGGGCTGGTTCGTTCGGTGTTTCGAAACCAAAATGTCTAACCGAAAATGTTGTCAGCTAAGTAGTTTGTCGTTATTGTTGTTTTGTGTCCTTTGGCGGTTTCAAGTTTGTTGCATGACAGCCACACAATGTACCCACATCTAACGCCACACAGACACATCCACACACACACACACATACACACACAGACACACATAGTTAAAGTCCCAAATGCCACACTAATTTGTGGGCATGTTTAATGCTCGCTCGCCTAGCTTTTTATGGGCATCTTGTGAGGAATCCGTTAGGGCTGGCATCTTAGGCATACTCCGAGATACACGTGCCAGCTGCCAGTTATTATCAATTCAGGTACAGTTGTTGCCTATTCAGCCAGCTACTCAACATCATGTTAGTTAACTCACCAGCTCACCTGCTCCTGCTGCTTTCCTCGCTCATTTCAAAAATATTGTTCAACTGTAAATCTAATAAACCTTGAAGTTATCTACAGGATAAACTTGTCTATTAAAATGTATGTAAGTTATTTGACTTTGCTACCTCTAGAGCTAGAGCTTGTCTTAACTCTTCGAAGTGCTCTTAAGCTTAAGCTAAGTATATTTTATTGCCTTGGCTAATAACACAAGCTCTATGGGCTTGGAAGTCAGCTTAGCTCAGGCGAATTCATGATCAGGCTAATGTGTTGACTCGATCTAGCTAAGTTTGTTCATCTGTCCGTCCGTCTACTTGTCAGTCTGCTTATCCGTTTCGGTTCATCTATCCGTCCGTCAGTTTTTTTTCATCCATCCATTAATTCGTCCGTCCCTTTGTTTGTTCTCCCATCCGTCCGTTTGCTCGTACGTGTGCCTATCTGTCCATTCGTCCCCCCTTCCGTCCGTTTGTTCATCCATTCGTCCTCCCATCCGTCTGTCCATTCATCCGTCCGTATGTCTGTTCGTCCGCCCGTCTGTTCGTTCTCGCGTCAGTTCGTCTCTTCATCACTTCACTCGCCCGTTTGTTCGTCCATCTGTCCGTTCGTTCTACAGTCTGTCTATCCAACTAAACGCAATGTTCTTTAACCTCTACTTGAAGTCGTAAATGTATATTCTATTTAACCTCAGCAATCATCTAATTATTTTCAATATTATATATCTATATTCCTATTATCTACATTAATAAATCGATCATTTCTTTTGCAGAAACGCTGAAGATCTGCACTGAGTTCAGGGTATTTCCTAGTCGGGCTGCCGAACTTATTTGATTACTTAGTTACTTACTTAACTTGACTAATTGAGTTAAGTTCACACTTGTCTGCCTATATTGAATAAGTGTGGAGTGCTCTCTATCAACCTCAGACTGCACTCAACTATATTTGTCTTAGCTATTTATCTCTAACTAGCTCTTGATGCTTGCTCAAATCTCTTAGGCAGCATTTGCATAATGAGGCTAAAATACATATACACAGCTACAAATCTATATGTATGTATGTATGTATGTATATCTGTCTACTGTCCTGGTCACATTTCACTCTATAGTTTTTCCATGGCTAATGAGGCGCGCAGCAATTGAACTTTGATATGCCTTGTTTTATGATGTGGCACACGCTGTGGCAGCGACAGAGTTTCCAGAGTGCCCAGAGTTGTCGGAGCATAAATCATGGCGGTCTGCCAAGTGTAAGCCGAATGCATACAGGAGGGGATAGAGAGAAAGAGAGAGAGAGAGGCAGTGAGCACGGGAGAGGGAGGGAATCGTATTACACGTTTTTAACAGTGAAATTCTGTAAAAGAAGGTAAATGTAATATGTGGGCGATACTCCCTGCCTCGCTCTCCCTCTCCCTCTACCGCTCCTCCCCCCTCTCTCCGTCTCTCTCCCAGCCAGGTCTGTGCATGTTAGTTGCTTTAATAACTTCACTTCACTTACACTATTCTCGTATTCATATTCATATTCATATTCATATTTAGGGAAACACGTGCGCCATTCTTGACTTGACTAGCTTGCCTCATTGCCCGTAACTGCATGTGTGTGTGTGTGTGTGTGTGCGCGTGTGTAGGGCGCCCCTTTGGCCTAGCTATAATTGGAACTGTGGCGCTGGCTCTAACAGCATGCTTATGCGAGTGCCTGTTGGGTATTTGCACATTTTAACGGATTTAATATGAAAATTAACAGTCACACACCCACACACACACCCACACACCCACACACGCACACATGCATGGCTGTGCGTATGTAATGAGCTCTAGTCCAAAAGCAGCCATGCCGTCTTGTCAGCAGCTGCACTTAGTTGAAAAACTTCTTACAATAACAAGAGTAGACCTTGCTGTTAACCCAGCCCAAACCCCAGCCATTACCCCTGCTATTCAATTTAATAAGCAACCGTTCTCTTGCCCCCAGCTCGCCCCCATGCCCACTCATCCCCGTTTGCCTCCATTAACCCGTTGCTCGCAGCATTCGTAAGTTAAACAATTATTCAAGACGTGACTTTTTGGCATTTAAATATTTATGCGCACACGTTTTGGCAAATGCTCAACACACACAGACATACACACACGCACACACGCACACACACACTCTCACACAGAGAGAGCAACTGTCACATTGTTACATTTATGCTAAATTGACATTGCCTTGAGGGCAGCAATTTGTTCGCCGTTTGGCTTCTGTTTGCTTAATATTTATTTCCCAAATGCGGTTTGTAGTTAAATTATGAACACATTTTAATAACATTTACGAAAATAAATAATACGAAATTCCATGCCGTGTTGACAGACAGCAAACATATTATGTTGCAATATGCAAACACGATTCGGTTTAATCAGAGCGAGACTCAATAAAAATGCAACAACAACAACAACAGCAGCAGCAGCAGCAAAAAAAGAAAAAAACAAGTCAATTGTAAATGAAATTTCTTTGTCACCGAAATGCAATTAAAAGGCAACAATTTCATATCGCATCTCCGCAAATATTTGCTTGTAACACAATATTAATGTAATAATGCATAATGCATATTCATATTCGATATATGGCTTTAACTGAGCTGACAGATCTTGATACTCATTCCCGTTTATGGCTGGAGCCAACAGACGTGTTGCCATTTAATTGGGCTACTTATCGAGTAGCCTCCTCCCAATCAAGATCTACTACTAGCAACATGCGCAGAGCAATTCTTTCTAAATAACAGGATACCGTACAGGAATAGCTCAAATTACTTGAAAACTACTCAACAAACGGAGCTTCACTCCACGCATATGTAAATAGAGAGCACACAGCCCCAACTCTAGAGCTCCATTCTGGCTTAATATTGCGGTTTTACATTCGACCAACGGCTAACCTGTCTAGAGTACGCTTTGGTTGCTCAAGCTAAACAACAAACTTTCAACGAGAAACGAACTATTCATATACAAAACCAAAGTGGTCCTCCTTCGATATGGAATATGGAATTGAAGTCTACAGAATAGCCACAAAATGCAGCCCAAACTAAATACGCGCCACACGGGCCACCTTTCTCGGAACTCGACAGCGCTGAGTGAGTTAGCAAACTAATTTGATTTCCCGTTTTTAATGGGATCAGGGTATAACAATCAAATGCAATGCAATGTTAAATTCACGTGAAAATATATTGAGTTAACATATTACACGCTTTAAGCATGTGGCAATTCCAACATATTATTGACATACGTCTGAAACACGTCCGTGCCCTGCTCCACAGGCAGCTTCATGATGTTGTCCAGCAGCTCCATTGTTAATATTGGCTGAACCAAGTTCTTCTTGTATACATATGCCGGAACCTTGAGATCGAAGTAGCGGTACTGCCAGTCGGATTTGGCTGGCAGAATGTGTATGCGATACACGACATTCACGTTGTCCTTCAATTTGCAAACAGGGTTGCGCAATAAGCGAATCTTTTTATTAGAACGACGTCTTTGCCGGAGATTTGACTGCGGCACATGCTTAATGTGCAACATCTTCCAATTATTGTCTCCGAACATGATTTTAAGTCTCCTGAAATCGAGAATCCAGCAGGATTTGTTAATTTTTTCGATTTTTCATAAAACGTAGCACGGGTGACTTACTTGATGCTTGCTCCAAAAACGCTTGGTTACTGAACGAGAAAGTTCTATGAATGAATTTTTGAGAGTGTACACACCAAACATCATAAATATTATCCCTTCCCTCTAGTGGCAGATTTTAAATGTCATTTGATTTGCCGATATATATATATATATATATATATATATGGTTGCTCAAGCTAAACAACAAACTTTCAACGAGAAACAAACTATTCATATACAAAACCAAAGTGGTCCTCCTTCGATATGGAATATGGAATTGAAGTCTACAGAATAGCCACAAAATGCAGCCCAAACTAAATACGCGCCACACGGGCCACCTTGCTCGGAACTCGACAGCGCTGAGTGAGTTAGCAAACTAATTTCAAAGTAACCTCGCTCGGAGACACAATAAACAAGCAATAAGCAACATATAACAGCAAACGAGCAAACAGTCCACCCCCAACATACACAGAGCACAGAAGAAGAAAACGCACGATATACAAAGATATACATACATATATAGAAATGGGAAAATTTTAAATAGAAAATCTAAAATATTAAATTGAAAAAATATAAAATATTTGTTGTAAAATATAAAATAAAATATAAATTGTGTAAAATAAAAAAAATTAAATATTGCATATAAATTGTAAAATCAAAATTAAATTAAATATTGCATATAAATTATAAAATTAAAATTAAATTATTGCATATAAATTATAAAATTTCAAATACAAAATACAAAAATTTGAAAAATGTAATGTATGTAATTGTTTGTTATAAAATATAAAATAAAACATAGATAAATAAAATATAAATTATGTGAAATAAAGAAATTAAATATTGCATATAAATTATAAAATTTAAAATTCAAAATACAAAAAATTTAAAATATATAAAATGTTTCTTATAAAATGTAATGAAGAATACATTATAAAATGTACAAAAATAAAGTTTTAAATAAAAACATTAAAATATGTCAAATAAAAAAATTAAATATTGAATATAAATTATAAAAAAAAAAATAAAAATAAAAAATAAAAATAAAGCTTTTAAATATAAAATAATACAATTTCAAATATAAAATGCACAGTTGAAAAAAAATATAAAAGCTATAAAATATAAAAAAAATATTTATGTGCATATAAAATATTTAACAAATATATACACTCATGATCAAATTAATAGGTGTGAAATTTTGTTTTAAAGACGTCATGTCTATATTTTGTATATGGATATAAAATATTTAGCATATAACATACATATGTATAAGTAAGTAATATTTTTTATGTACTTTAATTTAAATTTATTTTAGCCTCTTATATCAAATTTCATATATTTCTAGCTTACCCTACTCTTAATCTGGCAATGGAGATTCCGACACACAGCGCATGACTCGATTTGACTCCACGTTGGGGCTACGTCAAAATCTTGATTTACGCATTGAGAGTGCCCACAGCACATAGTCGAGCATCTCGTCTCGCATCTGTGAAAATTTCCCCTTGCATTAGAGGAGCTGACAGCAAAGCTGAGGTGTTTATTTGATTGATGTGCCTTTTTATCAGGAATGGCATTTATGCAGCTTCTGAAGAAAAATGAAAACCATTTGATATTACAAAGCATTTGAATTTTATTAGAGTTGCTTAGCTGTTGCTCCTATTAGATCACTTCATTTTTAATGTTATTTTGTATGCCCTGAACCCATTGAAAATGGGAAATCAGGGTATAATGGTTTTCTTGAAATGTATATAACAGGCAGAAGGAGGCGTGACAGATCCCACAAAGTATATATATTCTAGATCAGGGCGACGAGCTAAGTCGATTTAGCCCTCTCAGAAGATATTTGAGATAGAGACTTGAAGTTTTTTTCTTAGGTCCGTCTATATCACGTGAAAATCGATAAATACTCCCAATATTTTGTCATCGATTAAAAAACGTACCGAAAATTATTTTTAAATATATCTCCTACATCTTTAGAGGTAGAGTCCTCTAATTTTAAATGTAGACTCATATGTTTTTTATAGAATTTCGATTTTTGTTATAATTTACCCCCACCTTTATATCCACCCCATCTAAGAAACATATGCTTTGGCTAATGCACACATTTCAATATTATTATCACGATCTGAAAGTTTCATGAAGAAAGTTCATCCACAAGAAAATTTATTAGCCAATTAAATTCACATCGTAAGCCCACGCTGCATCCCATGCGTGCTTGCCTATGTATGTGTGTGTGTGTGTGTGTGCGCATGTAGTGTTTCTTGTGTAAGCAGAAAGACGCGAAGAATCATTGAAATATCAGCGCTAGAAGGGCTTAGGGGACCTCGTAATCGAGCAGTCTCGAATAGAGCATTCCTACTTGTTCTTTTTGTACATATTTAAAATAGATGTAATATATTATGTACATGAATATATATATTTAATTTCTTTTGCTTGACAACATGTTACGCTCTTGTCGTACGTACTTATTTTAAACATTCATACTCATTGTACTTGCTCTAATTGAAATCATTTTTAGCCCAAATATTTTTGTTGACTTTCTCAGCTTTCGGCAGACATAAGCAAATGCTAATGCATTCAAATGACAGCGGCCAATGTAAACAATTCCATGTACATAAGTGAATGTTATTTCAAGTGTTAAACTACGTAAATTGCATTGCTTCCCATTTGCCAGAGACACATTTCGATTCCCAGGCTTGGGGCTAGGCCCAGGCCCCTGCCCATGCCAGAAGCCGGCAACAATAACAGCAATAACAACAACAATGACGATTTACTCCATCAACAAGCATAATTTAAGTATTCCCCGAAACGAAAGAAAACTACGATTTTATCAGAGCTTCCGGCCAACGGGCTGGCAAAAGTCGCACGCGTTGCACCTTTCAACTCGGCGAATTTATGGGAGCGAGCAATGCAAAAAGGAAAACCTGACAACAAACAAAGAAGGGCGGAGAAGAACGTGGCTGTTGGGCAGTGAACGACTGCACGATGCACGCTCAGAGGGCGATAAGAACTTATAAATAGTCAGCCATATGCATGTATCTATCTATCTATCTATCTATACCTATCTATATATCTACAATATACATCGCAAATCGAACTAAATATCTCGACTCTACTGTAATGGCCCTCTTACTCTGAATATTGATCTGCCGTATAAACTAAACTGAACAAAACTATCTCAAAGTGAGATAGCAGCTTGAAAACAGACAGCTGGATTCATTGGATCTATCTATCTGAATCTATCGATTTATATCGATAATTATTTGTGAGATAGTAGCTCTGCTATTAACGAGATAGATTAACCTGATTGCTGACTCACTCACTCATGAATTACTAGTCATAGATATATTAATTTAATTACAGTATGCTCTTAACTAATATACTCTTCTGATATCTTATTCTAAGCGAGCAGAGCGAACCGAGTGGTTGCCAGCCAAAGCCACATTGTCTCTTCAATATCTGTAAAATGTTCCCATTCGCGTGCTCTAACGGCAAATGCTACAATAATTGCGGCAAATCGAATTCGAATAAGTGTAACAGCATGTACGAGCAATCATACTAAATGTCTGATATAAGCCATTGAATACTAATTGAATACTAAAATCGCATTTGCGAGGTGTGCCCATAAGGTATTACAAATGTTGGGATCAAGCGAACTACACTCTGTTTTTGCATGAAACTTTTGTAATAAATAGTTATAATTGGTCTAAAGAAAGTGATTTGAGGTTGTTTCTATATTTTTATAACCTGATCCCATTAAAAATGGGAAACCAGGGTATAATGGTTTTGTGAAAAGTATGTAACAGGCAGAAGGATGCGTGGCAGACCCCATAAAGTATATATATTCTTGATCAGGGCAACGAGCTGAGTCGATATAGCCCTGACCGTCCGTCCGTCCGTCCGTCCGTCCGTCCGTCCGTCCGTCCGTCCGTATGAACGCCTAGATCTCAGAAGATATAGGAAGCAGTCGCTGCTTACTGCGCAGTTAGCAGAGCGCTTGCTTATGAGCGTGCGAATATCAGCTCTTTGTAGTCGTGGTATCTCATAGTAAAATGATTCATCATATATTATTCATATATTTATCGCATATTATTTATAAATCGGCAAATCAAATGGCATTTAAAAGCTGCCACTAGAGGGAAGGGATAATATTTATGATGTTTGGTGTGTACACACTCAAAAATTCATTCATAGAACTTTCTCATTCAGTAACCAAGCGTTTTTGGAGCAAGCATCAAGTAAGTCACCCGTGCTACGTTTTATGAAAAATCGAAAAAATTAACAAAAAATTAACAATCCCAAATCGAGAATCCGATTTCAGGAGACTTAAAATCATGTTCGGAGACAATAATTGGAAGATGTTGCACATTAAGCATATGCCGAAGTCAAATCTCCGGCAAAGACGTCGTTCTAATAAAAAGATTCGCTTATTGCGCAACCCTGTTTGCAAATTGAAGGACAACGTGAATGTCGTGTATCGCATACACATTCTGCCAGCCAAATCCGACTGGCAGTACCGCTACTTCGATCTCAAGGTTCCGGCATATGTATACAAGAAGAACTTGGTTCAGCCAATATTAACAATGGAGCTGCTGGACAACATCATGAAGCTGCCTGTGGAGCAGGGCACGGACGTGTTTCAGACGTATGTCAATAATATGCTGGAATTGCCACATGCTTAAGGCGTGTAATATGTTAACTCAATATATTGAATTATAACATTGCATTGCATTTGATTGTTTTTACTGTTGTTCAGGCATGAACATAGAATAAAGATCAATACGAAAATAAACACCATCATAGTCAAGTGTATTCGTTCATGGCCCTTCGAGCCGGATGAAGTGTATTCAGAATACTTCAATCCAATCCACAAGAAGAAATGTTTGTGAATAGTACAAAGTGAAGTGCTAAATGTTATAGACTTTTGCATTGGCTTAACAACCCAAGTTGTGAGTAGAGGCACAGCAAGTTCAACCTGGTGATCAAAACAAAGAAACCTCCAACGGGTCAAGCCAATGGATCTATAATAAAAACAACAAACAACAACTGGGTGTCGTCAACCATCAATATTTAAAGAGTAATATATGATGACATAATGGCAGAAATCAGGACTTACAAGGAGTTCATGAATGTCGAAGTTGCCGACCACGCCATAGACACAAAGCAACTTTTTAGCTGGGAAACGAGACCGGAAACATCCAAGAAACAGCAAGAAAAGTTTTCATTTGGTCGAGCCCAATGGATGAGTTGGTAGAGCTTGTGCATAAAAAAGCTCTAAAAGTTAGGAAACAAATGGCAGGAGTAACTGCTATCCTAGAGAGCAACAACTGCACAGATATTCATGCCTATAAAGGCAGGTTATCTTGCCGATGGAAAAAGGTCCAGTCTTAGAGGCAAGATATGGAGAGCATTCCTCCTGCAGCGACGAAATAGAAGAACTGGAGTGCAACGTCGATGAACTGTTAAATAAACTCAACAGAAAATGAATAGACTTGCAAGACATAAAAGAAGACTCTCCGAAAAGACCGAGGCCGAGACTTCCATACTTTAATGGAAATCCGAAGGCGTGGCCAACGTTCTTCGAGCAGTTCACCAAATAATTCACAACAGGAAGGATATCAGCGACAAGACTAAACTGATGTACCTGATAATGTATCCGAAAGGAGACCATCAACAAGTCATAAGTCATTTCTCAATTGGAGTAGGTAACTACAACTCAGCGTGGGACTACTTATGCAAACGCTATAAACGTTATATGCCAGTGGACAAGGAACTGCTAAACAATAATGATGAAGGCAGTATCCGCAATTGCGTGAGCACCTCTGATAAGAGTGACAAGGTCACCGCTGATGAGATGACGCTATAAACGCATATCAGGCTGCTTTCGATGCAATAGTGTTCAAAAAGTGGGATTTCAACCCGCCGGCAAGCCTCCACATGGGAGGAAATATAACTAAAACTACGGAACAAGATAATAAAGTTCAAGTAGTAACAACAAGTATAGGTGAAGACAAAAGATCAATAACGAAGATCTGGGCTCCACCAACTCCGACAAAGGATCAACCACAAAAGCCGGAGGACATAGAGGATGGAGACGAGAATGAAATTTCTGCCACATCTTCGACATCGATGCATCGAGCACCGCTGAAGATGCATCAGCACACACAGATATCCAATTGGAAGTTCAACCAATGGATAATAGCAGCACGACGGAAGAGCAAACTTCTGCGGAGACTGAAACGGCGACTGGAAGTGCAGCTGAAGAGAAAAGCGACATTATCGACTCAAACTCTTTAGTGATGACCACAGCAGCGCAAACAGCAACTACAATTAATTCGGAAGAGGACTCAACTGGAAATAGCAGCAACATATTAAAGGAAACTACCATAACCACCAAGTCAATCAGTATCAATAGCTGTTCCGAAGCATCTTCATCGAAGTAAGGTCGTCTATCGCTTGGGGGCTTTGGCTTCGGCAATTATGAAGCGAGCGACCACTGCAGCTCCAGCTGCAATCTATATAAACTCAACAATTGATGACAGCTATAAGCGGCGGAAGTTCTTCAAAAAGGCTCGACTTTACTTGGCATGGGAACCTCCACCTGAGCAGAAGACCAAGTCAATGGCGGAATACTCGGTTTATCTGGAAGTCACACTTTCTGGACACCGCCAAATGTTCAGAAGAATAAAGATCAATACGAAACTAAACACCATCATAGTCAAGTGTATTCGTTCAACTGTTTTATATTATTTATAAATCGGCAAATTATTTATAAATCGGCAAATCAAATGACATTTAAAAGCTGCCACTAGAGGGAAGGGATAATATTTATGATGTTTGGTGTGTACACACTGAAATTCAGTCATAGAACTTTCTCGTTCAGTAACCAAGCGTTTTTGGAGCAAGCATCAAGTGCTACGTTTTATGAAAAATCGAAAAAATTAACAAAAAATTAACAATCCCAAATCGAGAATCCGATTTCAGGAGACTTAAAATCATGTTCGGAGACAATAATTGGAAGATGTTGCACATTAAGCATGTGCCGCAGTCAAATCTCCGGCAAAGACGTCGTTCTAATAAAAAGATTCGCTTATTGCGCAACCCTGTTTGCAAATTGAAGGACAACGTGAATGTCGTGTATCGCATACACATTCTGCCAGCCAAATCCGACTGGCAGTACCGCTACTTCGATCTCAAGGTTCCGGCATATGTATACAAGAAGAACTTGGTTCAGCCAATATTAACAATGGAGCTGCTGGACAACATCATGAAGCTGCCTGTGGAGCAGGGCACGGACGTGTTTCAGACGTATGTCAATAATATGCTGGAATTGCCACATGCTTAAAGCGTGTAATATGTTAACTCAATATATTTTCACGTGAATGTAACATTGCATTGCATTTGATTGTTATACCCTGATCCCATTAAATACGGGAAATCAGGGTATAATGGTTTTGGGAAAAGTATGTAACAGGCAGAAGAAGGCGTGGCAGACCCCATAAAGTATATATATTCTTGATCAAGGCGACAAGCTGAGTTGATATAGCCCTGTCCGTCCGTCCGTCCGTCCGTCCGTATGAACGCCTAGATCTCAGAAGATATAAGAGCTAGAGTCTTCAAATTTTGTATGCATACTCGTGTATACCATACGCGGTACAAGTTAATCTTTCTTTTTTCGATAACTCATCCGATTTCTTTTTTATCGAGAATAATCGATAAATTGATATTGTTTATTCAGCGTAACTTTAATACTTTTAGACATATAGTCTTCAGATTTAGTGTGTACATACATCTGATCAATACGAAGATTTTGTAATATACAGATTTTGGATACCACGCCCCTTTCGCCCCCAATTTGTAAAAAACGTATTTGAAGTACTAGAGACTTGTGCTTGTGATAGTCCGACTACAAGAGAAATTATTCATCAACAGAATTCTCATAGTATTGCCCACACTGAAGTGCAGCCCAAGCGCAGTCGCTGCTTACTGCGCAGTTAGCAGAGCGCATGCTTATGCGTGCGTGAATATCAGCTCTTTGTAGGGATCAGGGTATCTCCTAGTCGAGCAGTCTCGACTCGAGCTTCCTTACTTGTTTTTCTTTGTTTGGTACTCCTCTGCTTCATTTATGCATGTCAACTGGGTAGTTGGTATGACCAGGCTTCGGTTCCTATGTGATTATTAGCTGTATTTCAAGAAATGGAGTAAATAACCTCGATAAGACACTGCTCAGATCTAGAGGCTGAGCTGGCAGAGGAGAAGGGAAGAAGAAGAGAAGAGAAAAGGAAGATACGATATTTTGAAGTACTTTGAGGTTAAAAAAAAAAAACGAACATGTTGATATGATATTTGAGTGAGGATTATTTTAAACAGCAATAAAATAGATATGAATACCTACGTTGCTGCCATTTTAAGCAAGCCCCATAAATATTCATAAGCAATACAAATTTTGCGCTATTCTTTGAACTGACCTCGCATAGCATATATACATATAGAAGGATTCTCATTGTCAATGATTTTCAGAAGTTTGTAATTTGTAAGATAATAGAGAGATATTTGCCTGCAAGATGTTCATCATATATGTACATAGCTCTCTCTATTTGCCAATTGAAGGCAGGGAATACCCCTAATTTATATGATTCCAACTGTATGCAAATTATCGGAATTCGAGCGAATGTTGGGCGCATGCATTATTAAGTCGAGTTCTGTGAATTTAGCGGCGCCAAGTTGAATGCACTTGGCCAATGCGAAACATTTGGCTAGTTCGCTGTGGCCGAGTGGGCGTTGCACTGGGGGGCGGGGCGTAGCGTGCCGTGGCTCATATGTGGGCCACGGCGCACTTGTTGGCCGCGCATTCACGTGAAATGCGCGTTAAATGCTTTTGGGTTTGCCGATCCACACACTGAGCAATTAATGTGAAAGTAAAAGCACCACTGGGCACCAGGAGCACCGCGCCAGCGCGCTGCCGGCTAATGGACAGCAACGAGGCCGGCCCTCGTCTCCACTGGAGTTTCGCCAGCACGGCTGCAAAAAGCGCAGACAACATGTCGCTTAACATGATGTCGAACATGAATATGCACAATATCGGAAGCAACACGGCAAAGGCAGCAACAATGGCGTCGAGCAGCAGGCAGCGAGCGGCAGGAGTTAGGAGGCAGTGGAATAGCTCCAACAACAGGTGGCAATGGCATCCGCATCCGCATCCGCATCCGTATCCGCATCCGTATCCGGGTCAGGCGTTGCCGTTACAGGTCAATGGCCAAACAAAAACAACTCGAAATGCTCCCAAATGTGCTGCGTGTGCCTGCATATTATGCACATGAGGCAACAGCCAATTGCCCCTGCACCACCCAGCGAACCACCCAGCACTCAGCGACGCTTTCGCCCACGTCCATCCGTGCTGCGGCTCAAAGCCTTTCCACTGAGGTGTGCATAATTCAATTGGCCAGCCGACAGAGTGGGGTACAGACAGAGAGAGACAGAGAGAGAGAGAGAGAGAGAGAGTGGGCTAAGAGAGGGGAGATGGAGAGAAAAAGACTAAAAATCACAGGTGGACGTCGTAAATGATATGGGCCACTAGGCGAAACAACAAAAACAATAATGGCAATGGCAACACCAACAACAACAACACAACAAAATAATGCAAAGCTAATATTAATGCAAGTATGCGCACCTATGTCTATAGACATATATAGAACTCTAGAAATTAATAATTTTCTATGCGATTCCAGGAACTATTGTATGTAAAGGGAGTAGGTAGGTAGGGGTAAAGGTATCACACATATATATAATATATACCTACCCCTCTTAGGGATCGATTATTTAATGTCACACTTTATATCTTAGGCCTATGTAATCGATAATTTTCGATAATGTTATAGTAGTATTGTACAAATCTCAGATAGACGTATGCACCTCGGTTCAAGCCATAGCATATAAGTACATATCTGAGCTCTACGAACCGTACACAGTAGAATCCAGCTATAACGACTTTGCTTAAAGAGTCCGTACGGTTCATTCTGGTCCCCAGAAAAACTTTCATGAGCAAATTAATACGGCTATAGCGTTTTCCGGGTATATAGACGTTCCCTTGGGCATCGTTATAACCGGATTCTACTGTATATATATTTAATATCCCTTTTTGCCCGCTTGTACAGGGTACACAAGGGCAGCACATATAAAAAAGTAAAATAAATAAATAAAATGAAAGAAATATACGTAATATGCATGGATTAATAATGTATGCACGTGTGCCATATCACGACACGTATATTAGCTCCACGCCCCTCACCCACCTCGTAAAAAAAAAAAAAACATAAATACAATACTTATGAAAAGATAACAGACACAAATATATCTCACTGCATTAACTGCAATGCAAGGTAAATTCATTTAATATGTCAAAACTTTCAATTGGAGATTAGCCAAACAAAATGTGTTAAATCTGAGTGAGCTCAGATGGGTTTATTGCAGATTGATTCTGTTTTTGAGCATGTTTATAAAAAAGCTATATGCATAAAGATATGTGTCTGTTCATATGCATAGAGATATATGTATGTGTGTGTGCATATCTATATTGAATAGTTATTTAAGGTATAAATACCTCACAAAAATAAATGAAATGGACAACTGTTTAACCTCTTAGTTTTAGCAACAGCAGTCTTAAATGTTCGCGTTTATTCCAATATGCACACATGGAGCATCATTATCACATTTTGAAACTTTGATTACGAAAGTCATCTACGAGGAAAAGTTATTCAACAAAGAAGTTGCCCTAAACGCAGTTAGCAGAGCGTGTGCCCATGCGTGCGTGCGTATTTGTGCGTGTGTGTGTGTGTGTGTGTGTGTGCATGTTAGCTTCTCGTGTATGCAGAGAAGAAGCGAATTACATATATCTCGTATTCGAGCAACTTCGCCTAGGGCACGCTTAGTTGATTTATATGTTGATTTATAAGATTTTAGGTGCTCGAATATGAAAGATTTTCGAATCTCAAGGAAAAATATACTCAGCCTTATTCAAAGTCTTTAATATAGCTTTCAAGTCACATAGAAACAAATATAATACATAGAAACAATATTAATTATTTAAAAAAATATTCAAACTTGATTACTTTAACAAATAAAAGAATAAGAAATAATTTTATGTCTTTATATTCACATTAAAAAAATACTCTGATAGTTAAATGTTTTATGAGTTTTTTTTATTGAACTAACAAAAAAATGCGTTAATTTCATTAAAGAACCATTTATATGTATATATTTTCCAGTACAAAACTTAAAGTTTTAAATTTCCGTCTATGCAAATTGAGAGATTAAAAAATGCAAGAGCTTCAATCAATTTTATCATTTTTTTTTTTTGCTTCTACTCTTATATTTCTGTTTGAATTTGTTGCTGTTGTTGATGTTGTTGTTTATGTGCTTTGCATTTTATACGTTCATATTGCTGTCTATAATTTATTTTAATTGATTTTCACGTCATTTATCAGGTATGTGGGCCAACAACAATGATCGCAATCAATTTGAAAACTTTTATTGCGACGCACTCTTAATCAATGCGGACAATTAAAATGCGCATTGGTGTGCATAAATACAACATTTAATTTATGCAAACAGCAAACAACTCATCTGCAGAAATAGATTGTTTTTTTTTTTTTTAGGTTTTTTTTTTTTTTTCTTTTTTGAAACAAACATTGCCATTGAGTTCAGTTCATAAATCATGCCCCACAACACAATATTTTCAATCATAATGATTCAATTCGAATGCACAATTCGATTAGAACAGAATAGAACGGACATGATAGAGTTCATGTAACTTTTAGGGGCAGGACTCGCTGTTGGGGTACCGTTAGCATACCCTGAACCCGTTGAAAATGGCAAATCAGGCCATAAAGGCTTTGCTCAAATGTATGTAACTGGCAGAAGGAGGCGGGGCAGACCCCACAAAGTGTATATATTCTAGATCAGGGCGACGAGTTCAGTCGATTTAGCTAGCTATGTCTGTCTGTTTGTCTGTCTTTCTGTCTGTCCGACTATCTGTGTGTCTGCTCGTCTGTATGATTGTATGGCCGACCGTCCGTCCGTTCGTCTGTCTGTTTGTCCGTCTTTCTGTTTGTCTGTCTTTCCGTCTGTCCAACGTCCGTCTGTCCGTCTGTCTGTCTGTCTTTCCGTCTGTCTGACTATCTGTGTGTCTGCCCGTCTGTATGTTTGTATGGCCGTCTTTCCGTCCGTCCGTCCGACCATCCGTCTGTCCAGCTGTCTCTCTGTTTGTCTGTCCGTCTGTATGTTCTTATGGTCGTCCGTCCGTCCGTCTGTCCGGCTGTCTGTCCGGCTGCCTATCCGTCTATTTATCCCTCCGTCCGATGTATAAACGCGTCAATCTCAGAAACTACAAAAGCTAGAGACCTGCCATTTTTGAAGGTCCCTGTATAGCACGCGCGATCGAGTCTATGTGTAAGATTCGATAACTGTTTTTTGTTTTTATTGTTATTGATTTCGGCTATATGTTGGAGCCGGTGCTCCAGAAAGCAGTGAACAACAGCGCGTCTCTAAGCACCGTTCGTCTGAGCTAAATTTATGCCAAATTAGCGCAGCTAGAACAGGATGTGAAAACCCTGAGAAATTGTGACAAACTGTGACAGCTCGTGACTGAAGCACTGAGCCAGCACCACCAGCAGCACCACCATATAGAGACGTGCATCAATCTAAGGCTGCTATGACTATATCGTCAAGGTGTTAATGCTCTCAACGCTGCCAGCTTGACATGACACTCGCTTGACAGGCAGTTGAAGGAGCCTAAGGGCTTAAAGGTCGCAGCACATTAGCTGCTGCATATGACAGGAAATGCAACCTTAAATCCAAATCCAGCTCAGCGATGCTTGGGATGGTGCTGGCTAGCAAAACAAAAATTGAGACAGAAGGAGTGCAAATTGTGGTTACAGTGCGTTTGACCGCCAAACCACGTGATTGTCAAGCTAAACCACAAACACACACTGCCCAGCACATTGCATCCAAATATTGTCGCATGAGTAACTTCGCTAGTCCCGTTGGCATGGGTCACCGATGGGTCGTTGGCGGGTCGTTGGGTTTTGTGGCTGCCATTGCTGCTAAGCCGCAATAGCCAAAAATTTGTTTGCAGTTAGTTGTGAACGTCATGCAAATGCATTTGACCACGTCAAAATTGTGTGCTCGCCACGTGGAGCAGCGCATTAAAAGAGCTAAGCGGAGCCGACTAGAGTGCAAATCCGGTGGACTACGACTGCTGGCCACTACCCTCCACTAGCACCGCTCCTCCCTTTTGTACCACATATGTACGTGAAGTTTACTGCATTTGCTTGGCGGTTAAGGCTTTGCATTTAAATGAAGAGTTTTATTTATGCAGCGGACCGATGGAGCACTCGGTTCCCCGGTTCACCATTTGGCCCCAACTATCGCCTCATCATCCGCTGCCCATTAGCATGGGCCAAATCGAAAACTTTTGCTTCAAAAACTACTTTAGGGAAGTTTCGCTCGTTTTTGTTTCGCTGGACTTGTAGTGTGTACGCTGCAAATAACGAATCGTTGTCTCTCTATGCGATTCTCATAAATTGAAGTAAGCACTCTTTCACACCCTCTTTATCTCCTGCCAATAACTGACTTGTCTCTCTCTCTCTCTCTCCTCCTGTCTCCTAATTAACGATGTTCACTTTCTTTTCTTTTCTCACACTGCATTCTATTTTGCTCCCCCTCTTCTTTCTTGCCATCTCTCCTTATCTTTCGCTCACTGCCTTCTCTCTGCTCTATTATTTTTGTCACTCTTTCTCACTCTCCTTCTCTCCCTTTCTCTTCCGCTCTTTCACTCTCCCTTATTTTTCGCTCTATCTATCTTTCTGTATTTCTCTCCTATCTCTTGCATGTCTTTCGCCCTTTTTCTTATTCAATCCTTTTCATCCTTTCTCTCTCTCTCTCTCTTCTTTCTGCCTTTCATTTTTCCTGATTCCCTTCTTTATCTTGTACCCACTTAGTAACATTTTTTACCAGTATTTTAGCCAAATATTTGTATCTCTCGCCCATGGTCGTTTCATGTGTTGTTTTTTAACTACGGAGTTGACCTTCTACAGACGTTGGCGACGCGTCGCGTTATAAAATTTTAGTAAAAAATCTATTGCATGCATTAGGGCACCTTAAAATGGTGTCTGGGGTGTGTATTTGTGCTTGTGACCGTATTTCTATTATATACCTCATTATTAAACTACACGACCAGCTCTAATTGAGCTACAATAAATAAATATAAATTAGCTTTATTAAATATATTAAGTAAATAATCTGATTTGAGGTAAGCATTTGATAATTTTAAAGCAAATATTCAACTTAAAATATATGAATGTACATATGTATAAATACAAAATATATTTGTACTACTTTTAGTTTTAAATAACAAATTCTAAATTGCTTAGAAATTGTATAGTAAAAAAGAATAAAATGAAATGAAAATATCTATAAATATATCTTTAACATATATCCATAAATTGATTTTTGATTTGATTAAATTAAATTAAATATACATGAATAAATTTTTATACCCTGATCCCATTAAAAATGGGAAATCAGGGTATAATGGTTTTGTGAAAAGTATGTAACAGGCAGAACGAGGCGTGGCACACCCCATAAAGTATATATATTCTTGATCAGGGCACCAAGCTGAGTCGATATAGCCCTGTCCGTCTATCCGTCCGTCCGTCCGTCCGTCCGTATGAACGCCTAGATCTCAGAAGATATAAGAGCTAGAGTCTTCAAATTTTGTATGCATACTCGTGTATACCATACGCGGTACAAGTTAATCTTTCTTTTTTCGATAACTCATCCGATTTCTTTTTTATCGAGAATAATCGATAAATTGATATTGTTTATTCAGCGTAACTTTAATACTATCGCAGTCTAGTCGTGGTATCTCATAGTAAAATGATTTATTATATATTCATATATTTATCGCATATTATTCATATATCGGCAAATCAAATGACATTTAAAAACTGTCACTAGAGGGAAGGGATAATATTTATGATGTTTGGTGTGTACACATTAAAATTCAGTCATAGAACTTTCTCGTTCAGTAACCAAGCGTTTTTGAAGCAAGCATCAAGTAAGTCACCCGTGCTACGTTTTATGAAAAATCGAAAAAATTAACAAATCCTGCTGGATTCTCGATTTCAGGAGACTTAAAATCATGTTCGGAGACAATAATTGGAAGATGTTGCACATTAAGCATATGCCGCTGTCAAAACTCCGGCAAAGACGTCGTTCTAATAAAAAGATTCGCTTATTGCGCAACCCTGTTTGCAAATTGAAGGACAACGTGAATGTCGTGTATCGCATACACATTCTGCCAGCCAAATCCGACTGGCAGTACCGCTACTTCGATCTCAAGGTTCCGGCATATGTATACAAGAAGAACTTGGTTCAGCCAATATTAACAATGGAGCTGCTGGACAACATCATGAAGCTGCCTGTGGAGCAGGGCACGGACGTGTTTCAGACGTATGTCAATAATATGCTGGAATTGCCACATGCTTAAAGCGTGTAATATGTTAACTCAATATATTGAATTATAACATTGCATTGCATTTGATTTTTTTACTGTTGTTCAGGCATGAACATAGAATAAAGATCAATACGAAAATAAACACCATCATTGTCAAGTGTATTCGTTCATGGCCCTTCGAGCCGGATGAAGTGTATTCAGAATACTTCAATCCAATCCACAAGAAGAAATGTTTGTGAATAGTACAAAGTGAAGTGCTAAGTGTTATAGACTTTTGCATTGGCTTAACAACCCAAGCTGTGAGTAGAGGCACAGCAAGTTCAACCTGGTGATCAAAACAAAGAAACCTCCAACGGGTCAAGCCAATGGATCTATAATAAAAACAACAAACAACAACTGGGTGTCGTCAACCATCAATATTTAAAGAGTAATATATGATGACATAATGGCAGAAATCAGGACTTACAAGGAGTTCATGAATGTCGAAGTTGCCGACCACGCCATAGACACAAAGCAACTTTTTAGCTGGGAAACGAGACCGGAAACATCCAAGAAACAGCAAGAAAAGTTTTCATTTGGTCGAGCCCAATGGATGAGTTGGTAGAGCTTGTGGATAAAAAAGCTCTAAAAGTTAGGAAAGAAATGGCAGGAGTAACTGCTATCCTAGAGAGCAACAACTGCACAGATATTCATGCCTATAAAGGCAGGTTATCTTGCCGATGGAAAAAGGTCCAGTCTTAGAGGCAAGATATGGAGAGCATTCCTCCTGCAGCGACGAAATAGAAGAACTGGAGTGCAACGTCGATGAACTGTTAAATAAACTCAACAGAAAATGAAAAGACTTGGAAGACATAAAAGAAGACTCTCCGAAAAGACCGAGGCCGACACTTCCATACTTTAATGGAAATCCCAAGGCGTGGCCAACGTTCTTCGAGCAGTTCACCAAATAATTCACAACAGGAAGGATATCAGCGACAAGACAAGACTGATGTACCTGATAATGTATCCGAAAGGAGACCATCAACAAGTCATAAGTCATTTCTCAATTGGAGTAGGTAACTACAACTCAGCGTGGGACTACTTATGCAAACGCTATAAACGTTATATGCCAGTGGACAAGGAACTGCTAAACAATAATGATGAAGGCAGTATCCGCAATTGCGTGAGCACCTCTGATAAGAGTGACAAGGTCACCGCTGATGAGATGACGCTATAAACGCATATCAGGCTGCTTTCGATGCAATAGTGTTCAAAAAGTGGGATTTTAACCCGCCGGCAAGCCTCCACATGGGAGGAAATATAACTAAAACTACGGAACAAGATAATAAAGTTCAAGTAGTAACAACAAGTCTAGGTGAAGACAAAAGATCAATAACGAAGATCTGGGCTCCACCAACTCCGACAAAGGATCAACCACAAAAGCCGGAGGACATAGAGGATGGAGACGAGAATGAAATTTCTGCCACATCTTCGACATCGATGCATCGAGCACCGCTGAAGATGCATCAGCACACACAGATATCCAATTGGAAGTTCAACCAATGGATAATAGCAGCACGACGGAAGAGCAAACTTCTGCGGAGACTGAAACGGCGACTGGAAGTGCAGCTGAAGAGAAAAGCGACATTATCGACTCAAACTCTTTAGTGATGACCACAGCAGCGCAAACAGCAACTACAATTAATTCGGAAGAGGACTCAACTGGAAATAGCAGCAACATATTAAAGGAAACTACCATAACCACCAAGTCAATCAGTATCAATAGCTGTTCCGAAGCATCTTCATCGAAGTAAGGTCGTCTATCGCTTGGGGGCTTTGGCTTCGGCAATTATGAAGCGAGCGACCACTGCAGCTCCAGCTGCAATCTATATAAACTCAACAATTGATGACAGCTATAAGCGGCGGAAGTTCTTCAAAAAGGCTCGACTTTACTTGGCATGGGAACCTCCACCTGAGCAGAAGACCAAGTCAATGGCGGAATACTCGGTTTATCTGGAAGTCACACTTTCTGGACACCGCCAAATGTTCAGAAGAATAAAGATCAATACGAAACTAAACACCATCATAGTCAAGTGTATTCGTTCAACTGTTTTATATTATTTATAAATCGGCAAATTATTTATAAATCGGCAAATCAAATGACATTTAAAAGCTGCCACTAGAGGGAAGGGATAATATTTATGATGTTTGGTGTGTACACACTGAAATTCAGTCATAGAACTTTCTCGTTCAGTAACCAAGCGTTTTTGGAGCAAGCATCAAGTAAGTCACCCGTGCTACGTTTTATGAAAAATCGAAAAAATTAACAAAAAATTAACAATCCCAAATCGAGAATCCGATTTCAGGAGACTTAAAATCATGTTCGGAGACAATAATTGGAAGATGTTGCACATTAAGCATATGCCGCTGTCAAAACTCCGGCAAAGACGTCGTTCTAATAAAAAGATTCGCTTATTGCGCAACCCTGTTTGCAAATTGAAGGACAACGTGAATGTCGTGTATCGCATACACATTCTGCCAGCCAAATCCGACTGGCAGTACCGCTACTTCGATCTCAAGGTTCCGGCATATGTATACAAGAAGAACTTGGTTCAGCCAATATTAACAATGGAGCTGCTGGACAACATCATGAAGCTGCCTGTGGAGCAGGGCACGGACGTGTTTCAGACGTATGTCAATAATATGCTGGAATTGCCACATGCTTAAAGCGTGTAATATGTTAACTCAATATATTTTCACGTGAATTTAACATTGCATTGCATTTGATTGTTATACCCTGATCCCATTAAAAATGGGAAATCAGGGTATAATGGTTTTGGGAAAAGTATGTAACAGGCAGAAGAAGGCGTGGCAGACCCCATAAAGTGTATATATTTTTGATCAGGGCGATGAGCTGAGGCGATATAGCCCTGTCCGTCTGTCCGTCCGTCCGTCCGTCCGTCCGTCCGTCCGTATGAACGCCTAGATCTCAGAAGATATAAGAGCTAGAGTCTTCAAATTTTGTATGCATACTCGTGTATACCATACGCGGTACAAGTTAATCTTTCTTTTTTCGATAACTCATCCGATTTCTTTTTTATCGAGAATAATCGATAAATTGATATTGTTTATTCAGCGTAACTTTAATACTTTTAGTCATATAGTCTTCAGATTTAGTGTGTACATATATCTGATCAATACAAAGATTTTGTAATTTACAGATTTCGGATACCACGCCCCTTTGGAATGTAGACACATTTGCACATTATGATCACGTTCTGAAAGTTTCATGAAGATAGTCTGACTACAAGAGAAATTATTCAGCAACAAAATTCTCATAGTATTGCCCACACTGAAGTGCAGCCCAACCGCAGTCGCTGCTTACTGCGCAGTTAGCAGAGCGCGTGCTTATGCGTGCGTGAATATCAGCTCTTTGTAGGGATCAGGGTATCTCCTAGTCGAGCAGTCTCGACTGGAGCTTCCTTACTTGTTTTAATTAAGATTTAATAGAATTTTCTGTTAAAAGATAGAAGTAGGGGAAAATGATTTTGAAAAGTCTACTTTGCCGGCAAACTAATATCCGATTTGGCTTTAATTTCGGGCAATCAGTGGACGGTGTTAGGCAGCTTGTTGGTCCAAATGCAGTTTGCGGTACGGGAGTTATGGCAAAGCATCGCTGCATATCGAGTCTCGACCTAGGCTGGCATTTGCTAACAACTCCATTAGCTGCTGCTGCGCTCTTCCGCTCTGTTCTAGGTATCCATGTGTGTGTGTGCGGACTGATCAACCCAGTTTTGGAGCCACTTTATCACGCCAGCCGCATAATGCAGCACTCCACAGTTACTCAGTTTCTATTGGCAGGAGGCAGCAGGCATGAGGCCGAAGGCAGGAGGACGAAGGCAGCTGGTGCCGCTGTCGTTTCCCTTTTGAAGTTTTTTGTCGACCCATTTAGCAGCAGTTCATGAATTGCATGGGCATGGCACACATTGGTGTTGCGCCTTGGCACACCCTCGCACTTCCGCAGCTGCAATGGCTGCCAGCCTGACTGCCTGACTGCCTGACTGCCAGGCGTTTCCTTTAAACATTTTTGGTCGCACATTGTAGCTGCCTAATGAACACATGAATAAAATATGCGATTTGCTTAACTTTGCACACGCCATGCCACGGCAAAGCACTCTGAGTGTTGCCCAGAGTGAAAGAGAGCACGAGATGGCATAGAGTGTGCTAGTCGAGAATGGGACCAGGAGCTGGCAATAGCAAAACTTTTACCCAGAGACACACACACACACATAGTACACCATGCTCATCTCAAAGCTGCTTCTCAGATTTGCCAAGCTGCAGACACAGAGAAAGAGGTAGACTTAGAGTGAGCGAGAGAGAGGGAGAAGCGGACAGTTACCTGCACATCACAGCAGGCAAGTGCAGCAGGCATAGAAAGTGGAAGTGTGGAACTGGGTTTCGGGCTGCGTTGAATGGTTTAGCTGATTTATCTTGGTGACGCAGGCGGATGCTTTTGTTACTGCACGCTCGCTCTCTCTCCGTCTCTCTCTCTCTCTCTCTATCTCTATCTCACTCGCTGGTGACAGCTCCAAAAATCGTTGCAGTTCACACAACACTCTTGCAGCACTCCTGCCCTCCTTCAGCTCTCCACGGCCATCATTATAATGGTGATTACAATGATGATGATGCTAATGAAGGTAGCAGCAGCAGCAGCAGCAGCAGGAGCGGCATTGACATGCATTGCCATGGAGTAACAATTCTGATTACTCATATTATATTGCCGAGCTGCGCTGGGTCAGACAATCAAATATGACAGTCGAAGCAGATAATTTTCATAATGCCGTTGCACTTGGCAGGAAGCGTATTAGTCTGCTATAGAAATGCACCTAGTGAAGCATTCTCCATTTCAGCTCATATTTGTTTCATTTATTCTCATCGGTGAAGCAACGAATTTAGCCATTTTATTTAACATCAATATCCCGGGCTAAGACAGTCGTCATGGCTCCTCTCCTTCTCTCTCTCCCTCTCTCTCTCTTTCTCGCTGTATCTCTCTGTCTGCCTATCTCTCTCATTCAATTGTTCAGAGCAGAAAATAGCTTAGAAATGTAATCAAATTATGTCAGCTTAACTGAATCAATTTCCTTTACGATTTGTGTGAAATCTGGAATTTCATATGTATTAAGTCAAACAAAGAAATATATGTGTTTTCACGTATATTTCTATATTTCACGTATACATATAATAATTTATTTACTTACAAATACAAAATACAAAATAGAAAAGCTGACTGAAAAGGAAGCAACTATGAACTTGTTAATGCCAATCGGTGAATTGATGGGCCGACACAGTGCCGGTATAAGAGGCGACGACAGAAAATATTACATCCTCGGAACCGTCGTGACGCTACAAATGCGTGGGGAAGGTGTGGATATAAAGGTTGGGGGTAAATTATAACTAAAATCGAGATTCTATTACATACATATGAACCTAAATTTGAAATTTGGCGACTCTAACTCTAAAGATGTAGGAGCTACGGCTTTTAATCGATAACAAAATAATGGGAATAGTTTTCGATTTTTTAAAATTAATTTAATATGCGCGTGATATAAACGGACCCAAGAATTCAAGTCTCTGACTTTAATATCTTCTGAGATCAACGCGTGCATACATACGGACGGATAGACAGACGGCAGGGCTACGTCGACTCAACTTTAAAAGCTCGTCACACGACGAATTCTCAACTCAGGGCAACATGAACAGAAAACAAAACGAAAAGAGCCGAAGTCTCTTGCTCAGAGCGCGAGTGAGTGAGAGAGAGTATGATTTGGTCGGCTGATACGACCCTCACATTTACTGCATTTCAAGATCTTAACTAAGTCTAATTCTTTTATAATAGGCTATTCACTGTATGTATTTAGGCACTTCAATCAAATGCATAAAATCACATAATATAGAAGGATGAGATCTATAGAGAAAAGTGAACCTTACACACATAAGGAATATGTACTTATGAATACTTAGTATCAGAGACAATCAGTATATATTTATAGATATACAAGTTTGACCACAAACGCTATATATATCTATAATACACCAAATATGAGTGTCTTCAACGGACTTTTAGTGGAAGGATCATACTTGTCGTGCACTGGCTTAGACTTGTCTCTCTGTGAGTTGACGTCCTTCGTATCTTCTTTCCATGCTTAGGAAAAAAGTACAAATAAGCCAACTAAGCCAAGTGTAATCTGCCTGCTTTTAGTCCCAATCCTATTCCTATTCACTTTTAACTTTAATTTTAATAGAATTGCTTATGGTATTCAAATGCCACTTGACTTTAATCTAAAAACTCATATGCCATTCCATATTCAAGACTAAATCAGCCCAAAGGCTTAAAAACTCCTGCTCAAAGGGAAGCAAGCCTGTTTTCCTCTGAGCTCTGCTCCGCTTAGAGCATTAACAAAAACATTTCTAACTCTGATCTTTCAGCTGTAAACAGTTGCATTCATATATCCATGGCAATGGTCTCTCTCCCTCTGCCCCTCTCTCTCTCTCTCTCTCTCTCTCTCTCATCCTCTCTCGTTCAGTCACTTTTTGTTTTTCGCTGCTCAGCCATGGCTGGCTGAATGGCCTTTAAGAGGTTTCTTGTGGCAGCCAATAGCTGCAACGGCTAATGGGAGGGGCGGGGCGGGCCGCCAAAGCTGTGGCGCCAAGTGGCTGACGGCCAGAGGCAATAAGAAATAGGAAAAAAAAAGCCAGACGGAGGCGCTTCAATGGGACACGCTTAGAGTAGTAACGGATTTCTTATAGAATTAATATCAAACGACGACACAGTGCACGGCATGCGGGATTGATGGAAGGAAGGAAGCACGGAAGGAAGGAAGTACGAAGCCAAAATGGAAGCAAAAAAAAAAAAAAAAACAGCCATGGAAAAAAAGAAAAGGAAGAGAATACAACGAACCCAAACCGAATCTCTTGCTAACCGTTTTGTTTTTGCCTCTGCAATTCAATTGGCAAGTGAAAATCTTAGCGCGACGCGGTGGGACCTCGTCGTGGCGAGGCGAAGAAGCAGACGACGACAAGGACGTTGACGACATGGCAAAGCCAAAAGGAAGCCGTGCCCTTAACCAAACGAAAAAGGTTAAGTGGAAAGCTGAGCTGAGCTAAGTTAAGTCGAGCTGAGCTGAGCTGAGCTGAGCGGAACGAAGCGGCGCTGAACTGAACTGAACTGAGCTGAACTGAGCTGAGGCTGAGCGGGCGAGACGGACCGCGACGTGGCGAACGTCGTACCAGAATTGACACAGGATATTTAGGGATTTGCCACAAAGCAGCGCCTTCAATTACAACTATTTGAAATAAGATATGCCCATCTAAATGTGCACAAATAGCGCTGCCATTGACTTTGGCTTATGCGAGAGAGTGCTCACTTCCCTCCACATCTACATCTACATTCGTGATTGTCCTCCTGTAACGGATCGTATGAGTGATTTATTTTATGGCTCATTTTGTTGCAGGCTGACGTGACGCGTGACACACGCAAAGCACCTTCGAAAGTGGGTTAAAAGCCCAAACGAACTGCAACGGCCATTGCATGCATGCATTCACCCCTTCACCCGAGCCCCCTGCCACGCCCCTTTCGCCCATAAATTCTATTGCAACAATTGATGCGGCCACCTAATGACCGCCATTAAACTCTTAATTAGTCCTCTGTGTGTGTATGTGTGTGTGTGTGTGTGTGTGTTTAACCCAATCAGCTCATTGCCACAGGAGTCCCCAAAGAAAGCGGTTTGTTGCCTCAAAAGGACAATGAGCAGTTTAAAGAGGGGGAGAACTAAGCAAGAGAAAGATAGGATGAGAGGAGAGGGAGAGAGAGAATGACAGAGTGTGAGACAGCGGGAAAGAAAGAAATAACAAGAAGAAGAAGAAGGGGAGAAAAAGAGAGGTGTCAGACTTTACTTATGATTGAGCGAGCCATAAAAAGAGAAAAGAGAAGGGAAGAATGAAGAGGAAGAAGGAAGAGGAAGAAAATGAAGAAACTAGAAAGAGAAGGAAGGAAGAGCAATAGAAAAAGGAAGAGAAGGATGAAGAAAAGAAAAAAAGAACACGTAGAAACAAATGGATGGAGCAGAAGAGAAAAAGGAGGAAGAAGAAGAGAAGGGAGAAGGGGGAATTAAAATGAAAGGGATACGAGAAAAAGGAACAATAACACGAAGTGGCAGACGAGTAAGAACACGATGACTAAGAAGAAGAGAAGAAAAGAAAGTAGGAAGATGATATGAATGTGGCAATGGAGAGAGAAATATAAGGATAGGGCGAATGAGGAAGAAACAATGATTGAGAAAAAGAAAGTAAGAAGAAGAGCCAGATGATATGAGAGAAATATAAGGATAAGGCGAATGGGAAAGATACTGGGAAAAATAAAGAGCAGAGATCAAGAATGATAATGTGAAAGAGGGACGTAAGAGTGTGAAAACAAAGTGAGCTCTTTGAGCCTCAGTTAAGTTCCATTGAATTCCAGAGATCGCTGGAGGTTCTCTGTCAATTAATAGAGTCCTATTCAAAGTATACTTCATCATATACTTTATCATATACTCCATCCCAGCAAGGGTATTTTAGCTGCAATTGCCTGCAATATGAGCGTGGACAGTGGATGTTTTTGAATTTTGAAAACTTTTTAATTGGCTGGCTCGGATGGAGGTGGACGTGGTGGTGGTGCTGGTGGCGGTGCTGGTGGCGGTGTTGGTGGTCTATGGTCTATGGTCTATGGTTCTTTATGTGACTTTGATGGCATGAATGGAAACGCTTTGGGTCGTCTGAACTGTGCCACAGCGACAGCTGTCACACGGTCTGTGTTGCTGGCACACGACGATGCGGGCATAAAAAGGCCAAAGCATTGAGAACTATTTGCAAATAAAATGCAAGTGAAATGTGGTGCATTCATCTACAACAAAAGAGCAGCAAACAAATGCTAAACTATTGCATTTTGCTGCTACTGCTGCTGCTGCTGCTGCTGCTGCTGCTTTTTCTCGCACTTGATGCTGTCCTTTTACTTTTTAGCCAGCAGGAAATTCTTGCCATCAGCAGAAGCAGCAAGGAGAAAAAACGATGTAAAATAAATTGTTCAATTTAACAAACAAGCAAAGAGCTTCAGCTACAGCAGCTGAATGCTCGGACAGGTGGGCAGCAGCCAATGGCTGTCGAGCGGCTGGGCTGGGCGTGGCCCATGAAATTTGTGCCCGAGTTTATGAAGCGAGCGAGTAAGGAGCATGTTTACTGCCATTGCGCGACAACAATTGCCTCCAGTTGCACAGTTGCTCAGTTGCTCAGTTGGCATTGTTGCCTCCGGTATCCTGCTGTTTCCCTTTGTGCACCTTGGCGCCATACCTGGCAATTGCCCTTGCTCCTTGGCCTCCTGCTAAAGATCCTGATGCCAGTTTACCTTCTGGCCGTTGCCAACACTGGCCATCTCGCCTTTGGCTTAACGCTTGCTATTTCATTTATATTTCTAGCAACTTCGAATTGACTCTGTTGCCCCGGGCCAAACAACTTAGCCCTCGGCTCAGACAAGATTAAAGCGAACAACAAACCCATATGCACCACCATATGGACTTGAACGGCATGCAGATGTGTTGGGTTGAGCAATAAAGTAAAGATTTATTTCCTATAAATGAAAATTGATTGATAGATATTATGACTAAATATATACATATGGAATATGAATATGAAATGTTTTTATACCTTGAACTTACGCCAAATGGAAGGTCGGAGTATAATCATTTTGTCAAATGTATTTCAAATGTATGCCGTTTCGTCCATCTGTTCGCCCACCCGATCGTCTCTTCATCGATCTGTCCGTTCGCTCGTCCACCCGATCCTCTCTTCATCCATCCGTAGGTCCATCCGTTCATTTGCTCGTCCGTCCATCCGTCGCTTATGACATCTGTTCATCTGCTTGTTCGTCTTTCCAATCGCCTGTTCGTCCGCTCGTCCGTCACTTCAAGTGAAGGCACGATTCATCACATGATACAAAATAATCGATTATTTGGCTTCCGTTGGCGATTTAATTGACTAATGACTAATCGATTATTTTACGACAATTAATTGAAATTAATAATCGCATAGCTTAAATTAACCATAATGTTTCAATAATCAATTCCCATTCTCCTGCATTATAAGAATACCAAAATTACATATAATTCAAATACGCTGCATTTCATTCTTTCGGATTTCGAATAACTGCGCCCCTTCCTCCAATTTCTATTAGCAGCAGCTTGTGATCTGGCTTGATTATCAATTGAAAGACAATCTGGAAACAAACAGTTATTCAGAAGTTAATTGCCCATAGTAAATTCCATCAGCACATGTTTCACATCCCTTCGCCAGGAGCCGTCCACATTCGAATGAGACGTGCTAAGAGTCTTCTGCCGACCCTCTCTTAGGCCAGGCACACCAAACGCCTATTGCTTCGCCTCAGATAGCTCCGAAAGCTGCCGTAACCACAGCATCAGCTTACGTCTTTACCAGTTCTGGAGCTCTGGGTATCTCCCAGCCAGGCTCAGCTTTAGCTCCATTTTACAGCTGCATATGCTGCATATTTCGCACAGTTTGCGAAACAAAGTCGTTCATAGAGAATAATGCCGCACAGCGTATGAATGCATATTGTAGAAAACGTACAAAAACGTTTTCACTGTTCACAAAGTTAATTAAATTTCGCATATGTATATGCAACAGAATTTGCACGCTCATGCTGCAAATTGATTTCAGCCGGAGTCGAAACAATACTGACAATTGAATGTGGGCAGCAAACGTGGCCCAGAACAATGTCCGGGCGAGTGGCCATGTGCAAGGCGAGTGCGTGATAATTTACAAGAATTTTCTATTATGTGCTTTTTCGATATTCAATTGTTGCATGCAGCATCAATGGCCAAGGCAGAAAGTCATGTGGCACGCATTGCAATTAGCTCGAAAAGTGAAAATGCCAGCAAATTGTCGGAGAAATGCAAAAGCATGAGCTGTGAGAGCAATTCTCACATTCCCATTAACTGGGAAATATGCAAAGCAAAACTTGCAACGCTTCGCCTCCATATCGAGAAGGAAACAAAAATAGAAGATATAAAATAGCAAATAGAAATAGAAAACAAAACATGAATGCCCAAAGTATGTAAATGGGCGACTTCCCAGCATTCCTCAGGATCCCTTTGAATGCCGAACATGACAAAACAAGCAGCAGTAGCTCCTTGCTATTTCAGGCTCACTGGTCGTCGACTTAATAGCCGAGTGAGGATATTGTGAGCACATACAATTTCTGATTCATTTTATGCGATATTCATGAACGCTTCACAGGCTTTAAGCCCACATTGAATATCTGCTGCGGCTTATGAATAATAGTTAACGCTCTGAGTACTTCTTTGCAGGAGACCTCAATTACATTCCTTTTATAGTATATGCAACCGTAGCTCCCTTCCCGCTCTCCCTCGCTCTCTCTCTCTCTCTTTCTATCTAACTAAGCTCACTTTCTGTTTCTGTTGTGTCTCTATTTTTGTCTATCTCTCTCTCTTGCTCTTGCTTTCACTACCATTCTCTCTCACACTGTCTCTCTATTTACCTCTATTGTTCCCTATCGTTCGCTTTCACCCCCTAACCTCTAACCTCTAATCTCTAACCTATCTCTCTCTCTCTCTCGCTCTCTCTCTCTCTCGCTCTCTCTCTCTCGCTCTCTCCCTCTCTCTCTCTCTCTCTCTCTCTCTCTCTCTCTCTCTCGCTCTCTCTCTATCTATCTACCCCCACATTCTGTGAGCATGTCACGTGTCAAGCGAAGCGCCGACAGCCAAAGCTTCAGGCAATGAGCGTCTAGCATCTGGGTAGGAGGCGTTTATTGCTATGGAGTGTGTGGATAGATTTGAAAAGGAATCCAGATACGTGCTCGTACATGCAGCCACAAACTTGAGGAATCTATTTAAATACGATTGTGATCGGTTGCCCTGGCAACGAGCAGCAGTAATAAGCTACTTAGCCTCCCCTTCCCTGCCGCAGCACCGCATCCGCTGTCAGAGCTACGCATGGCGTATTTCCTATCATTAGACAGAGAAAAGTCAAACCCAGCAGCAGCCCCTTCAGCCATGCTGCATGCGTGTGTGCGCTGCAAGTTTTTGACAGGCAACCGAATTGAGAGCGAAGCACTGCGAACAAACCCCAGGTACAACAATTTCCACCCACACAGGCCATAAGAACTTGAACAAACCATAAATCTCGCAATGAATGGATGTGCGTGGCTGCGGTCGAGCGGGCTGGCTTAGCCGCCTCCTGGTTATCCAGTTAGACACACGGCAGCAGTGTCGGCTTATTAATGAGTTTCGCTGTCAATCAGCATGCAACGTACAACATGCAAGCTGCAAGCTACATCTCTGTATAGCCAGGTCTAGCACTAATGAGATCGAGCCTTGGGCTAGTTCCTTTACCAAATCAACTCATCGGAAATGAAACAAACTACGAAAGGACGAACGGAAGGACAGACAAAAAGATGTACGGCCGGACGACTAGGCGGAAAGACGAAAGATATGAAAGAAGAACGGCATGGCTAGATCAAATCACTTGTCATCCTCATCAAAAGTCTTAATACATATACTTTATGAAGGCAACCACGCCTCCTTCTTCTCCCACTATTAATATCCTCAAGATACCAGAATACTGTATGCAAAACAAAATAATTGAATTTGATTGAAATTTAACGCAAATCGAAAATTCTCTACCAATACATCAATAAATCTGGGATCATGCTTATATGTAGATTCGCCCATTCATTCTGAGTCTTTGACCCGAGCAGCATTGTTTTTGAGCGAAATGCCCGAGTGCTGAATGCATTCTGGTTGCACATGACTTAATGCTACGCATTTCCATCGAGTTTCTGCTTTTGCACTCGTTTATGGATAATTTCAGTTGCTATGGCTGCAGAGTTTATGGCTCGACAGATGCCAGGCGGAACGCTGGCCAGTGCGTAAGCCAGGCAGCTCCAACAGCATTCCATGTCAATGGCCCTCAAAGGTGCAGCACCACCACCACCACCACCACCACCACCACCACCACCACCACCAACGCCACCAACACCACCAACAGCTACAGCCACGGCAACAAGAAAAGCCACAAAATTAACGACAACAACTATGAAAATACACTTAATACTTGCTTGACTTCTAGACACCCTGTAGATTTAATTTTAAATATTTACAAGATTCAAAATGCAAATGTTATATAACAAAAGCTCACTCAACTTCTTGACTTAAATGCAACATTTTTTCAATTTTGCATAACGGAGGTTATATATTTTAATTTTTTGATAAGCAAATCTTGACTTAACTGCTACATACATCAACATAAGCTCAATTTTATATATGTACATACATGTACATACATGTATATAAAAATTCATATTTGCTCAACTTCTAGATGCCCCATAGATTTGTATGCAAAATTCAGAATAAAAACAGGTAAGCAAGCTCTAGTCAAGACTGCTCGACTACGAAATCCGCTGATCCCTTCCAGGAAGTGATATTTCAACAATTTTTCGCGTCTTTTTGCTTCACAAGAAAAACAGACACACACACATAGGCATACATAGATCGACGCGTATAGATTCAGATCATTTTCATAGAATTTCGGTTTTTGTTATAATTCAGCCCCGCTCCTATATCCACCCCCTCACCCATACATTTGTAAAAGACGTATTTCGAATGCTAGAGACTTGTGCTTTGGCAAATACATGTATTTCAATGTTATAATCATGATATGAAAGTTTTATGAAGAGAGTCCATCAACAAGAAAAGTTATTAAACAGTTAAGTTCCAATAGTAAACCCACACAGCAACCTATGCTTATTTAGGCGTGTGTGCCAATGTGTGTGTCGGTGTGTCTGTGTGTGTGTGGGTGTGTCTCTCTCTCTCCCTCTCTGTGTATGTGTGTCTGTGTGTCTCTCTGTGTCTGTGTGTTTGTGTTTCTTGTGAAGCAGAAAGACGTTAAGAATTGCTGAAATATCTCTTCCTGGAAGGGATCAGCGGATTTCGTAGTCGGGCAGTCTCGACTAGAGATTTCTGACTTGTTTTTTAATTATTATTTATTTATGTATATACATACATGTATGTAACATGCACATTGATTGCCTTTTATTTTACATACATGACTTTTAGAGACACGTACATACATATGTACATACATATATACATCCTCTTACCACGCACGAGTTTGCCAAGAAAAAGTAAAGTAAAGAAAAGGAATTTCTCAATCCCTCGCTTTTACTTTGTGCGTAATATCTACGATAATGTCTCTTGACTATGACTAGGACACACTTAGCGTGGCATAGCATAGATCATGCTGCAGGCAAGCTTTTACAGGGTATCCCAATAACAAGCAACAACAGCATCGGGCACATCATGTCATCCCTGCTTAAGTTGAGTAGCGCGCGCGCACGCTCTCAAGTGCTAATGAAGATTCCAAGCGGCGGAGGCACTGGCAGCATTAAGTAGCCCGATTCGGTTGTAGTTGCAGTTGGACAGATGTACTTATAAATAGCTAAGATGCTGGCTGTTGGTACTACCTCAACAAAGTGGCAGGGCGGTGCTAGGCGAGGCAGTTTATTACAGCAGTTGGGCAAAGAGTTGGACGACGCCGACTTCGACAGCGATAAAACAAAAGTGCCTTTTGTTTCGACTGCTGCAAAGCCATGAGCAGACTTTGATGAATGTAATAGGGTCTGTAACAAACTTTGGATATATAAATACACACACCCACAAATAAAGAGTGGGAAAGAGGGGAAGCGAGCGAGGGAGAGAGGAAAGGAAGACTTCACGCATTTAAATGCATATAAATTTAAAAACAAGTTGAAAATTTATGCACACAGCCCACACAGCTCCCAAGGCGAGCTAAATGGGATTTTTGAGGCGAGCAAAAGCATAAATAAAGCACACAAACAAACAGACACACACATACATAAGAGTTGATTATAATATAGTCTATATATTAATAGAGTAGAAAAAACTCAATGCGATCGGAACAAATCTGAGGCACATGACAATTTCAACAGTTGCGCAATCTGCCGGCCTCTGAATTTATGGCATAAGCGAGCTCTTTGCTATTTCCAATTGGTGTCCAATAGGAACGCGCCGCGGGCTCCAATCAGAATTTCGTTATGCTGGCAATATTGAAGGCGAAGACAAAGCAGAATGAAAACAAAAACAAAAAAATGTCGGCCGAGCCGAGGATTGCCAGACGTAATTAGTGTGCTAGAGCTGCCACTAAGCTTAGAAGATTCTAGAGTTACAGCCAATATTTGAAAAATTAACTTCGATAATTTGGGATATCAACATCAACTCTGGTCTTGTGTAAATTCCATGTGAGCTGAAAATTCTGATTAAGATCATTTAATTCGTGTTCTAGGCTTGTGGAAAGCGTCGATTTTCAATTGAATACAAATTTGGAAGAATTTAACCCCAGAAGGAACCATGGAAGAGGCATTTTTTGCCTACTTCTATGGTTCTGGGCTGAAGCCCTATCGTAACTATATACAGGAAGTAACCAGCTCTCTGCACATCTCGAACGTTGCCTTGGACACCGGCAGCTATGCGAAATTGTATTTGAAAATTCACAATCAGAAGTTTACCGTTGCGACTCTGAGCCATGCTACACCTCAAGTGATGCTGGATCTGAACTTTAGCAAGGGCGATCACATATGCTTTTATGTGGCTGGTAATGGCCACCTGAGCATCTTGGGCTATGCGATGAGCAGGCAGCCACCGATTAGATGTGTGAGCTGTCGACTACATGCGGACAACTGGTTTTTGCATAGCGACTATGAGGAGAACAGGAATACGGTTCCTTCGTATAGGACGGTGCTCAGGAGCCATGTGATGCCCGGTACCTACCGCCTTGATAGTTCCCAGCTTGTGCACGGCAGCAACGGTCAAAATTCGTCGGAAGATGCCGACGACGAGCTGAGCAGCGACAGCGAAAGCCCACGCGGCGGCTTTGTACCCATTAATCGTTCACGTCCAGCACCAGGTAATTGGGGATACTCGGGCGGGCACGGTTTGGTATGCAGCTGTAATGGAGGCTTTTGACTGTAATAATCGCAATTGGTATACCGTTGAGCCGTATACTGACGACAATCACGACAATTATAGTGGGGCTAGAGGGTGGATTATGAAATAAATCGAATCTTACATTGATATTCCCCAGCTACAGAGGATTACGTGGTCCATCCATCCCCCGGGCTAAATACATTGCAGGAGAACTATGAAGATGTCAATGAGTATGTTGATGATAGTTTGGAGATTATCGAAGTGTGCGATGACGAAGAATACGAATATGAGGTTGTGCACGGCGACAACGTTCAACATGTTCTGGAAGATGCCGAAGATGAGCTGAGCAGCGACAATGAACGCCCAGGCGGCGGCTCTATACACATTGCTCAACTACGTCCAACACCAGGTAATTGGGGACACACGGGCGGACTTGGTATCGTATGGGTATGGAAAAGATTAACAACGTAGCTATAATAAAGATATTAGAGGCGCTGGTAGTGCCGGCTATCAGTATGAATATAGCTTATAAAATAACACTGGGCCGTCTGACAATCACGACAAATATAGGGTGGCTAGAGGGTGGGATAGTGAGAGATAATCGAGACTTACAGTGATATTCCCCAGCTACAGAGGATTTCGTGGCACAGCTATACCTCCAGGTAAATGATGATGAGATTGCCACTGATGATGATAGTGCTACTGATGATGAGAATGCCTATGATGACGAGAATGCCTATGATGATGACAATGCCACTGCTGATGAGTATTCCAGTGATGATGAGAATGTGGTTAATGTGGAACAGGACGACACCGATAGGACCAATTATGAGAATTATCCTGGCGAATCGTCCACTTCCTCTGATGAATATCAATGCCCACCGGCCAAACGGGTCAGGCTATCAAATGCTAACTATGCTGAGCAATAAGCTCTCAAGCATCCTGACTAACAAACAAACAAATGAAATATAAATTAGACGGTAAGAAAATATCTAAATTATTATTTTAATTATTATTAGGCATAGATCAATTAGAATTTGTATTATTATTACATTATTTATTGCTAATATTTTTCGTTTCAGAGCTAGATCATGCCCAACATTTATGTATAATGAAATATATATCATACATATCAGCGACGAAAAAGAAAATCGTCTTATTTATCTGTTTAGCAGAACAGAATTTTTATTTAAAATTTTTTTTAAAACTATTTTATTATTTTAAAATAGTTTTCTCACTAAATATACTATAATAAAGAAGTATTTTTTTTGTAAGGAATTTATAAAGATTTTGACTTTGAAGTTTTTGCTACAAAAGAAATACGAATGTTAATATTAATGTAAATTTAGACTTAGTTTCCTTGAATTTAAATAAATTTTTTTTGAAATGCTTTTCGTGTACTTTCATCTGAATCATTTATTTTGTATTTAAATAAGTTATTGAAAAGACTTAAATGTTATAAATGGGAAATCAGGTTTTTATGGTTTTCTAGAAATGTATGTAACAGGCAGAAGGAGGCGTGGCAGACCCCACAAAATATATATTCTTGATCAGGGCGACGAGCTGAGTCGATTTAGCCGTGTCCGTCATTCTGTCTATCCATATGTATGAACGCGTCGATCTCGGAAGATATATGAGCTAGCGACTTATTTTTTTTATTTTAATTTCCGTATATCACCGCCTCACCTATAAATTTGTAAAAAGCGTATTTCAAGAAGGGATTTCATAGTCGAGCAGTCTTGACTAGAACTTTCTGACTTGTTTTCTATTTATTTCAATTAATAAACCTTAGATGCCGTATATATTATATCTGAACTCTTAATATTTACTATTAAGTTGAAGTTGAATAGCTGAAAGGATTAGTGAAAGCGCAAATTAGCGATGGCTGGCCGTCCATTCGTTGATAGAGAGGCATTGACCGTGAGCCCGTAAGACCTCCCGGCTGGCAAATGGGAGCACAAGCACCTGCAAATTAAAGCCATTTTGTATTGACACTTTGGGCTGGGCCCATCGCGGCCCATAGGAGTGGAGAGTGCCTGGACTGAGTGACAGTCTTAATTACAGAGAGATTAGCATGGTTGGGCAGAGGACGTTTGAGCCGCGCCCACAGTCTCAGTGGCAGTGCTGAGTGCCTGCCTTGACGTATTGTATTCAATGTCACGTTTCATGACGATGACGCTGCAAACTGAAATGCCAAAAGAGTGACAGATGGAGACAGACTCAAATAGAGAGAGAGAGAGAGGGGGGGGGGGGATGGTGTGTGTGTGTGTGCGTCTGTCAGAGCAAGATGCTGCACAGGTGCAACGGTAGACGTTTCCTGTGCTGCCTACTCCTTCTGCTCCAGGCCGTTGCAGTTACTTATTTTTGCTTTTGTTACATTTGATTGTCGCAAACGAAGTGGAAAAGTAAATGTTGAGCGCACACACACACACACACACATGCAAAGGCACGCACCATTCCAAGCACTGGAATGCACACTAATTACTTACTCTTTGGCTGCCTAAGGGGCTGGGCTGGTGTAAGGAAGCTGGTTTTACTTTAACGCTTCTAGGCCTGAGCCATTTACACTCTTTATTTGCCTTTCGTTCTGTTTTATTTCTTTTGCATTCTTTTCTCTCATCTCTTTTTTTTTTTTTTTTTTGCCGTACTTTTTTTTTGCAAGTGATAATTGAAAAGCAACAGCAGAAATTATTGGCCTTTGTTTGTGCGCACGCAGCAAACGGACTGCGGGCGGTCCCTTGGTTGATGGCGCGTGCTATGTGGGCGGTTGGGTTGCTTGGTTGGGTGGCTGCCATGGCTGGCAGACGTATTGTAAAAGTCATTCAGATAAGTAAAGTACAATAGACAACGAATGCGCTCAAGCTACAGATAATATCGTTTTAATGGAAATGGGCAAAATTAATAACCCACCGCATTGGGTGCCATGAGCAACGAGCTCAGAAGTCAATTAATCCTGGAATATGCATACATACATACATACAGATATCTGTATGTGTGCTGACTTCATTTCACGCTGCCAATTCGCAGTATTATAGTTTAAAGAAACATATTCATTATCAATTAAATGCAGAGCTTCAGGTTAGTCTGTCTTTTGTCTTTTTGCAATCATGCTTGCTTTTCCAATCAAGTAAAGCGATATTTTACTATTTTAATGGCCACTGTCGATTTGCATATCGTCTCTGTGTAATCATAGCCTCAATGTTTTAGCGGCGCACGCAAAGTTTTAGCCAAAACATGCGACAACACCCAAAGTAGCATAAAAACATTTGCTAATTGCTATGTATGTATGTGATTCCAATTCGTGTCACATTCACACACACACACACACACACACACACACCAATGCATGTATGCATGCAAAACTATGTATGCTCTAATCTTAGTAAAATAACAACAAAAGTTGACTCTAGCACAACATTCATTGCATTGCTTATATCTGTTTCTCTCGCTATCTCATTCTTTCGCTTCCCCTTACGTATAATTGGTTTCGCCGATATAACAGCATTTGCTAGAAATTCAATTAGTGCGCGTGAACATGCAGCTCATTGAACAGTTACGGCAAACCTAGTTGCATATTTTGTGTACTTTGTTAAGTAATGTAACTTTTCATCTACTATACATTGGTTTATTTGCATAAATTAAAGCATGCATATACTCATGTATATGTCCAATACATTTTGATTCACCTATTTCTCTCCACAGACAACAACGGTCTGGCAACATATATAATACGTATATCTTAACTAGGTAAATAATTGTTGACAATGCTATAATACTACACGCATTTTGTGTTTAAGTTCGCGCATGTATTTGAATTTACACTCATTAGCGTTGCCACTCATTAGCGTTGCCACTCATTAGCGCTGCCACTCATTAGCGTTGCCACTCATTAGCGCTGCCACTCAATAGTGCTGCCACTCATTAGCGTTGCCATATCACAGCGTGTAGTTGGCGATAGGCGAGCACATTTGTATTTTGCGCAGTGTTGCTAAACGAGTACATTGACTAATCGAAACGTCCATGTACATTAGTACATCTCTAGATTTTGGCTAAGACGCTAAACAACGCAAAAGAGAGAATGAAAATTTTACTGAAACTTGCGCCAAAATAAATTGCAAGCTGCAAAAACATCGAATTCACACTTGGACACAACATGCATTATTTACGAATTGTGTAGCAGTGATCATATACTAAGAACAGAAAATTTATAACAAATAGAAGCACAACGCGGCAAGGCGTGCGAAAATTAGTTCACCCAGAAGTAGGTGGAGGAGGTGGTGGACTTTGAAGGGAATTGATAGCAACCCAACAACGTAAACAGCTAGTTGAAATGTACAGCCACCATTAATACTGTATTAAAGTGGCGTTGGTTTCGGATTACTCGAATTACGAACGGTATTTACAAAATATGCAGGTGAGTGTTAAACATTTGATAATTTTCAATGGATTTGGAGGGATTTGAACAATGCGTATGTTGCAGCAAGTGGACGATCCGCCATCGCTGCCCGTGGGCACCGAGGTGAGCGCCAAGTACAAAGGAGCCTTTTGCGAGGCCAAAGTCAGTAAAGTGGTTCGTAACATCAAAGTGAAGGTCGCCTACAAACAGGGTCTCGGCTCGGGCATTGTATCGGACGATGCCATCAAGGCGACACCAGGACAGCTGCGCGTCGGCGCCGTTGTCGAAGTGCGTCATCCAGATCGCAAGGAGAATGTAGAAGCGACCATAACTAAAATCCAGGATTGTTCTCAATATACGGTCGTCTTTGACGACGGCGATATCACAACGTTGCGTCGCACTGCGCTCTGTCTGAAGAGCGGCAGGCATTTCAATGAGAGCGAGACATTAGATCAGCTGCCGCTAACACATCCCGAGCACTTCGGCAATCCGGTTGTGGGCGGTCGTCGGGGTCGACGTCGTGGCCAATTGAACGATGGCAGCTCGGACGACGATGATGAAAGCGATGCAAAGGAAGTGGTCAACGAGAGGGAGGAGCACATTGGCAAAGTGGTGTGCGTGGAGACCGAGTCCAAGAAGAAGGACAAAGAGAAATGGTTTCCCGCCCTCGTCGTGGCGCCCACAGCGCAAGTTAGCAAACAGGTAAGTCAAAGCCTAATTCAATTTTCAATTACAATCTTAATCGAATCAATTTACAATCAATAGGCTACTGTGCGGATACGCGTCAAGGACGAGTATCTGGTGCGGTCCTTCAAGGATGGACGCTACTACACAGTGCCCAAGAAGGAGGCGAACGAATTCACACTTGAGATGGCCAGCAAACAGGACGTGCCCGCTGTGAAGGCAGCTTTCGAGTTCCTCCACACCAGCAAATTGCCAGCTCACTGGGATCGCGACTCGCTGTTCGGCCTATCGAATCTGACTAGCGACGATGAGGGTGAAATCGATTCAGACTCGTCGGACGACGAGCCACACGAGGAGAAGGATCGCTTCGTTGCCCAGTTATACAAGTATATGGACGATCGGGGCACACCATTGAACAAGGTGCCTTCGATACAGAGTCGCGACGTGGATCTGTACCGTCTGTTCCGGGCGGTGCAGAAACGTGGCGGCTACAATCGCGTCACCGCCAAGAATCAATGGAAAGTAATTGCCATGCGGCTGGGCTTCACGCCCTGCACCCTGAGCGTCATGAATCTGGTGAAGCAGGCCTATAAGAAATTTCTACAGCCCTATGGGGACTTTCATCGCAAGCTCGGCTGCTCCTTGCTGATGACATCTCGCGCCTCGAATCGCAGCAAGGGGCGCAGTCTGGTGCGTGCAAATTCGGTGGCCTCACCCAAGCCGGCGGAGACCACGAAAATGGAAACCATTAGTAAACTGGCGGTGCCCAATCAGACAACGGTGGCCGCCAGTGGCGCCTCCTCCACTGCCACCACAACAACAGCTGCAACAACAGCAGCAACTGCCACGCCCGTACGCGCCGCCTCAACGGCTTCACAGTCGGCCACTGAGGAATCGGAGAACACCAGCGAGTCCAGCGTGGCTGTGGAGCCGGTCAAAAAACAACGCAAAGCATCTGCCGCCAACAGCGGCAAAGTCAAGAGTCTCGTGGAGAAATACGAAGAGAAGTCATCGTCCGCATCGAGCATTGGCCCAGTCGCAACAGCAGCGCTCAACACGAGCAATGTGAGCAGCGCTGCGACAGCTGCAGCTGGAGCAGCATCATCCGCAGCCGGAGCCGGAGCAGGAGCAGCGGCAGCAGCAGCAACATCAGCTGCTTCGTCTGCAGCAGCAACAACAGCAGCTTCTGCCACTGTCAAGGCCGAAGCAGAGGCGGATATGCCACTGGCTAAGATCAAGGCCTCGTCCGTATCGACGCGCAACAGCATGGACAAAGAGCCCAGCGCTGGCGGCAGCAATGCATCCAGCAAGGCCACCTCGGAGACCCAACGCAGTCGCGATGCATCGCCCACAACGGGTAAGTGCAAGAGACTTAATCCTAAGTCCTAATCCTGACACCAGTTGAGGGAGTTCAAAGAAAGTCTGGGATAGTTAAAAGAAGCTTAAGGGAGTTGATGATGATTCGCCCACACATATGATATAGCATGCTCCGGTTTTCATTACAAATTCCTAAAGTAGACCTTTAAATGTCTTTCTTTAGTAAAGAACAAACAAGAAGAAGAAGAGATACCCCGTACTCTGCAAAGCACAGATATTCTAATCATTCTGCACTTTTTTTTATATACACATGCACGTGCTCTGCTAACTGCGCAGTAAGCAGCGACTGCGCTTGGACTGCGCTGCAGTGTGGGCAATATTATGAGAACTTATTTGTTGAGTAATATTTCTTGTAGTGGGGACTATCTTCATGATGCTTTCAGAATGTGATCATAATGTTCAAATGTGTGGGTATTCTGCAAAAGTCTCTAGTACTTGAAATACGTATCCAAAATCTGTAAATTACAGAATCATAAAATATATGAACACAGTAAATCTGAGGTCTCTAGGTCTAATAGTATTCAACAGATGCTTAACAAGCGAAATCAATTCATCGATCATTCTCGATCAAAATGAAATGGGATGAGTTATTCTGCCCAATTCAATTTGCGACCGTCTCTAGATTAGCTTCACTTTCACCTTGTGGTAGGCATTGGCGAGCACGCCACGTAGATTCCATATGTTCTCGAAACTCTCCGGCTGCACATTGTAGGCGGAGTCAACGGCCTTGGCCCAAATCTCCAGCTCCGATTGCTTCTGCTGCTCATCGGTGACGGGCAAGCGAATGGACCACAGCGACCAGCCGTAGTGGCGTCCGTCGGGCACAGTCTCCTGCTCCAGTTTGGCGACATGCCAAGATTTGCCACCATCGCTTGTCAAGTCCACGCGCTCAATGCGTCGACCGCCACCGCTCCAGGCATAGCCATAGACCGTGATATAACCCTTGTCCACCTTGACCCGTTCCTCGGGCATGGGCGAGCAGATGGCCGAGGTTACTGGCATCGCTTGTATGGCCTGTGCCTTGCCAAAATCCACGGTGTCCCAATCGGTGCTGGGACTGAAGCCCTTGTAGTCGTTCTGCTGCCAGTGGGAATCGGACTCGTGGTCGGCCACAACGATGCGGGTCAACCACTTGACATTGCGCGCACCCACAGTCCCGGGCACAATGACCCTAATGGGATAGCCATGGTCTCGCGTCAGTGGCTGTCCGTTCATTTCGTAGGCCAGCACCACATCGCCACGCGGATCTAATGCCTTGGACAGTGGTATCGAAGCCCCATACGGATGTGCCGTCGGGTCTAGGTCAGCACCCTCGAATATAACCTGCAAGTGCTCATCGGGCTCCACGCCCTGAGCACGCAGCACATCACAGAGGCGGGCGCCCGACCATTTGGCATTGCCCACGGCTCCAGCACCCCAGGATAGGCCTGCAAAGCAGAGGTTAGATTAAATCAGATCAGAGTGGGCTAAAGCACGTGAAGGCTCACCTTTGACGGGCTTGATGCGCGTCATTTCGGAGCGACGATTACCGCCGCACATGATGGCCGCCGTGACAGTGTGCTTGGGCAGCTTCTTAATCTCGTCCAGATTGAAAGTGCATTTGTTCGACTTGCCAGCGCCAGCTTCCACCTCCAGTTCGAGCTCATACTCCTCGGCATTGATGCATGGCACGGGCAAATGATTTCGCACATAGAACAGCTCGTTGGGCGTGTAGAAGTGCTCGCCCAGCATGCTGATTGGTGGCTCCGCATTGAACGGCCGCTTGCTGGCCGGCTTGAGCAACTCGTGGCGTTTCGGCTCCTGAGCCCAGGGTGAGCCCAGCTCATCGGTTTCCAGCGCTTCCACCTTGTTCAGATTGCCAATGCGAAAGCTCTCCAACAAGTCGAGCACCTCCAATGTATTGTGCTGCTGGTAGATGGCCCAGAAGGGATCGATGGCGTTGCCAGCGGCCATCATTATTTTATCGCCGCCTGGATGATTGGGCGCGAATTCGGTGACATCGTAAACGCCCATTCCATAGGTGACCCAAATGCCATTCTCTGGCTTATCATGTTTCAGCACATCCTCCACACTGTACGTGGGCAGATCCTCACGTTTCGTCTTGTGCCAGAGCCGTGCCGCCTCTTCAGCGTCCAATGTGGCTGGAGATACCTTTGCCTTTTGAGGCTGCGCCAGTTCCACTGGCTGGCGGCGCTTCTTGTCCAGCTCATGGAATAGCCAATAGCCGGCACTGATACCGCCCAGTGCAGCAGCAGCATAAAGAGCTCGACTGCCTCCTGGCTGGTACTCCTGGTGCTCCTGCTCATGCTCTCCAGATCCGCTTGTTGCCAGCAGACGATGACGTTGCTGATTTGCCAGACACAGCTGTTTTCTGGCCGTGGTCAAGAGACGTGAACGCATGATATATATATTATATAAGCAGGTGCTGCTGAGTAACCAAGTCCGTTTAAAGCTTCGTCGCAGCGCCAATTGTCACATTATCTGGAACGCGCGACTAGAGTGAAACGTTTTATTTGCTTTTTATTTTGTATGTGTTAAGTTTTTGGCGTTGGCCCCCAAAATGTCGCAATGCTTGAACTATTGATAAGATCAATGTGAATCCGATTTAATCTTTGTTCTCTTTCTTTAATCTCCTCTTTATTGGGGGTCTGTTTTGAGCTTTCGTTTTCAGTTTTCGGGTTTTTGTTTGTACTCTGGTTGCGCCGGCATAAGCACGTACACACTCATACACACGCACGCAAACACACACACACCTGTTAGTTAGCTTTTTATTGTTATTTATGTACTATCGATAGTTCGTGCCGCGCTATCGAAATATCTAATATCAGTTAGAGCTGTATAATGTTGTGAAACTATCGAGCAGTCAAAATAAGCTAAAAACTGCAACAAAGGAAGGCAAACATATTGGCGCATAATTGTATTTATTTAAAATTATTTATTAATTATCAATAGCAAAGCATTTGTAAAAACGGTATGCATATTTGACAACTGCTCGATAGCCTTATCTTGTGACTTGAGCCTTAAAAAGGCTAGATCTGTCGTGAATACAGCTAATTTGGCAATGCTAAGGCAAATGACGTCGTTTAAAGAACAGAATTACTAACACCACGGGTATTCCCTTTGGCAATAAATTGGTGGTAGGAATATCCTTAACAGTAACTAACAGTTTCCCTTTGTAAATGTACATACACACACGTACATGAGCAGCAGTTATTCATGTGCATTTGTCTCTCTCTAACCCATGCAGCAACCGGAACAGCAGCAACTGCAACCGCAGCAGCAGCAAACACAGGCGCCTCAACGAAAAAGGAGAAACATCAACAACGCAAACAGGTGGAGAAAGGCGACGAGAAACGCGGCAAACGCAAAAAGGACGAAATAACCGTTGAGAAAATTGATACAGGTGATTTTGTAGTCGGGATCGGCGACAAATTGAAGGTCAATTATCACGAGAAGAAATCACCCAGCTCCCATGGCAGCACCTACGAGGCGAAGGTCATCGAGATCAGTGTGCAGCGCGGCGTGCCCATGTACCTGGTGCACTACACCGGCTGGAACAATCGCTACGATGAGTGGGTGCCGCGCGAGCGCATTGCCGAGAATCTAACCAAGGGCTCCAAACAGAAGACCCGCACCATCAGCACCAGCAGTGTCAACAGCGGCGGCGCACCCGCCCAAGCATCCAACGCAGCTGGCATCAGCAGCAACAATAATAGCAGCAGCAGCAGCAGCAATAGTGGCCCCAACGCTTCGTTGCCACCAAAAGATGGTTCCGGTAAAGCGGAGCAACAGCAACAACCACCTGGACCGGGCACGGGCCCGAGTGCCTCGCTGCTCCAGGGCTTGACCAAGACACCAACATCGTCGGCGGCACTCACCACCCAGTCGGGCGGCAAACGTGGACGCGGACGTAGCGACTCAATGCCTCCGCGCTCCACAACACCTTCGTCGGTGGCCTCGAACTCGAGTCGCACCAAGTCGCCGGCTGCCTCGCAGTCCCTGGCTCAGTTGAAGCACAAGCGACCCACACGCACATTGCCCATGAGCAGCAGCAGCAGCAGCAACAATCAGGGCCGTCGCACCTCTGCCTCGGCATCGATCTCGGCCAATGTCTCGGACGCCTCCATGGGCAGTGACAGTGACACTGATTCCGATGAGCCTGTGCGTCGTCCCAAGCGGCTCAATGCCAAGGACGCCCAACAGCAACAGCAACAGAGCAAGGCCAAGGCAACTGCGGCCAGTGGCAAAAAGGTGGCGCCCATACGACGCACCACCGGCAGCGATGACAGCGACGACGACGATGACGAGGAGCAACAGCAACAGCAGCCAACGTCATCGTCATCCGGCAAGCAACAGTCGCAGGCGGCACAGCAGCAGCAGCAACAACAACAACAGGCAACAACCATTCAGCGACCGCGCGCTGGCAATCGTGCCATGAGCAGCGGTGGAGCGGGCAAAGGACGTGACTACGATCTCAGCGAGATACGATCAGAGCTGAAGGGATTTCAGCCGCAGCTGCTGGAGCGCAAAGACGCCATCAAGAGCGAGCCGAGCGAAGTGCAGGCCAAGCAGGAGCCCAAGACGGGCAGCTCCACGGAGCAGTCATCCGAGACAGATTCCTACATGGACGAGGACTCGCAATCCTCTGAGAAGTTGCCCTATCGCAAGCAGCAGCAGCCGCAGGCGACAACTAGCGATAAGCGCAAAAGCGCTGCAGCAACAGCAGCTCCAAGCAGCTCCACTGCAGATCAGCAACATACTGGCGAAACGCCCATCAAGAAGGAGTCGGAGAAGCTGCACATCAAGCATGAGACTCTCACTGGCGAGGATCGCAAGCCATTCAAAGCGGAGCCCAAAGAGGAACAGGCAAAGCCATTCCATAGCGGCGCCGATATCAAGCCTACGACATCAACATCAATAATAGCTCCAGCACGCTTTGGCGCCAACAGCAGCAGCAGCAGCGGCGGCAGCGGCAGTACAGCCAAATGCACCTCGGTCATCGTGGAGAAGCCGCTGACAATGATCAAGAAGACGGAGAAGACCGAAACGACGACAGCATCAACAGCAACTGCAGCAGCAGGAGGAGCAGGATCAGGAACAGGAACAACAATGTTAGCTGGCAAAAAGTCAGAGCTGCTGAAAAAACAGCAGGCTGGTGGCACCACATGCATGGAGGGTGGCAAGAAGTTTGCCGAGCCAGTGCAGCACAAGGAGACGGCCACGTTGAAGGTGGAACTGCCGGCTGCCTGCTCGCCATCCTCATCCAGTTCGTCCTCCAGCTCGTTCTGCTCGAGCAGCAACAATTCGGCTGCGACGTCCGCCAGCCTGAGCAGCTCCTCGGCCACGCGTTCGTTGCCGGACATGAGCAAGCTGGAGATAAGCAGCGGCACCACCACCACCACTACAACAACAGCGGCCGCAGCAGCTACAGCCGTAGCTGGCACCGGCAAGGAGTCCAAATACAGCACCGTCGGTGGTGGTGGTGGTGCTGCTGCTGGCGGTGCTGCCGGCATCAACAATAGCAACCTGACCAGCGGCATCAAGCGACTCTCCTCGGACGTGTACGAGTTCAAAGACACCGAACCCTTCGAGTTCGAGAAGCGCATCTCGCCCATGGCCTGTGGCACATCGGTCATTGCCAGCAGCAGCAGCACGCCACCGGCACCGGCGCCGGTGATTGTCAGCGCCGCGGCACGGAAACAGACGCTCAAGGCGAGCGCCATAGCGCAGAGCATCGAGCAGCATCAGCTACAACATGCGGCACATGAGCCAGGGACGCGTGGCTATCCCACAAGTACAGCAGCAGCTGGTGGAGCAACAGCGGCAGGAGCAACAGCAGCGGCCAGTACGCCAAGCAAGGCCAAGAAACGCGGCTCGCCTCTCAAGGAGCCCAGCCTGACAGCCTTGGAGAAACCTAAACTAATCAAATTGGAGCAGCAGCAACAACAGCAGCAGCAGGCGGCCGCAGTTGCGCAATCCTCGCCAGCAGCAAGTCCCAACAGTGTCAAGGCGTCCTCCGCATCTGCGGCTGCGGCTACGTCTGGAGGTAGCAGCAAAGTACAGGCGGGCAATGCTGCCGGTTGCAATGCAGCAGCTGCAACAGTTGCTGCCGGCGCACAGCTAACGCCTGGGCATCCGCATGCCACGCCCTTCGATGTGCTGCGCAGATCGCCCAGCTTCAATCTGAATATCACGGCGCTCAACGAGGAGCTCGCCCAGACGGTGCAGGAGACAACAAGGGCGCTCACTGATGCATTGCAGCCGCCCACAACGCCTGCAACGCCGCCAGCAGCAAGCGGAGCACCGGCAGCTGGTGCTGGTGCTGGAGCTGGAGCAGGAGCAGTTTCTGCTGCCTTCACACCAGTCATTGCTGTGCCCGTCTCGCCCAAGCTAAGCACTCCGCCCCAAGCGATGGGCGTGGCGAAGACAACGCAACAACAACAACAGATTGTGGGCAGTCCTTTCATGGAGACGCGCAACGTCTTTGAGCTGAGCACCTCGAACGAGGGTAGCGGCTACAGCTCTGGCGAATCGAACAAGGACAACAAACTGGAGAAGCTGGAGAATGTGAAGATCTTGCTAGCGGGAACTGGGGCTGGTTCATTCGATCTGGATGCGGTCAAGTACGAGCAGAAACCCACCTCCATTGCCGACAAGGTGCTCAAGGCCATCAGCCAAAAGAAGGAGGAGGTGGAGCAGAGCAAAACCAAGATCCAAACGGAAAGCAACACGGACAAAGACGAACAGCAGCAACAGCAACAGCAACAGCATCCGAGCAGCCTCAAAGTGGAACCGAATAGCATCAGCTCGAACCTAATGCTGGACTCATTGAGTCGACTGATTGAGCCGCTCAAGGTGCAGACCGGCAGTGGGCTGCCCTCGGTGCTGAGCGAGCTGTACCATCGGACGAGCAGCAGCAACAGCCCCGAAACGAAGTCCATTCTGGATGCATCGCTGCCGGCGAAGAATAGCGAGCTGAGCGAGACCATACAGAAGCTCGAGTGCGCCATACAGCGCAAGACGCCAGTGGCTGGCCAGTCGTTGGGCTCATCTCTAGCTGGAACACCGCCGGTGACAGCAGTAGTGGGCACTGCCAGCTTCTCGGATGAGTCGATGGATAGCACCGATTCGGAGCAGCGTCTGGTCATTGAGGACGTCATGGCCGAGGAGCCGAATACGGCTACCGAACTGAAGAGTCCCATGTCCGAGGGAGTGGGCGGCCTCATGGGCAGTGCGCCGGTCAAGCTGGAACTGGCTGCTGCGGGCAGCAAGCAACTGACGGGCGTCCAGGCGCCCGTTGCATTGAAGCCCGTGTTCATGATGGGCCTGCCAATGTCCATGAACGTCTTCCTCAACAAGGAGCAATCCGCAGTACCAACAACGTCACCAACACCAACTGGAACAACTGCAACAGCAGCAGGAGCTGGAGCAGCGGGAGCAACTGGAGCAGCGGGAGCAACTGGAGCAGCAGGAGCAGCTGCAACGCATACAGCATTACCACCTGTGCTATCTGCACCAGGAGTGCCAATTGTGGTACCCGAGATCCCCGTCTCTGTGGTGGTTGCACTGCGTCACAGCCCGGGCAGCGCCAGTCCCGCCTCACCTAAGCCGGAACCGAAGCAGACGCCCAAGCTGCCCGCCGCCGATGAGGGCGGTTTATTGCTGAAACCGTACACGGCCCAGGCGAGTCCGCCGTTGCCAGAGGCTCAGGCACAGGCACAGTCCCAGGCTCAAGCACAATCCCACTCACAGGCACAATCATTGGCCGTGGAGGCCAAGGCGTCGGCATCGCCGCTGCCACGACCATACGCACTGTACCAGCAGGCCAAGGAGCTGCCCATGCACGTCTCACCCGCAGCGGGCAGTCCGCTGATCAGCGATTCCTCCCACACGGAGGCGGCCATCAATCTGCTGTGCGAGGAGACCATACCGGGCAGTCCGGCACCCAATTACAGCAGCAAAGACGAGCCGGCGGGCAACGCTCTTAGCCTAGCACTAGGAACTGGTGGCGCCGCTGTCGCAAGCTCACCGGCCGGCAGCTCCACGCTCACCATACCGGGCATCGCACCCATCCCGGCGGACACACCATCGCCGCGTGGCAATCAAGCGCCTCTGGCTGGGCAGTCAGCGCCGGCTGCCTCGGTGTCGCCCAACAGCTCGCCGGAGTCGCCGGCCAGCCAGGACGACAGCAGCGAGGAAACTGGCAGCAGTAAGAAGCATACGGAGCTCGAGAGCAACAGCGCGCTCAGCAGCCGACGCAAGCGACGCGCCAAGGCGAACGAATCAAATGTCCAATCCGCTGTCTGTCACTTCCTGGGCAAGCGCCGCAAGCAGCAGATCAACAACATGCGCAAGACAGCTGCAACGACAGGCAAGTATCTGGGACCGGCGTGGAGTAGTAGCAGAAGGCTCATCATCTCATGCTCTATACAATAAAAGCGGAATCTCATTTTAATCATCATTTTTAAATGTGTTTGATCAGCTTATAGTAGAATCTAATTAGGTAGTTTTGATAACCTTCGTACTAGGCAAAGAATTTCTATTAACAAAAATAGCATTGGAAAAGGGTTACGGGTCATGAAACAAATTGAATGGGAATTAATTTGTATGAGAAGGAAGAAGAAGAAAGAAAGAACTCTTTGCTTCTCTCTCTCACTCTCACTCTCACTCTCTCTCACTCTCACTCTCACTCTCTCTCTCTCTCACTCTCACTCTCTCTCTCCCTCTCTCTCACTCTCACTCTCACTCTCTCTCTCTCTCTCTCTCACTCTCACTCTCACTCACTCTCTCTCACTCTCACTCTCCCTCACACTCACTCTCCCTCACACTCACTCTCTCTCTCACTCTCTCTCTCCCTCTCTCTCACTCTCACTCTCTCTCTCTCTCTCACTCTCACTCACTCTCTCTCTCTCACTCTCACTCTCCCTCACACTCACTCTCTCTCTCACTCTATCTCTCTCTCACTCTCACTCTCACTCTCTATCTCTCTCTCACTCTCTATCTCTCTCACACTCTCTATCTCTCTCACACTCTCTCTCCCTCACACTCACTCTCTCACTCTCACTCTCCCTCACACTCACTCTCTCTCTCACTCTCACTCTCTCGCTCTCTCTCTTTTATCTGGAGTGCTCTATCTAAGGAGTTTAGCCTAAACTCCAATAATATATATATTAATAAACATATTCACATTTCTAGCTGGATCCGACACGGATGATACTTCCGAGAATGTTGTCACCACGCAGCGTCATAGCGCTCGCCATCAACTTTTGTCGCAGGGACAACAGCAACAACTACAGCAGCAGGAGCACCATCAGCAGCAGCAACAACAACAGCAGCAACAGCAACAATTGCCGCAGCAGCAACAACAACAGCAGCCGGCACAAACAATAACCAATGCATCGGGCGTAAGACCTTGTCCCTACAACTTCCTGGTGGAATTGGGTAAGTGTTAAGGATTCGAAACTCAATTCTGAAAATGAAATATAAATCTAAATATTTGAATCCTCTGCAGATCCGTCACTCAGCGCCGAGCAGTGCATATCGATACTGCGCAAACAGATTCAGGATCTGCGCAAGGCCTATAATAGCATCAAGGGCGAACTGGCCGTCATTGATCGGCGGCGGAAGAAGCTGCGTCGTCGCGAGCGCGAGAAGAAGCAGCAGCAGCAGCTGCAGAGCCAGCAGCAGAACAAAATCTGTGCATAAAACGTAAATGCAATCCCAAATGCAATACACATACATATACATATAGATGCATATGTATATACAATATAGACACATAGAAATACAAAACTATTGTATATTTGTATCGATTTAAGTCCGTTCCGTTCTGCTTCTGATTTGCCCTCACTCAGTTATTATAATTATAACTATATATATTTAACAATTTGTTTGTCTCCTGGTAGTTAATACTGTACTGTAATTGAAACAGTTATACAGCATTTGATGGCCCCCAATTGATATCGCAAGCCATTTTAATTATATAAAACAAATATACATAACAAAAATTAAAAACTATTATAAAATGGAAACGAAAAATGTAATACAATAAATGCTTTTATTGATTGAAATATTCATTGTGTGTATGTCTGTGTATGTGTATATCTATGCGCGTGTGTGTGCTTAGGAGACTGAGTAGCCACCCTCCAGATTGATGTGGTGGCCATTCACGAAGCTGGACTTGCTGCTCAGCAGATAGCCAATGGCATCGACCACCTCCTGCACCTCACAGAAGCGATGCAGCGGTATATGGGCCAACAGTGGCCCACTCTTGGCCGGATCGGACCAATTGTCACGGCCCATTTTGGTCAGCACCACGGTGGGATTGACCGAATTGACTCTTATCTGACGTTCGCCCAGCTCCAGGGCCAACGACCTGGTCAGCGAGTCCAGTGCCGCTTTGGTAGCACTGTAGGCGGTGTGCCCGGCAAAGCTGCGGGATGCCGCAATCGAAGAGACATTGACAATGGAGCTGCCATTGCGTAGCCTGGGCAGCAGCGTCTGGGTCACATTGAAGACGGCCTTGATATTCACATCGAATTGCCTGCAGAATGGACAGCATATGAGATATGATCACTGGCAAATGAAACCCCAACGACTTACGTATCAAAATCCTGTTCGGTCAACTCAGCGAAGGGTTTAATAATGGCCACGCCCGCATTGTTGACCAGCCCGTCGAGTGGCGGCACAGTGGATAAGCGCTCACGCACCTTGTTCCAGTCACTCAAGTCGAGCAGCAGTGGCACAATGTGCCTCGAATCGTTATCCACCAAAGCCGTCAGCTGTGCCTCACTGCGTGCCACCGCAATGACCGTGGCGCCCGCGGTGTCCAGCTGCTTGACCAGAGCATTACCAATGCCAGCGCCGGCGCCGGTCACCAGGATCACCTTGTTCTTTAAATCGCTCCACATTGCTTATATGTACGGGTATTTTAATGCGCGTGGAAAATTTCGGTCTGCTTCGCCGCTTATTAGCTTTCTGAAACTGCTCAAGGTTTGCTAATCTGATTTGTTTACATCTTATCGTTCTAATCCGCCGCAAGAAGCTTTCAAAGCAAGCGATACTGTTCTGCCTCTCTCTCTCTCTCTCACACACTCACTCAGCCTCACAGACAGGCTCCCATACTCTCACTTATGGACCTCCCTTGGTGCATGTCGATCGGTAGGGCATTCAATGTCAAGCCAATAAATAGTTTGCTCTCACTATGTTGGCTGAGCACTTGATGCATTTTGTTTGCTTTAATAAAAGCTTTCCTGAACATAATTTTATATATACAACTATCCATAATGTAATGTAAATTGTATCGATTAATGATATGTTATGTTAATGCTTAAGCATAGCTTTTGACTTAATTACTATTCAGTGTTAGTTCGCTCATCCAATTGAATAATACTTATATTTATGTTTATAATATATAAGCATATTCACTTATTATTGCTTCCAGATGAAGCCGAGCTGCTAAGCTCTAATTGCATGAATTTAGCTGGTTCCTCAAAGTATGCTGCGTAAATTTTTGAAATTTCAAATGTAAATATCGATATGCTAGCACGACGCTGAACTATCGTTGCATATTGATATTGTTACATCTCTAGCTGATAAAGCGCCGGCAAAAACACAATTTATGGACATTTACAGTTATAGACAAAACGTAAACAATAGCTAGGAAGAATTTGAGCGTACTGGAAATGGAGCAAACACAACCCGTAGGTAAGTAATACAACTCAGTATACATGCAGCTCGCTAGAACACACCTACTTTATCATACACAAACAGCAAAGCGCGCCAAACTGGAGACCAAACACAAGCCCCTATTGGAAGAGGATGGTAAGCTCAGCTTAGGCAATAAATCATATCTGATTATATCTGGAATGTATGTAAACATAATATAACTGTTTCAGAGACGCCTTCGGTATTCAATCCCAAGTATCGTGTCTGCCCCTATTTGGACACGATCAATCGCAATCTGCTGGACTTCGATTTCGAGAAACTCTGCTCCATATCGCTGACGCGGATAAACGTTTACGCCTGCCTCGTGTGCGGCAAGTATTTCCAGGGGCGTGGCACTAACACACACGCCTACACACATTCAGTGGGCGAGGCGCATCATGTGTTCCTCAATCTGCATACGCTGCGCTTCTACTGCCTGCCGGACAACTACGAGATCATTGACTCCTCGCTGGACGACATCAAATATGTGCTGAATCCGACATTTCTGCGCACCGAGATCAGCAAACTGGACCAGCTGCAGCCGAAGCATTCGCGCACCGTTGACGGCGTTCTCTATCTGCCCGGCGTGGTGGGCCTGAACAACATCAAGGCGAACGACTACTGCAATGTGGTGCTCCACGCCCTATCCCATGTCAGCCCGTTGCGAGATTACTTTCTGCGCGAGCAGAATTATGCAACAATCAAGCGGCCGCCGGGCGACTCCATGTTCACGCTGGTTCAGCGCTTTGGCGAACTGATGCGAAAAATGTGGAATCCGCGCAACTTCAAGGCGCACGTGTCGCCCCACGAGATGCTCCAGGCGGTGGTGCTATGGTCCAACAAACGATTCCAGATTACCGAGCAGGGCGATCCCATTGACTTTCTGTCCTGGTTCCTCAACACGCTGCATCGCGCCCTCAAGGGCAACAAGCAGCCCAATTCGTCCATATTGTACAAGATATTCCTGGGCGAGATGAAGATCTATACGCGAAAGATTCCGCCCGTTGAGCTGGACGATGCGGCCAAGCAGCAGCTGCTCGCCACCGACGAGTACAAGGATCAGGTGGAGCACACAAATTTCATATATCTCACCTGCGATCTGCCGCCTCCGCCGCTGTTTACGGACGAGTTCCGTGAGAACATAATACCGCAGGTGAATCTCTATCAGCTGCTGGGCAAATTCAATGGCACCGCCGAGAAGGAGTACAAAACGTACAAGGATAACTTCATGAAGCGCTTCGAGATCACACGCCTGCCGCAGTTCATCATTCTCTACATCAAGCGCTTCACGAAGAACACATTCTTTCTTGAGAAGAATCCCACAATTGTCAACTTTCCCATCAAGTAAGTGGTGCAGTGAGTGCTGCATTTAATTCAGATTCTCATAAAATTCATTTGCTCTGTAATCCTGCAGAAATGTGGACTTTGGCGATATTCTAGGCATGAAGCAACGCGACAAGGATCTAAAGGAAACGAAATATAATCTAGTGGCCAACATTGTGCACGATGGCGATCCAAAGAAGGGCACCTATCGCGTCCACATCCTGCACAAGGCCAATGGGCAGTGGTATGAGATGCAGGATCTGCATGTCACCGAAATCCTGCCACAGATGATTACGCTCACCGAGTCCTACATACAGATCTATGAGCGCTGCGCCGAATCCTAGCCTTAATTGTACATATATATAAATCTATATATAAATATATAGCTGAGTGCAGAGATTTCTTATATGCATGTAAATGTGTGTATGTGTGTGTGTGTGTGTGTCAGCTGTATCGCTCTTGAACCGACCGCTCCTCCCACCCGCCCACTGTCCGGCGCATGCGTCATGGCCCAGTTGCCAGACCTCCAGCCAGCCACTCGATTCATCACATTTGCCTTTGCACATGTCAAAAATCGATGTGTGCATTTGTTGATTAGTCGCAAGCCCACAGCCCACAGCCCACAGCCCGCAGCTAGCAGCCAGTCATGTCCGAGCAGGTCAGCTACGAGGAGGAGTGCCAGCGAGCGGAGCTGCTGGGTCTGCAGCCGCCGGATAAGGCTGAATTTGAGCGCAAACGCAACGCACGGCTCGAACAGCAGCTGGCCGAACAGGAGGCTGCCGAGGCAGTCGTAAGTATTGTCCAATTAGCTTTGGCCTTTGGTCTATGCTCAAGCTGACTCATCCCTTTGCAGATGCTCGAGCAGCAAGGCGAGTCGCTGCGCGGCGCCAGCGGCAAGCTGGACGAGCTGAACAGCATCCTGTCCAGCACGCAGCAGCGTTTGAATCGCTTCAAGCAAACGGCCTGCGGCAGTCTGACAAATATATTTACGCGTGGTGGTAGTCTGAGTGGCGCCAGTGGCGCTAGTGCTTCCATGGACGTGCCCGGCTACAACGTGGAGCAGTTAGGCGAGCAGCAGCAGCCGCCGCAACCGCCCGTGCAAAGGCAGCCCCAGCCCATGGCACCGCCCACAGCAGCGGAGGTAGCCGCAGCCAAGGCGGCCAAGCGCGCCATGATGGACAGCCAGCTGGACAAGCTGGACTCGCTGATCAACAAGGCGGACAATGCGGAGCTGGCCATGAGCGAGCAGACGAAGCAGATGCGACGCATAGCCAAGTGAAAGACGAACAAATTCTCAGTTTTGTTTCTTTTTGGGACCGGGTAACTTAAAAGAAAAGCATTCGGTTTTATTTAATATATATCTGTGTGTGCATATATGTATATAGATACATATATGCTATATATATCTGAACACATTAGTTGCCCTAAATCACAAAACAATTAAACATAAAGTCGAGATTTTCAATCACAAATGTGCAAAGTTCGTCTTCGCCCTTGATGCATATATACATAAAATTATATTGTTAATATAATAATGTTAATAATATACATATATGTATACATATATATGTTTGTGTATATATAAATATACATACTTAATTATGTCTTATACTTAATACTTCTTGCTACATCTTAATCGATTTAAATTAATTAAATAAAATTGCATAATCCAAAAAATTAGTTATGAAATTAATTGAGAAGGGAAGGGACAGAGAAAAGAAAACATAACAAAACTAGATTTAAAATATACAATCAACATTAGTTTAAGCTCCAGCTGGAAGATCTATCCGCTCTGATCACTTGGATCGGGTGGCGTTGGTGGCAGCGATGGCTGCCGTTGCTGCTGCTTCAGCCAGCGCTTGGCCAGATTCTGCTCGTAGAGCATAATTGGCGTCGATTTGCTGAGCAATGGGGAGGTCAGTTCGCTATCCGAATCTGAGCGCTCATCATCGCTCTCATCATCCGTCTCATACAAGCTGGCGTCCAGACCCGCATCAGTCTCATAGTCATCTAGCTCAGTGTGCTGCGAGGGCTGGTTGGGCTTCGCACGCTGCTGGAAGGAGGCAAGGCAGGTAGAGGAGGATTTATAATTGCCATATAACACAGTAAAACTAGATTCTCGCTTACAGGCTGCTCTTTGGCGCGCTGCTGGTTAAGCAGCTCCTGTGCCTCGGTCTCGTAGAAAAAGTAGGTGAGCAGCAGCTTCTCCTCCTCGGAATTGTAGCGCCAGACGTGCGGTATGAGCGCCGAATTGTAATTGAAGCGAGCCTGCAGCTCGAGGAACATGTGCGGTGAGATGTGCATCTTGGGCACCTCGATCTGTTGCTGCCACTGCGTTAGAGCTGGCGCATCCGGCGGGCAGCTGCCGAAGACGCGAAAGTAGAGCTTGCAGACGCGATAGTGCTGCAGCTGCTCCGTCTCACTGACTATGCGCCGCAGCACGATTAGCTGCGGGTCCAGCACCTGTATGAGCATGTAGTGCTGCTGGCGATCCGGCATGCTGGCCACTAGCACCGCCCGACTGTTGAGTGGCGGCAGCAACGGCCACAAGGTGCTGAGCAGACGCAGCATAAGTTGCGTCACGGTCGAGTGCTTGAACAGCTGGCGAGGCTGAATCTTCGGTGCTATGGCATCTATGGGTTGTGACAGCCAGCGCATTGCATCGGTCCAGAGCTTGGCAGCGGCGCCGGCTTGTGTGCTCAGGCCCAGCATCCACATACAGCGCTTGCAGTACAAATGATCCGCACGATTCATGATGCGATCCTGCAGCACACTCATGTTGAGCACAATGTAATTGAGACCATAGAAGAGATCTTTGGGGCCGGGCACCAATGTGGCGGCCGGCTTGTCTGCGTCGCCATGATTGTGGCAAAAGAACTCGCTGGGATCGATCAGGCCGCTGGGGCATTCGCGCAAGCGATTGTAGCTGCAGCCGGGCACCAATTCGCTTCGACAATTGTTACAGTGCAGCGCCACCAGCTGCTCCGAATGCTCCTCAAAGTCAAGCAGCAGCGGCTGTGGCTTTATAGGGACAGCGATGCTCTTCTCTAGTGCCTCCACATCCAGTGTGGTGTAGTTGAAGCGAAAGCTAATGTGACAGCCGTTCGCAATGAAAACGGAAATACGTTGTATGTCCATGCCGAAGGTATCGTGGCGCAGCACCAGTTGACTTTCAGCGCTGTTCAGGCCATTCTCGACAATGTGCACGTCGTGCTCTTTTATGATAAGGCGCGTCTTCTTGCGACCGCGAATCTCTTGATCGAACTGCAGGAACACATGGCCGCTGCTCAAATTTGGGCGCAACTCAATGCAAACGGCCTTTAGCGGCATTTTTCGGTAACGGTGGCCCTTGTCGGTTGACAAATTCAATCCAGTCAATACAATTAAAAACCAAATGTGAAATGTTTTGTTTGACGCTAAAGTGCTACTGAAACTTATCGATATTATAATTTCTATCGAGCGATACATTTATACTGTCCCAATACTGAGTAAACAGCTGCTGAGTTAAAATTTTTGTAAATTATTTTAAAAGCATCTTAATAGTTATTTAAAAATGTTTAGTACCATGCTATTAATTTATGGCGTGATCAATAATTTAAAGCAATGCTCTCAAATTTAAAATAGGCTTCACTGTAAATGCAGCTCTGCGTCATCCAGGCTCACATAACGGCAAAATTCCCAAATGACACCGTATATATATATATATATATATATATATATATATATATATATATATATATACGGTGTCATTTGGGAATTTTGCCGTTATGTGAGCCTGGCTATTTGGTAGCTTTGTTTAATTTTTTGTTGTGGATAATTGGCTCACACCAACAGGCCAGCACCTAACTAGCCATAATCATATGCATTGTGATCCACTACCTTTTCAGATGATTTGCATTCGCAAAGAAAGTTATGAAGTCAATTACGAGCTCCCAAAAACTAACGGCAACATTCTATGAAATTTCTAAGAAAAAACCATTGACAATGAGGTCAAGGATTGCAACAAGCGTTTGGATGGTTTACAAAATTATTCAAACAACGACCGTAGTAATAAAATTAAGAGGTCAGTGTGGAAAAACTCATGACGAAGCAGTGCATATGATCTCAAACATGAGAGCGAATGTGCAGGATTCAGTGCCCCTTTCCATAGAGAACTCTAATGATGAAGAGTAATTTTTAAATGTGGCGGTCGTAATCAAATATATCAGTTAGCTTATGCACGTCTGCTAGCGCCCACATATGATGGTGGTGCTTACTAAATGTTATCGATAATCGCACGTATATATGTATATGTATATATGCACAATTTATATTTTAAAGTTTCTTAACCTTTACAGTTGCACTTTATTTAAATAAAAATAATTGTAACTAAAAATATCAATTGAATGAGTTGTTGTCGCAATAGAAATGTGGCATTGGAGGTGTCCCCATATCGTGTATTTTTACAAATGCAATACATTACTTTTTATTCACTAACTTCACTTCATAGTGCTGTAAGCATAAAAAATAAATTATACTACATTTGACAATATGTATTAAAAATTTGTCATACGGCGCTGTCCATCGTTATAATTTGAAGTGGATTTCTGGCCGATATACATATGTTGGTATCGAATTGCTTGGGAAAAGCTGCCGATGTTTCGATGTTTTTTTACATCACTAGTACGAACGCGAACGCGATTTTTGTGATGGATAAAAACAAAGTCCCGTATAAATTTATGAAAACTGTGTAAAAATGCAGCAAATGAATCAGAAAATTATAACTAAATTCTGCATTGATTAAGAACTAACAATTTGGAATGCATAATTAGTGTGACAAAGCAAAATTATTTCGAAACGGGCAAACAAAAAGGTTTTTTCAACGTTTTCTTTACGCATTTCATGCACACACACAAACACAATATATACACATATATCTGAGCACACATACAGGCATTGATATATGTATATCAATATATTGATGTTGTGCTGTTGTTGTTTATGAGTGTATGTGTGTGTGTTTTGTGTGTGCGGGAGCGGTGCATTAGTCTATAGATGTATCTATGTTGTATGTGTGCGTGCGTTTGTTCAGTGTGTTCTGTCTGCCTGAACAGGCCAGCGCCAGTACGTGTGTGTTTGTGTGTGATAAAGAGGGAAAGAGTGCGAGCTCGCGCGCAGGTTTCGCGACAAGGCATAAAGCAGGATAAAAGGAGCGAGCAAAGATGAGCAGAAAGAATAAATGTAAAAAATAATTAAAGGTTGCTAAAGAGACGCACAAAACACGGCACAACAGCAACGGCATCGGGGGCAGCAACAGCAACTACAGAGCAGCTGGTCCTGCTGCAGCTAAAACAGCAACAACAACGATCAAATACATACATACATACATATATTTGTGTGTATGTACATACATACGTTTATGCATAAAACTGTGCGACCAACACAATTGGCCATTTTGGCGTTCTCTATTTTGGCAGTCACACACACACACGAAATACACCAATACACAATCGCAGTCACTGCTCCCCCAGCGACTCTCTCACTCTCTGCTGCTGGTGCTGCTTATGCTTCTTGCTGCTGCTGTGGGGGGTACAAATTCACATAGCCGTGAAAAATAGCATGAAGCACAACAACGACAATAAACAATAGGCAGCCGTCGCAGTCGCAACAGCGCAGCGCGTTAAGTTCGGTTGCTTGCGTCTACTACATCTAACGCTTCGTCTGAGCGACTTCTATTAAACTTTTGATTTTTTAATTATTTTTGTTGTTTGTTACTTTTGGGCAACTCCCACCCTTCGGTCCTGTAACAATCGGTCGTTCGGTCGGTCAGTTAAAAGCTTATGCGTATGCAAGTTGACGCAGTTAACGATAACTGTTTGTCGTGACACGAAGTGCCCGCGCTTGCAACACACAAAATCAAGAAAAAAAGAAAAGTATAAAAACGACACAAATCATAGAATTCTAGGGTTTGTAATATTGTTAAAAATGTACTTTAAATGGAAAATTGTTAAGTGAAACAATTGAAGGAATAAAATATATAGTATAGACACGCGCATATATATATTTATATATTCATATACATACATATAATTAAGGAATCTAGTGAAATTAGTGAATTTACCTTTAACCTGCAATTCATATTTCTCGCTGTTTTGCTGTTTTGAAATCACGCAACCATCCCTATGAAAACAAAACACAATTCACCAACACCAGCAAGAGAAAAAGAATCAGAGCAAACGTAGCAGGCGACGCTGCACAAATCCATGCGTACACACACACGCGCGCGAATACATACATAAGTATGTATCTGTAAATAAATAGTTTTGAAATAAATTTGAGAGCATTAAGCAGCACTTGGCAACAGAAAAATTTGAAAAAAAAATAAATAAAACAAAAAAGTAACTAAATAATAGTAACAAAGAAAAGAACTTTAAATAAAAGTAACCAGCTCAACATTTCGCCATTTACACGAATAAAATTGAGCGTAATTATCCAAATTGCACTTTACAAAGAATTTGCAAATAAATAGAGAAGGAAAGAGATAAAGGATTGAGCAAAGAGTAGCAGCGGAAGAAAGCAAATATCCATCCAAAAGTAACAAGCACACACAACACAGAGGGAGATACAGCGAAAGCCCCGGCAGCAGCAGCAGCAGCAGCAGCTGAATAAATAAATCGTAAGCTCACAGAAGGCTTAAAGCTCAGCTTCAACCTGGCGAATCGCAACGGCAGCAATAACAACAACAGAGCCGATGCCGCTGCTGGTGGCGCTGCCGCTGTAGCCGCCGCTGGCCGCAATAATAACAATAATGCAGCTGCCGCTGGTGGAGCTGCTGCTGGAGGCGCTGGCGCCGATGCAAATGCGTCCAACGGCGGCGGCGGCAACAACGAGTGGAATCCCGAGGAAATGGATCGTTTCAGCTTTGACGACTCCATACGCTTCGAAGAGGATTCTCTTTGTAGCTGGAGCTCCGAGGCTGAATCGTTGTGCAACAATTGGCGTGGCTGGAAGAAGCCAACCAATGGCACCACCGGCCCCGGTCTGGGCAATGGTAATGGCAATGGCTTAGGTCCACTTGCGGCCAATAGCAATAGCAATGCAGGTGGCGCATTTGGTGTGGCGGGATGCAGTGCAGCCGGCACAGGCAGCAACGGTGGCATCTCCAGCTCTGCCTCCATGGCTGGCGGTGTCCAGTGTGGACGCCATTTTGGTAAGTGAATATCCCTAAAATATCTCTCAGGCTAACATTCGATCAATGCTTAACCACATAATATACCAACATATCCAAGCACACATATGTATGTATGCATGTGTGTCTGTGTCTTGCATACCGCCAGATCGGTTAAAATGGGGACGTAGGCAGCTGTCTGATGAGTACTTGTTGAACCATTGCCAAGATCTTTTCTTTCTATTAAAGGTTTCAACATTACAGCTCTAGCAGAAGTAATAGCTTAACTTTCCTATAACTTTAAGAAACAAACACAAATTCAATTTGTATCTTATCAGATTACTCAACGTTAGCGTTTGTAACGATCTGGCAACACTGCCAATTACATACGGTCAAATTACACGCATTACATATTCGATGCATTCACCGAATTCGACGTTAAGTCTGTATGTATATATGTATGTATGTAAATGTTAATGTACCTACAAGCATATGTATGTATGTATGTAAGCATACATATGTAAAAATTGGCTATAAGTTGCAGCAACAACAACTACTTCTGCCTGCGTCTCCTGCTTATCGCTAAAGTCAAAATCACGACTTAGCTGCTTACATTTTGTTGCCATTGTCCGTTTACCTTGTGTTACCTTCTTCTTCTTCTTCTGTCTGTCTGTTCCTCTCATCTGCACATCACTAGGTTTTTTATGTATGTGTGTGTGTCTGTATGTATGCATTGCTCATTGCCTTTGGTCCGTTTCGTGTCCTGTGCGCCGCCGCACCATTATCAACATATAATCTCAGCAGCGCTGCGACTGCGCTGCTGTTACTTTTCATTGCTCTTTGTTTAGTTGTTGTTGTTGCTGGTGCCTGTGTATGCTAGTTTTTTTTTTTATTATTGGGGGCCAGTCCATCTTACTAGGTGAGCGAGCACCGGGCAGCTGCATTTTTACGTTAAATGAATGTAAAAATTGGTATGAATGTGCGTGTGTTTTGTGTACCTGTGTATATCTGTCTGTCTGGGTTTGAAATAGGTATAAAAAATTAATAATAACCGCAAAAAAGTGACGTTCTGCCTTCTTTCTGCGCTGCGTTGGTAATTTGCTTTGGCCGTCGTTTGTGTCAAGGAACCTTTTCAAGGATAATGATATAAATGAAATAAATGTGTATGAGTTTACCGTACGACATATATTCCCCATATATACATATCTATGTATATGTATTTCCAATACTTATATATAGTTCTGCATGTATGTATGTCCACCTGCTTTGACAAGACTTGTAATATATACAAGGATCGATGTCAATGGCTTTGTAAAAAACTATCGATGACACTACAACCCTGTGAATATGTACGTATTTATGTATGCTATGTGGAGAATGTTGCCACATGTCATCTAATTAGTCTGGTGGTTTTTTTTTTTTTGTTGCTTAATTTTTGGCTTATTTTGTTGTTATTTTTTGCTTGCTACAATTTTTGCTGACAAAGTAAAGGCAGCAAAAGACATACGAGAACAGTTTTATTTGTATTTATGCTATTTGTGGGCATATCAGTTTTCATGCACTTCCGGAACCGCGAGCGAGCGACACACATACATATGTACGAATATGCGTATGTGTGAATGCATGTATGTAAGTGCACATGTTTTATGCACAATTTTGACCTCTTTTTTGGTGGGGACAACACTGACGACAATAACACATATCTGAACTCGATTTGTTGTTGGTACTGTTGTCCCTTACCTTTGCCTGCTTGCGCTTGCATGCACACACACACACACTCAGCAGATGTTAGCAAATGGAATGCGAATAAAGAAGGAATAGGAGGAGGCATGAATAATAACTCTTGACGCTTGCGGAAAATGACTTTGAATAAAATGGTGCCAGAGTGTCTGAAATTAAGCGACAGCGAGCGAACGAGCGAAAGAATGAAAACAAACAAACGATGCGCTGGTCGATGCTTGCGTGTGCATGTGTGTGAGTGAACGGGTGAGCGAGTGTGCGTGCGTGTGTAATGAATGCCAACCGACAAAAACGTACAAAATCGATATCGATAATGGGGAACGAGAAATAAAGCTTAAAAACGTAACACATTAGCAGAGACCCTTCACGATAGTGAAAGCGAAACAGGTTTCCATTAAAATGTTGAAGACAGCTGTTTATATGTATATACATATACATGTATAAATATATTCATATATGCATGTATGTAGCTCTTAGAAGATGAACACATGACTGTGTGTGTGTGGGCGAACTTGAACCTTGGTTTCTTGTCGGGTGCGCGCGACCAATGTTTTTGTTGTTGTTCTTAATGCTGCGTCAGTTTCTCGTGTTAAAAGCAGCAAAACGGCACAAAATATAAAGTCAACTCTTTTATTGTTTCTCTGCTTCTTTGTTTTGCGCTGTACAGCGGATGGACACGACCTTTATATATGTATGTATGTATGTTGTGTATGCATTTGTGTTTATGTATGCATGTTGTTATTGTTGATGTGTTGGCTGTTCGTTCATTTGTTTATTTGCATGACAATTTGTAGAATTTTGTTTATCTACAAGTCAATTGCGCTGCACGCACAGACAAAACATACAAACATACATGTGCATATGTATGTATTGATGTGTGTGTGTGTGTGTGTAGCGTGCAACAAAAATTGAATTCAACTGTTCCATCATCTGAAACGCCATTGACCTCTGCAGCGGCTGACTTGCTTCTTCTTCTTCTTCTGCTTACTTGGTCATTGCTCGAATCGTCTCGGATAGCCTTTGATTTATGCTTTATTTGTGTGCGTGTGTGCGTGAGTGAGTGCGTGCGTGCGTACGTGCGTGTCTGTATGAATATATATGTACATATATGTATATGTATATGTATATGTATATGTATATGTATATGTATATGTATATGTATATGTATATGTATATGTATATGTATATGTATATGTATATGTATATGTATATGTATATGTATATGTATATGTATATGTATATGTATATGTATATGTATATGTATATGTATATGTACACTCATGGTCAAATTAATAGGTGTAAAATTTATTTTTTATTTAAAATGTAATTCCGACTATATTTTCTCATGTAACTAAAAAAAACCACGTGTATTCGAAAATAGACATATCTTAGAACTGTAACAACAAAAAAAAAGTTTAAAAAATAATAATGTTTAGTTTCATTTTGGCATAGTTCACAAAATACTCAAAATTTTGCTGGCCAAATTAATAGGTGTGTTTTAATAAAAAAAAATATTTAAAGGTTTTTGAGTATGCAAAGGTACTATTTTTATTGAATATGATTAGATTGAAGCATAAAAATATTTATTTGCAACATTTTAATAAAAATAGATGGGTCATGGAGTTCACTGCAGTGCTGAAGAGAGAAATCTCGTTCTTAAGGTTCGTGAAGAGGGTAAAACTTATAAATGCATTGCATCACTTATGGGACGACCAGAAAACATCGTCACAAATGCCCCAAAATTAAAAGGAATCCAGGTGTCCGTCGGAAAACTACCGTAACAGACGATTCCCGTATAGTCACCTTGTCTAAAACGGACCCTTTTAAGTCGTCGAGAGCTATTGGCAGCGAAATGGGCAATGTGGTATCAGCACGAACTATTTGTCGACGTTTATTAGGCTCGGATCTACCTAGGAGAGCTATTCGCAGAGTGCCTCTACTGCGTGGATCAAAATTTTGAGATGAGCAAACATTTTGCTCAATCTCACAAGGCCTGGTGTGGCTTAGAGGGAGAGCGTAAATGGAGAAAAATTCTCTGGAGTGATAAAACGAAAACAAATTTTGTTGGGAATGACTCAAATAGACATGTTCGAAGACCAAAAGGCAAAGAATTGGATACTAGATATAAAAAGAAGACGGTTAAGCCCATGAGAAAATATAGTCGGAATTACATTTTAAATAAAAAATAAATTTTACACCTATTAATTTGACCATGAGTGTATATAGATGTGTGTGTTAAGCATTCCTGGTACTACAAGTAAAGTCGAATCGGCTCTCTCTAAAGTCTTCCCCTCCACATTTATTGAAATCAAAAGCTCTACAATATTATTAATTAATTTTTATTGATTTTATTTTAATTCTTTACAGAAGTGTCCTCGCTGACCGAGCTTGCAGCACGTTGTGTTGCCTCGTATATACCATTTGAGCTCGTCGAGCATGTCTATCCGCCCGTGCCGGAGCAGCTGCAGCTGCGCATCGCATTCTGGAGCTTCCCGGACAACGAGGAGGACATACGATTGTACTCGTGTCTGGCCAACAGTTCGGCGGATGAGTTTCATCGTGGCGATCAGCTGTTTCGCATGCGCGCCGTTAAGGATCCGCTACAGATAGGTGAGTAGTCTCGAGAGATATACATACATATATGTACATGTATGTATGTTGCATATCACGATCTGGTACTGATTGCTTCAAACTCATCTTGCAGGTTTTCATCTGTCTGCCAGCGTTGTGAGCCAAACGCCGCGCACCTTCTTCAATGTGGCCGTCACATTCGATCGTCGGCGGATCTCCTCGTGCAACTGCACCTGCACCTCCTCGGCGTACTGGTGCTCCCATGTGGTGGCCGTTTGCCTGCATCGCATCCATTGTGTATGTGTCCCATGCCATGATTCGCATATGTCACCGCTTCGCACTCTAACCCTGTCTCTTTCTTTTTCATGCTGCGCAGCCCTTGGAAGTGTGCTTGCGTGCACCTGTATCCGAGTCGCTGACTCGCCTGCAGCGCGATCAATTGCAAAAGTTTGCGCAGTATCTGATCAGTGAGTTGCCGCAGCAGATTTTGCCTACAGCGCAGCGGCTGCTCGACGAGCTGCTCAGCGCCCAGCCCACGGCAATCAATACAGTTTGCGGTGCACCAGATCCCACGGCGGGCGCCTCAATAAACGATCAGACCAGCTGGTATCTCGACGAGAAGACGCTCCACAACAATATCAAGCGAATACTCATCAAATTCATATTGCCGGCGCCAATCGTTTTCAGGTAAGTCGTCTCTACCTCTTTAGACCTCATGCTCATCCTTCATCCTCATCCTCATGCTCAACATTTTCGTCCTTGCAGCGATGTCAACTACTTGACCAATTCGGCGCCACCGGCGGCCGCTGAATGGAGCTCGCTGCTACGTCCGTTGCGTGGCCGCGAGCCGGAGGGCATGTGGAATCTCTTGTCCATAGTGCGCGAGATGTATAGACGCTGCGATCGGAATGCCGTACGTCTGCTGGAGATTATAACAGAGGAGTGCATGGCCTGCGATCAGATGCTAATATGGTGGTTCCAGACCAAGCTGGCGCTCATGATGGGCTCCCATGGCCACAGCGGTGGCAAGCACTCCAATACGCATTCGAACTCCACAGCGCTGCAGCACGCGTGCAGCTCGCTCTGCGATGAAATAGTCGCCCTGTGGCGTCTGGCTGCACTGAATCCGGGACTGGCACCCGACGAGCGCGACATGCTGCACGCCCAGTTCACGGCCTGGCATCTGAAGATACTCGATCGTGTTGTGAAGAGTCGCATGATGCCGCCGTCGTACACGAACAAGCACCAGCAGAACTCCAGATCCGAAACGGAGCTCTTCATCGGCTTCAAGCCGGCCATTGAGGCATGCTACTTGGACTGGGAGGACTATCCGATAGCGGGCGTCACGCACACCCATGACACCAATCCCATTTACTATTCACCGTTCACATGCTTCAAGCACACGGATGCCAAAGGCGATGCCTGCGGCACCAGCACCACCAGCCAGCTGAACGCCACCCAGGCGCTGATGAGCAACAACAAGCACTATAATTACTTTAGCACCTCCAACGATCATGGCATGCATGCGGGCGCCTTTAAGCGTGCGGAGCGCAGCGCGTATCGTGAACGCTTCGATGTCAGCGGTGCTGAGCTGTTTGGCTCGCCAAACGAGCCGCCGTCCATAAACTCTGTCCTGATGCTGGCCCAAGTGAATGCCGCCTGCGGCATGGGCGTCGATCGTGATGCCATTGGACTGGGCGCCAGTTCACAGCAGCAGCAGCAGCAACAGCAGCAGCAACAACAGCAGCAGCAACAACAACAGCAACATCAGCTCACAGGCGCCGTTGGGACATCCAAGGCGAACGCGTCAGGCTCTGTAGCAGGCGGCGTTGGCGGTGGCGGTGGCGATGGCAATCGATCGAGTGCCAGCAGCGAGGGATTCTGTGAGAACGAAGATTTTGGTGGCGACAACAGCAGCAGTCTGAACTATTGCACGGAACGTGCGACGACTGGCGTCTCCGGGCAGAAATCGTTAACCGAGTCCGATTCGCAGAGCAGCTTCGATGCCGTCTCGCAGCAGAGCAAGGATTTGCCCATGTCTGTTGCTGCGGGCGTGGCAGGCGACGGCAATGTTGTTGTTGTGGGGCCGGGCACACCCGACTATAGACAACAGGCGGGCGGCTCTACGTCGGACACCTCGTCGGCATCGTCGGCCTCGTCATCGGCGTCAACTGGATCGGGAAGCAGCAACAGCTCTAGCTCATCTATGCTAAAAACAGCTGCAACGGCTCAGCAGCAACAGCAGCAACATCAACACCAACAACAGCAGCAGCAGGTGTCACGTCGCCTGTCCAAGGATGAATCATTTAGCAGCAGCAGCGATGAGTTTATTCCAGTTGTGGGTGCGCCCATTGCAGCGGCAGGAGCAACAGCGGGAGCTGCAACTGCCGGTGATTTAACGCCAGTGCCAAGCACTTCAGCAGCAGCACGCGCTGCATTGGCAGCAGCAACAATTGCTGCTGGCAACAGCGCACAGCAAAGTGACCAAACAGCAGCAGGAGGAGCAGCAGCTGGGACAGGAGCGGGTGCAGCAACACCTGTGCCAGCGGCAGCAACAGCAACACCAACAGCTGCTGCTGCTGCTGCTGCTGCTGCAGTTGCTGGGGCCACGGCAGCCATGGAGCAGCCCTGCTGCAGCAGCAGCATCGCCGGCGCCAGCAGCAGTGGGACACGCGGCGCCATGGCTGGCGAAAATAAGCAGCCGCACATCTTCTCGAATGTACGCCCCTCGGAGGACGCGTGGGATATACTGTTGGCTCGGGCGGAGGGCTTGCACGCCCATGGGCATGGGCGTGAAGCATGCATCTTGGCCGTGCGCCTGGCCGAACAGATGCTGGCCAATCCGCCCAATCTGCTGATGGAGCTGCCGCCGGCGCCCAAGCGCAAGGGCAAGAAACAGAATGTAAATCCCATATCGCATCAGTTGACAGTGGTGGCCTCGTCGACGCTCTCCAAGTGCGCCTTCCTGTGCACCGTGCTCTCCGAGAACTCGGAGCACTATCACATCGGCTTTCGCATCTGCTTGTTTGCCCTGGAGATGCCCCGGCCGCCGGCCAGCACCAAGCCGCTCGAGGTGAAGCTGGCCAACCAGGAGGCGGACATATTGGCGCTGCTCAAGCGCCTGCCCTTGGGCACGGCCGAGCTGCAGGTGATCCGTGAACGGGCCGAGCAATTGCGCAGCGGCACCTTCAAGTCGCGCGGCGAGGCACTGCTGCCCATCAACCTGGCCACGTTCATCTTTGATGCACTGGTCACGCCCGGCGTACCCAAACTGCCAATTGGCTTCGGTGTGTCCAGCGATCCGACACGGCGCCCCAGCACGTCGACGACGCTGTACAAGTTGAGCGAGGAGAACATGGGCTTCGAAGCCGCCGTGGCGGCATTGGGGCTGAAGGCCAACGTCTCCGAGGCGGAGCATCCGCTGCTCTGCGAGGGCACGCGACGTCAGCGCGGCGATTTGGCACTGACGCTGCTCTACCACTACAAGGATGAGCCGCGCAAGATAGCCAAGATCATGGAGAAGCTGCTGGACCGGGACATACACACGCTGCTGAAGACGCCGCTGCTGCCCTCCTACTACTCCAGCCATCCGCCGGTGCGCACGCCCAGCCAGCAGCCCATGCGGCGGGATCACGATCACGACTATAGTGCCAGCGCGGCCATGGGTGCTGGCGGTGGTGGTGGAGGAGGAGGCGGTGGCAGCGGCGGTGGTGGTAGTGGTGGTGGTGGTGCCGCTGCTGCTGCCGCCGCCTTCAACCTGTGCGAGCTTCTGCCCAACGATTATGGCAGTGTGGGCGGCAACAGTCGACCGCACAGCTCGACCAGCGCCGAGCTGGAGCTGAGCATGTGTGCGCTGAGCATGGCCAGCAGCAGCAATCAGTCGTGCAGCAGCAACAACAACGGCCAGGGCCAGGGCCAGGGCCAGGGCCTGGTGGCGTCCCAGAGTGGCGGACAGCCGAATGGAGGCAATGGCGGTGGCAGTGCCAGCAATCCAGCTGGTGGAGCGGGTGCAGCTGGTGGAGCAGCTGCAGTTGGTCAGAACAATGGCAATGGCAACGGCAATGGCAACGGCAATGGCAATTCGGCCAGCGGCAGCAACAGCAATCCGAACAATGCGAGCAGCAGCAGCCGGAGCAAGGAGAGCCGCTACAAGGGCAAGCGCGCCTATCCCTCCATACCGAATCAGCCGTCGGAGGCGAGCGCCCACTTCATGTTCGAGCTGGCCAAGAATGTGCTGACCAAGGCCGGCGGCAACAGCTCGACGTCCCTGTTCACCCAGGCCAGCACCAGCCAGAATCATCACGGACCGCACCGGGCACTGCACATGTGCGCCTTCCAGCTGGGCCTCTACGCGCTCGGCCTGCACAATTGCGTCAGTCCGAATTGGCTGTCGCGCACGTACTCGTCGCACGTGTCCTGGATACTGGGCCAGGCCATGGAGATTGGTGCGCCGGCGATTAGTTTTCTGATTGACACGTGGGAGGCTCATCTGACGCCGCCGGAGGCAGCTGGCATGGCGGATCGTGCGTCGCGCGGATGGGACAACAATATGGTCTATCCGGCCGCCGAGCTGGCGCTCTCCGTGCTGCCCCATGCGGCCGCCCTCAATCCCAATGAGATACAGCGTGCGATACTGCAGTGCAAGGAGCAGAGCGATCTGATGCTGGAGCGCGCCTGTCTCACCGTCGAGACGGCCGCCAAGGGCGGCGGCGTCTACCCAGAGGTGCTGTTCCAGGTGGCGCGCTATTGGTATGAGCTCTACACGCGCAACTCGCCCAACAACAGTGGTGGGGATCACGAGCAGCATGAGGATCAGCTGGAGCACTCGGCGGTCAATCTGAGTGCGCTCATTGAGTCGCAGCAGCAGCATGAACTCCAGCAACAGCAACAGTTGCAGCAGCAGCAGCAACAGCAGCAGCAACAACAGCAGCAGCAGCAGCAGCAACAGCAACAGCAGCAGCTAATGAGCGCCGCTGCTGGTGGCCCATTGGCGGGTCCGCCTGTGGTTAACACGGCGCCGCAACAATTCCAACCGAACGTGGCCGCCTTGACACCCATCAATCTGGCGCCGTACGGGCCGTACACGTTCTGCCAGAGCATCTATGCGCATCATCACAATCTCAGCTATCCGCCCGGCCAGATGCAGATGTACATTTCGGCTGGTCCGCCACCGCCGCCGCAGCCGCTCTATACGAGCTACTCACAGCAGCAGCAGCAGCCGCCGCCGCCGCCTCCGCAGGGCTCACAGCAACAGCAGCAACAGCAGCAGCAGCAGCAGCAGCATGTCCAGCAGCAACAGCAGCAGCAACAGTCGTTGGTGGCGTCGTCAGGTGTGGTGCATGCAGCACCGCCCGGCCATCAGCCACCACCAGCGTTCCAGACGCCACCACCGGGCGCCTTTCAGCCAATGCCGCCACAGGCATACCAAGCACTGCAGGGAGGACCGCCCGGACCGCCCATGGGCCCAATGGCGCCCACTTATTACGGACCACCGCCGCCGCCACCACCAAACGGACCACCCGGCGGCGGTGTTGGCGTACCACTGCGCCAGCATCCCGCCCAGCATCCAGCACAGCATCCGGCACAGCATCCAGCACAGCATCCATCGCAGCATCCCGTGTATCCGTTCATGCAGCAACAGCCGCCGCCACCGCCGCCGCAGCATCAGCAACAGCCGCCGCCAACACAGCCGCCAGTGCGTCAGCGGCAACAGCATCAGTTCACGTAAGTATATCATATATATATATATATATATATAGTGAGAGAGAGAGATAAATATGTTGTATCTTGTGCATCCTCCCTCAATAGATCCACGCAGCTGCGCTATCTGCTGGCCGCCTACAATGTGGGCATGCTGGCCATGGAGACACTCGCACGACGCGTCCACGACGATCGGCCGCAAGCGAAGTATGCCAGGAATCCGCCGTATGGCGAGGACGTGAAGTGGCTGCTGCGCATCAGTAAGAAGCTGGGCACGCAGTATTTGCATCAGTTCTGCGTCTGTGCGGTCAACTCGATCGTGAGTCCCTTTGTGCTGCACGACGTGGCCATCGAGTCGGCCCATTATCTGGGCCGGAACAATCATCAGTTGGTCATGCAGCATCTGCGCTCGGCCCTGACGCCCCTGGTGCAGAAATGCCAACAAATGTGAGTAGCGTATGGAGTGGCAGAAGGACTCTCCCATAATCAAAGTGATTGACTGACTCGTATCTTCGTCTCCTTTCGGCATCCAGGTACATCCAGTGCATCCACCAGAAGCTGTATCATCTGACGCAAGGCGACTACGAGGAGTTTGCCAGCATTGTGGTTGCCGCGCGTGCGGCCTTCCAGATAACGCCCGAGGGCAATGCCCAGTTCAAGGATTGGCTGCAGTCAATCAAGCGGTCAGTTCTCATTACGGCCACACATAAATTGATTTACATAGCTTTGCTATCTACATATATAAATCTCAATTCTAAAAATTAACCTAAATATCCCAGCATTATGGACAAAGTATTTGTCGCGAATGGCTATAAGCCGCATAGGCTGATGCCCTGGCAATACGATGATCCTGACGGTATTCTTTTCATATGCGAGAGCCTGTGCATGAGTCCCAACAGTGTCACCAAGAGCCACAAGAGCTGGAAGAGGGCCTTGAGCATTGCGTTCCGTCGCATGTTCCGTAGAACGGCGCTGACCATAGAAGCCCAATTAAGTAATGAAAGCACTTCGGAAGAAGCAGCAAACTGAGAACTCAAGATTGAAGAATTTAACTAGCCATCTTTTTTTTTTTTTTTGTTTTATTTTTTTTTTTTTCATCATGTTTTGTATGTGCACAAATTTTTTTGTAATTTATAAGATTATAAAGCCGAATGTGTTCCCAATAATTCATGGTTATTTTGCGTGTTCTATTTGTAATTAAAATGCGAGTGCCTTAACATTTGGCTGAAATGATCGAAGGCTTTAGTTTTACTGCCTTTAGTTCTGTATAATTATAGTTTATATACAGTATATATATATTTGTATAGATCTAATCCAATGTGGATATGCTCAAGTCTGGCTGTCTCCAAGTAGCTCTTGGCGATCTGAGCATATTCTAGTCTAGAGTTTCAAGTTGATGCTAATGTTTAACTAATCTTAATGATTAATATATAATATGATAATATAGGAGCCTATGTAGATCTTTGAGCAAGCAAATGTTCTGTGCTTAAAGAAATTGTTGTTCAATTGAGAATCGGAAAAAGTCGATAACTTGAAGAAGGCTTTTTTGGTTGCCCCTTCATGTTATCGATTTGTTTTTGAATTTTAAATTAATCGATAACGTTCCCCATTGAATATCGTTGAGCTGAAAGGATGAAATTTAAGGAATTCAAGAAATTTTTAAGCAGACTTTGGGATATTCATATTGATAAACTAAGAAGAGATCAATTGAGACTTAAGATAATTCATAATACGATGAGAGCAAGCTAGAAATCAATTAATTGGGCAATTAGGATTTATGTTATAGGTCGATAACATTCCTTTACAACTATGTATAATCGATTTCTATTTGGTTTTGAATATGCAACATTCACAATTGATATGAATTTATTTCTTACCCATTGCAGTTCGAAGTCGTGCAAGAAGGAGCTGTGGACACAGATCAATGCGGCGCTACAAAGCAATTCCAAATGACAAAGACTTGACTCCTGCAATCTGATGACGGCAACGGTCGCGGCTGCAGCGGCTGCTGCTGCTGCTGCTGTTGCGACAACAGCAACAACAATGGCCAGCAGCAGCGAAACAGTGCTGGCATCGTCGCCGCCAATGTCGCTGGGGAAGGCAACAGCTGCTGGCAGCAGCAATATCATCAACAGCAGCGTCGGCCTCATCGCCAGCAGTGCTGCCAGCATCAGCAGCCACGGGCACGGCCACAGCCACAGCCATAGCCACAGTCATAGCCACAGCCATAGCCACAACCACAGTCACAGCAACAACAGCAGTAGCAGCAGCAGTAGCAACAACAGCAACAGCAACAGCAACAGCAATGGCAACGGCAGTGGCAATGGCAGCAGCAACAACGATCAGACAACAGCGCAGGCGCATCATCATCATCACCATCATCATCATCGACATCATCATTTGCTAGAGACGCCGACAAGCAATACAGCCGTTGCTGCTGCAGCAGTGGCGGCGGCGGCGGCCGCAGCAGCAGCAGCTGCTGCTGGAACAGCAACAACATCCGCATCGACAACGGCTCAAGTGTACGAGCGGCTATGCCGTCCCAGCCACGTGGTAATGGAACAGCAGCAGCAACATCAGCAACAACAACAACAACAACAACAACACCACCAGCACCAACAACAGCAGCAGCAACAACAACAACAACAACAACGAGCTGCCCAATTGCCGCCTGTGGGGCAGCAACGTTCAGTGGTGCCGGGTCAGGTGCCACCGTTGCCAGGTGCGGCGGGGCCGCTGCCATTGCCCTCGCACGGCTATCCAACAATGCCCGCTGGTTATTATCAGGCGCAGGGCACAGGGCGTTCGCTGCTGCATCCGCATGCGCATTCGCATCCGCTTCCACATCATGCGCACCCGCCGCACGCGCATCCGCATGCCCATACGCATCCGACGACACTGCCCCACGTGCATCCGCATGTGGGCTATCATCATGTGCAGTCGGTGAGCCCATTCCACCAGCATCTTTAACAACGTATCGCAGGCGCTGCCCGCGGCTGCACTACAGGTGGCGCGTCTCATGCTGCAGCTGCATCCACGCATCAAGCCCATGGCGCACCAGCAGCCCCAACCGCTGCCCACATCAGATGCTGCTGCCACATTGGCTGTGCAGCTGCATCGGCCGGGTCGTCTGCAACGCTGCCTTGAGCAGCGCACCACAATGCTGGTGGTGCTCCTATTACTGGCATTACTCCTGGCCATTGGCCTGCCGCTGCTGCTGCTGCTGCTGCTGCTGCTGCGTTAGCAGCCATTCGACTAGGCTAATGCAGTGTGATCTCAGCGCTGCGCCACGTTTTAAGCCTCCCCCCTTCCTACACACACACACAAACACACCACCGCACTAAGTTCATGTTATAGGTTATGTTTCGCTCTATATATAACATATATATCTATATATATATATATATATATATATATATATATATATATATGTATTTTTTTTTTGTTTTTTTGCTTTTCATTAATTCATTTCTTAGTTGTACAACAATAGCAAAGCAGCAAATGGTTATAAACAACAATTTACACGATGTGTGTGCATATTTAGACTGAGATTTCTGCCAACACAAGCAAGCATTCACACACACACACATATATACATACACACAGGGACAGACACACAGACAGACAAGAACAGCAAAAACTCACTTCAAAATGTGTTCAGTTAAACTAACTTTATTTTAGACAACTACTTATCAATAATTAGTTATATATATATATAACTATAATTAATTATATAATTTTTTTATGTTCTATATATATTTTTTTTTTCACTCTAGACGTAACATTTTACACTTATATATTTTATATAATTTAAGGCCAATATATCTATGCATATTTTCATAAATCATATATATATATATATATATATATATATATATATATATATATATATATAAAAGCAAGTGTAGCTAAGCAATTTTGAGGGCTTTTCATTTTATTTATTATTTATTAAGCCAGACCACTCACCGATCAACTTATTAAATTTATTTAAACTAAATATTGTTATACATATATATATTTATATGTATGTATATGCATCTCCACATATACATATTTATAAATATATATATATATTGATTATATAATTTTAGCTATTTTTCAAGCTATATATTTGTAGGCAAATCTTTTGGAAGCGATTGTTCAAGAAGCTTCAACTCTTTTGAGCTAATTCTAATTGAAATGTAAGTGACATTTGACCTGCATCAATTAAATTTGTTTTACCACAAATATTTAGCAGTTAGAAAAATGCATAAATAGCAAAAATACATTTTTCTCTCTTTATGCAAAACGAACAGAACGAAATTGAACAGAACATAAAACAATACAAAATACATAGTTTTAAATATATTAATTTGTAATTAATTTTAATTAAATTCACACACACACACATACATACACAAACACAAGCGAGAGAGAAATCCAATTTTGATTACAGAAAATATATATACATATATTTATACACAAATATATATATACATATATTTGCAGTCTATTTACATGCAGTTTAGTTTTGTAAAGTGAACAAAGTACGAAAAAAAGCAAAATAATTAGCAATTGTTTGTTTTTGATTGAGTTTCATTTAGTTATGCTTTATCTTAAACATAATTCACTTTTATCTTAATTGCTATCGATTCTTTTAAATTATAATCCAATTTCTTGAAAAAGAAACAAAAATACAAAAAAAAAGAAGAAAAAACAAAAACAAAACGAAACAAATTTTTTTTTATAAACATACAAAAAAGTAAACAAAAATGCAGTTTTGAATAAATATGGTTTTTTGGATTTATTTCAAAACGCAACTAAAAAAAGCAAAAAAAAAAAAAACAAAAACCGCAAGACAAAAAAAAAAAATTTTGTTTTATTTCAATTTGTTTTAAAAAATGTTATTTTATTTTCATTTTGCACACAAAAGCAAATGCGCCAAGTGATACCGTTATTTTCCTATGATTTGCCTTTTGTTTTGGCCTTGCCACCTGGTTGCAAAATGCGTGTGCTGAGATCGCTGCTGCATAGGGCTAGAGTATGAGGGAGTGAGCGAGCGAGAGGGCAAGCTGAGCTGTAGAGAGGAGCTATGGCATGCTCGTGACACGTTGGGCCGAAGCACGACTATCAATCTATGCCAATGCATACGCATACACAACAAACACACACAGAGCTATTTCAATGAGAAACTGCCAACTTCTGTTAGAAACTATGTTAAAAACAAAAACTATGTTATAAATATGTATTTGTATATGTAAACAACACACGCTGAAGAGAGAGAGCGTCCGCACAGAAGCTAAAGCTGTTAAGCTACAACAGTTTACCGCCGCTGCCGCTAGCGTTGCTGCTGCTGATGCTGCTGGTGCTGATGCTGCTGCTGCATGCTAAGCAAAATACCCTGTAAATATGAAATAGTAATTAGATGAGTCGTGCAGCGCATTTAGCGCTACTCTTATATATAAATATTGTAACTCTTTTTGTGTTTTTATATGCGTTCATATAATATATGTATATGGAATATAGTATACACATATATACATACTTAAATTCGTGCATGCATACAACTTATATATACAAAAAAAAAAAAAGAAAAAAAAGAAAAGTAAATGAAAATATGAAAATCTAGAGAATTCTGTAAGCAATCGCGTAAATTGTAAATTTTTAGTAAACAGTTTTATACAAGCGCAATCGAAAATGAAAATTAAATGGAATATATACATGATATATATGAATATATATATGTATACATAAATTTACATGCGAATTGTAAAATGTAAAGCAAATGGAAGAAACAAACTTCAGCAAAAAAAAAAAAAACTGAACAAAAAAAAGAGTTTTTAAAAACATGAAATGCAGACGACATGAAATATATATATATATATATATATATATATATATATATATATATATATATATATATATATATATATATATACAACTATTTATTTACATCTAGTTACATACATATATGTATATACATATATATGTGCATATAGTTGACTTTTTTCCATGAAAAAACATTAACCTAAAACAATTAAGAATTAGTAACAGCGCTTATTCGATATATATTTATTTATATATATAGAATATTCAATTACTGTACATTATATGCATAATATAAAAATACATATATAGTATAGTCAATAAACAGGCCACACACATACACCCACACACACACACACGCTCCATAGCCATCATAGCATTAAACCAACTATTTACAATCGCAACATTTCCGAGAAGAAAAACCAAGAATTATGTATATATATTTATTTACCCATATATTCAAATGTATTTCTATATATACATAGGCATTTGTATATTCCGATGCACACATACTAATGCGAACCCCTCTCATGCATTCACTTCCTTCTCATTTTTATAGCATACTTTTCAGCGTTCGCCAATTTGCAGAGTTCTTTTGCTGTCTTCAGCGTGCATTTACCGAAAAATCCAAGTGAACAAAATTAATAATAATGCTGCCATATAACCCGCCTGCCAGTCGGCGTTCTAACACCAACGAACAGTTTAACTCAAACTTTCATTATAATATTCTACTACAATATATATGTACAGCTAAAGGAAATTCATTTGAATAATTTCTAAGAGATCGGAAAAGCAAAGGAGCAAAAAATACGTTGCGATTGTAAGCGTAAAAGTAAACATACCATAGACATCAATTGTATATTTATATATGCATATAAATATATACAGCATAGTCAAAATTCATACACACACGCACTCATACATAGAGAGAGTTTACTTTGTTTATTTACATGGGCAGCCACGTCAACCTTAAATAATGAAATGTTAAATTGAAGAAACAGAAATATAGCAAGATATATACATATATATATATATATATATATATATATATATATATATATATATATATATATATATATATATATATATATATATATATATATATATATATATATATATATATATATATATATATATATATAAACTTGCCTAGTGCTTAGCTTCAAATAGATTCCGCATAAAACCTATACATGCATACCTGTACATATATACATACAAATTACATTTAAATAGATACGACATATACCGAGTAAATATATGGACATCCACGCATCAGTATGGGCTAGCATCTCTCACACACACATATGCATATATAGACTCTATGTACATACACAAACATTTATACATGCATCGCAGGTCGTATCCAGTTAAACAGATCAAATCACGTCATAGTATGCGTGTACATGGGATAGTTGTACATATATATGTATGTGTATATGCCATGTGTATGTATATTCATGTGTATGTTTATATATGTGCATATGTATGCACATACATATTGTCATATGCATATACAATGTTTGTCCTGTCTGTCTGGCGGCCATCATAGTTAAGATGATATAAAAAATATTACCTCATACTTTAAATACTTATGATAACAGTTAATTGTAGAGCTCTGCGCATATAGTACATATTATATATATATATATATATATATTAGGCAACATAGATATACACATACAGACACATATACATATACTAGAAATACTTTTTTTTGTGTGAGAAATATATGAAATTTTTGGCATTGTATATAAGTGCATATATACATACATACATGCCCCATATATACACTGCATATATATGTATATATATATATATACATATTGTATATATATGTATATATCATGTCAAGCGCATCTGTCCAACTGAGCGCGACTGGGGCTCAATGTAATTATTATTTACTTTAAAATAATAAAAAAACAAAGCAGAAGATTGAATTAAAAACAATTTAAAAATTGTACAGCAATATATATATATATATATATATATATATATATATATATATATATATATATATATGTATGTGCATATATTATATATACAGCTGCACTCTTAGCAATCCATTTTATTTGTTAACCCAATTTGATTCAAATATTAAGATTACAAGATTAGTTAATACTATCAATTGAAGGAGAATGCTCCAACCGGCTTCATCTGGAAGGGATTCTACTTGACGTCTGCTATTAATTTATATGTTTTTGTTGACTTCCCAGTTTAGGATGGTTGGAACTCAGGACTTAAGAACCCCAAAATTGTATTTGTTGCAGCGGTATCATTTTTATGAACGGAACTGTATATAATATTTATATATATATATATATATATATATATATATATATATATATATATATATATATATATATATATACATATGTGTAATTAGAAATCTATTATATACAGAATATATATATATATATATATATATATAGCGTTTTATTCGAATACAAAAAAAAAAATAAATTGAACTCGATTTAAAAAATAAAAATAAAAAAAAACACACAGAATCAAGTAGACGCGCTAAAGAGAGAAAAAAGTGTTCTTCTTTTTTTTTTAACTAAACAATTAAAAATTTCAAACTAAACCAACAATAATTAATAAACAGAGACAACAAAAAACGTTACGAAAAGCAAAAAAAAAAAAAGAAAAACAAATAAAGTGAAATATAAATTAAATATATATTTAAACAAGAAATAAATGCGCATTTGGCGCATCTTTTATACCGCTGTAAATATGTCTGAGCCTCAAGTAGAGTAAATAATCCGCAATATCTTTTACACGCGGCACGCCCCCTTTTCGTGTTTCCATTTCCCGCTGGCCCAGTGTACCGTTAGGTCCGCTGCCAGCGCTCACCTGTTTGTTTCCACATGCCACAGATATATATCACTATCTCGTTTTCTCTCTCTCCTCTCTTTTTCTTTCTCTCTCTCTCTGTTTCTTTCGCACCCACTAGCTCTAGCTATCTATCCTTTTTACACACACTAATAAAATAAAATTTATGAAAATCGTACGAAAAAAACTCTGCCAAAAAAAAAAAAAATTAAACAAAAAAAAAAAAAACAACGCTAAAAACTAAAACTAAAGAATATAAAAAATATTTTAAATTTACAAATAATTCCCATTTGAAAATAGCAACAAATTGTAAACACAATCCGCGAAATATATATTCCAAAATATGACTAACTAAATATACATTAATATTAAAATTAAAAATTACATTAAAAAAAAAAAAATTAAAAATAAAAATGCAAGAGAAAAAAATATATGAAAAATGCTTATTTTATATATATTTAAACATACAACAATAAATAGAAAACGGAGAAGACCATTTAAACAAAATTAAATTAAATTATATATATATATATACATACATTACGTAAAATATCAGATATATATATATATACATTATATATATATATGATTTTAAACCATGTTAAATAAATAACAACATCAAGAACTAGGCAGAAATGAAAGTTTTTTTTTTCGAATTTTAATAGTTTTCAATAGAAATTGGAAAATGGCTGAGACAGTTAGAAATTGCGCATTATTATTATTAACTTATTGAATATGCAATATATACTACATACATATACATATACACAATCTTTATACATGTATATACATATGTATATAACGCATTTGCTATATTACAAACAAACACAGAGAAAACCAAGAGATAAACTAAATAAGCAAAATAGAAGGCGAAAAGAAAAACGAAGATCGAGGAAGCGAAACACATTTTTAAACAATGAAACGAAAAATGAAATGAAAAAAAATAACACTCAAATAAAACAAAAACAACAAAAAACTAAAAGCAAAAACAAAAAAAAAACATAAATTCTATTGTAGTTTATTTTTATTGTTGCTAACATTTGCATTGGAATCATTTGATGGTAAGTAAAAAATGCCATGGGCAGAGATAAAGCTCACAGTAGATCACGGATGAGGCGTACTATTGGCTCCACTTACCTTTCGGTTAAAGGGTTCTTGTTATTTCTCTCTCTCTCTTTCTCTCTCCATCTCTCTTTCTCTTACTGTCTGTCTCTCTCTCTCTCTCTCCCTCTACCTCTTGCTCTTCCTCGCACTCTCTCTCTTCTTATCTATATTCCTCCTTCTCTTCCTTATTCTTCTTATCCTTCTTTCTATCCTTCCTCTCACCCGTATTCCGTCGCTCTTTCTGTTCTTGTTCTTTCCCTTCTTCTGTTGCTTTTTCAATGGGCATTCTCACATTCTTTATCTCTACCTCATTCGAAATCGCTGTATGCTTAATCTCTCTCTTCTCTTCGCTCTTTTTTCTATTTCTCTCTTTTTCTTTCATGTCGCTATCCTTGTCACATTAAGCACAGATTTTTTTCAGATTAACTTAAAAAAAGAAAAATATAGCTAGAATCCCTGCATCTGGATATGAAATGTGTCTATAAAAAATATATATTTTTTATTGTCATAAAAATGTTGAATAAAATAAGGAAATAATTCGCTTTTTTTTAAATGTATATAAGTATTTTAAAAAATAGATGTAAATATGTTTATGTATATAATTAAAAAAAAAAAAAAATAATAATAATAATGATAATAATAATAATAATAATAATAATAATAATCATAATCATAATAATAAGAAGAAGCAGATAACATTATTATTGTATATATTTGTGGCTACATTTCTAGATACTAGAAGTATAATTCGCTTGGATAAAAAAAAAAGGAAAAAATATAATATAAAATACAATATTTAAATATATATATCGAGATAGTCCTAATAATCTACACTAGTATCAAAATAGATGTACATATATAACGGTAAACACATATATATATAGATGAATATCTTTGTGCGAATAACTAAGGAGTAGGAGTAGGAGTGGGTGCAGGAGGAGAAGCTGGAGCTGCGGCGGATGAGGAATGGGCGCAGGCTGAGGCTGGAGCACGCTCCACTCAGACAGACTTGATCAGACGATCCTGCCGCTCGAACAGTTTCGTCTTATTGGCCAGAGTCTCGGCGGCTGTGGCAATGACTCCGTTAGTGGCAGCAGCGTCCGCTGCCGCTGCGGCTGTGGCCGCCTCCATGGCGCGCGCCTGCATCTGCTCCTGTCGCAGCGTGTTGAGGCATTCGCGGAACGCGAGCAGAAACTCGTCGGCATTATCGTGATTGAAGCACATGGGTGGCTTTAGCTTGATGACGTTGTCGTTGGGTCCGTCGCTCGAGATGAGCACCTTGTGCAGCTGCTTCATGCGATTCACCAGCCAGTGCGCGGCCTGGGTGTCGGGTGAGCGCGTCTCCCGGTCGCTGACCATCTCGATGCCCACGAACAGGCCCATGCCGCGCACATCGCCCACGCAGTCGAACTCCTGCTTCAGCTGGCTGCACTCGCGCAGCAGATACTCGCCCAGCAGCTGGGCGTTCTGCTGCAGCTGCTCCTCGTCGATGATGCGCATCACCGCATTGGCAATGGCGCATGAGACCGGATTGCCGCCGTATGTATTGAAATAGGCGATGCCCGTGTCATGGAACGCCTGGGCGATTTCGGGCGTGGTCACCACAGCGCCCACTGGATGGCCATTGCCCATGGGCTTGGCCACGCACACAATGTCGGGCACCACGCCCTGCGTCTCGAACGCCCAGTAGTGGCTGCCCACGCGCCCGAAGCCCACCTGCACCTCATCAGCGATGCAGAGGCCGCCGGTACGGCGCACCGCCTTGTAGGCGGCCTGGAAGTAGCCGGCGGGCGGCAGGATTTGTCCGCCGCAGCTCTGCAGGCTCTCCGCAATGAAGGCGGCCACGCCCTGGCCCTTCGCCAGCTGGCGCTCGCAAATATCGGCAATGGACTGGGCATAGAGTGCGCCCAGATCAGCATTGGGATAGAGCTTGTCCGTGAACTGGCCGCCGTAGATGTCCGGGCACGGAGCCACATGCACATAGTCCGGCTTCTTGGCACCGCCCGGCTGATTGAACTTGTACGGCGAGATCTCCATGACGGACTGCAAGTGACCGTGATAGGCGCTGGACAAGGAGAAAGAAGTGTGAGCGTGAATCTCTATTCGAAATTTGGAATGGGAGGGGAGGCTTACTGGTCCAGTGTGATCACATCCTGACGCTTCGTATAGTTGCGGGCCAGGCGCAGGGCCAAGTCATTCGCCTCCGAACCGGAGTTGACGAAGAAGCAAACGGACAGCGATGGCGGCATCTTGCTGGTCAGCGTACGGCCGCACTGCACCAGCTCGTCGTGCAAGAAGCGATTGTTCGTCGAAATCGTGGCCATCTGCAGGGCGCCAGCTCGCACCACCTCCGGATGGCAGTGACCCACTGCAAGGAAGAGCAGACGTGAAGTATCTCATTATAATTAATGTGTATGGAATGATTATAAACCACTTTGAAGCAGTCCAAAGTGGAAATACTGCAATCGGTTAGCTTGGTTCACTGACGCCGACAAGATCTGTCGGCTACGGAAAGTAACAACTGTCGGTTGCCTCAAAGATAACCTCAGTACGTAACTCTTGGAATAACTTTAAAAGTCTGAGAGCTATGATATATATGATGTGTTAGAATAGTCTTTTAAGACTTAGATCTTAGGCCAGTTGCCCCAGTGAAGCTCTATAGGTAAATTGGCTAGCATTGGCTTGTGCCCTATATATGGTTTGAGTAATCTTCTTAGGCCCAAAGCAAAATTAAAGTGGGAGCAGAAAGAGCAAGACTAGACGGAGCGTGGAGCAGCTGAGGCGGAGGGGGAGTCTAACGATGATGAAGAGTAGAAGGCAGAAAAGGAGACAGATGAAAGGGATATGAAGTAGAAGGGAGAGGACAATGAGAAGTAGAAGAGAAGAGGCGGCAGATGAGGTATAGAAGGAAAAGGAGAGAGGATGACGTGTAGGCCGACGATGAGGAGGAGCAAAAATTATGATAAGAATATAAATAGATAAAGAGATATGGGGAGGAAAAAGAGTAGTAGAAAGAGGAGCAGGAGATGGAACGAGAGGAGGATGATGAGTAGGGGAATAGTTAGAATGAGAAGCAAGAGCGAAGCCGGAGGCGGAAAGAAAAAAGAAGGAAGGAAGATGCACATCGGTGGATGGCATTGCATCTTCATAGAGAACAGACAACGGATCGGAGATCCGCATGCCCTGCTGGGGGCCGATTGGCCTCGAACTGGGCCTGTCTATGCCGCTGCCAGGTGGCATTTTGAGTTCACGCTGCACAAAACCAGATTCGACAACAATTCCAATTCCACACAGATAAGCGCCGCCGCGTGTCTGGGCGAGCGAGCCACTGTGAACGGGGATAGCTGGATGGGCCTGGCTGGGGCTGGCTGGCCACACGTGAATGCCATGAATAATACTTATTTTTAGGCACATTCGAGGGGGCGAACGAACGCACTCATAGTTAGCGAGCGTCTGTGATTGCGCCGTGTGTGCGAACCTAGGCAAAAACACTGTCCTACAAAATGCGTCTCACTTGAAGGGAGCGAAGAACAATTCACGCCAATAGATAATAATTATGGCAATTTGCGTTTCTCTCTATTTCATTTGTGTAGAAAGTATTTTGAATTTACATAGTTTTATTATTAAAAAAAAATTAAATATATATAAATATTTTAATATTTAAAGAATCTCGTTTAATTTTAATATTACTTATTATTAAAAGAAATGTTTAAAGTAAAAAAAATTAATATTAACAATTTTAATTGGATATTAAAAAACTTTACTAATATTAACTAATTCTTTTTAATTAATATTGTCCAACATTTTGTTTGAAATAAAACCCATAATACAAAAAGACTTTGAAATGTGATTGAAATAAGATATTTGTCAGCCTTGACAGCTATCAGCATTATTTATAAAAATAAAAAAACAACAAATATACGAACTACACTGTCTAGCCATCTAATCAGTTCTAATATTTTGTAGGCGTGTGTAGCGAATTGTCAAGTCTTGACCGCATTTCCCTAATGACAAACATAAGCACATGCACACATGCATGCATGCACACCGACACATAGGCACATGTATGTATGCACATACATGCTATGTCAAAAGTGTTTTCCACCATTATCACAGCGCAGAATTTTCCACTCGCAACGGCCGCCCGCTGATTGCTCAGTTTGTTAGGCTTGAACAAATATTGAATGTAGACTATGGACAAACGGCTAGATGACAGACAGCCCGTTAGCTGGCCGAGCTGTGCCGGGCCAATCGGCCAAAGTGCGTAGTTGTTGTTGTTATCTCAAGTAGATTTCCACTCGGCACGAGACGTTCACATGTTGCTGCTGCCCATAAGACAACGCAACGCAACGCAACGCAGCGCAAAGCAAAGCAAAGCAACGCTACGTAGCTCATTCCAGTGCCGCCACCCAGTTTCACAGCTGGGCCGTCACGTCGTCCAGCAGATAAGCGTCGTCATAGTGGCCGTCGCAGTCGACGCTGCTGCTTGGAAAGTAGCACGAGACAATAACGTGGCGATTGGAACGCGTGAGAGGCGACGTAATGAGCAATAACAAAGTGCCATTGCTATTGTTGTTGTTGCTGTTATGATGTTATGATGTTATGACTATTGCTGTTGTTGTTGCCGTTGCTGTTGCTGTTGCTGTTATGGTCAGCAATAGCAACACGTGCACAGAGCACGCTACGTTATCACGTCGAACAATAAGCTAGTTACTATTTGTCTTGATACGCTTACGCTGCCTTCATTTGCTGTTCTGTTGTTGTTGTACAGAAGACACAATGAAGTCGAAATCACGTTTTCGGCTTGTGCACAGAAATAGCCTCGGTCTTGCGTTCAAGCACTTTGATCGCACGATCGATTGACACTGATAATGCCAAACGCATATCGTAAACGGTAAACAACGAGGTGTACACAATTCGAAATTGTTATTTCAAGCGACTAAATAATAATTTGCTACTTGAACTATAAATAAACAGGTTGTGCATGGGCGATAACGGGGAAAGAAAATGTTATTCAAATTGAATTATAAATATGCAAAATGGACCAAAATAGCCCAGGGCTATTAATAATGAACGATCTCTGCCCAATAGTAGGCCTTATCGGACATTTTGCTAGGCGGGCTAAGTTCCTATGAACTTACATACATACATACATACATATGTACGTATGGACATGCATGCGTACTTACGTACATACGAAGTTGCATAGTTGGGCGACCTCAATTCAGCATCTTATCAGCTGCATATATTATACTTTTTTGCACTTAGTAGGTTTTTGTAGTTTTTTTTTATTATATTTTATTTTTTTGTTGTTCTTTATTAAATGGCATGAATATTTGCAATAATGAAAATGAAAACTGCGCACAACGGCCAAATGTTAAATGTTACACGAGGCTGCCGTCAGAGGGCGCGCTTACGTCACACGCATAACAGCATGCTTGACCTGGCGGCGGCTGCTGCCTTAAATAAGCGTAACAGCTGATCGCTGCTGCTAATGCAAACATCTGCATTCAGAATGGAAAATTCCGTTACGAAAGCAAAAAGGGATAGCATTGCACTGTAAAATAACAGAGTGAATTGACACCGTTGCAATACGCAAATTGTCAAATTGATAAATTGCACACGAATGTCAGCCGTAATTGAATTGCTTATGTTTTTGCATGTATTATTATGATGCTGATTTTCATTGTTATTGTTATTGTTATCGTTGTTGTTATGGCTATGGGTGGTTCAATTGCTGTTTGTGCCACCAGCAGAGTAACCTAATCAGGCCCAGCAACAGCTGCTCGTGTGCACCGTGTGCCGGGGCCCGAAATTAACGGGCAGCATCTACGATGTACGTAGTATACATAGGCCGGCCCCAGCCCAGGCCGGCCCCAGCCCAGGCCAGCCCCAGCCCCAGGCCAGCCTCAAGCGACGTGTGTGATAAGGCTGAGTCAGTATTATAATTATATATATATATATATTTTTTTTTTTTTTGCACCAGCCAAGCGAATCAAATCACAAAGTTTCTCAATCGGGGCCTGAGCATGCCGTCAACGTCTGGCCAGCCAGCAAGCCAGCTCGACCACATGCATGGAGGCGTAACCTTGAACTTGCTGCTGCAGCTGCTGCCCCCTCCTCTCTAATCCGCATCCGCATCCGCATCTGCATCATCATCATCAGGGGTATCAAACTTTTTATCAGAATACATACATTGAGACGCATTTCGCACATATCAGCATGCCACATTATATTGTGTCTGGCGATTATTTGATTGTGAACCCGGGCATGTCATAGCAGCGAGCCCAGCTCATCGCTCATCGTTCATCGTTCATCGGGCCCCGGTCCCGGGGACACAAAATATCATATTTACTATATGCTCATTTCAGATGTTCAACTCAAGAGCTAAATTAGCCTACTTTCTGATAAGACATATAGTTACATTTACCGTTATAGTTATAGTTATAGTCATAGTTATAGTTATAGTTATGGTTACAGTCATCGTTATGGTCTATAACTAACTTATAGTTATAGAATGATTCAACCACTTACCATGTGCCACATTGTTGATGCAGTCCAGATAGCGTACGCCCTCCTCATCGAACATATATTGACCCTGGCCGCGTACGATCTTCAATGGATCCGAGCGATAGAAGAGCTTACAGGCTTGACTGCATTTTATTCGGTATTTTGTTGGTATTTTTACGCAGGTGTGTAGAACATAAAATCAGAAAATAAATGAGAAATAGTTAAAAATAAATTCTTAATAGAGTTAGGTTAATCGCATATATAGGCGTTTAGCTGGGCTATCTGGAGCTATCTATCTATATGGCTTTTGGATGGGGACAACCGGGGCCTAGGTCCATATTCAACAAAGTCGTCATCACAGCTACATCTGCTGATACGCAGAATATGACTACTTGTACTTGAAGACTTGGGATAATCGTTTATGTACCGACTTATATGTACTTATATGAAGATTTGATGGCTTTGGCTGTGGCTCTTGTTGTCGAGCAGCAAATCGATAAAGGCCAAAAATAAATGCAGCTACTTGTGGCGCGAGTGTTTGGCAATAGCCAAAAATGCGAGCACGTCTGTTGGCCCGTTCGCCTTTGTTGTTGTGGGGCGTGGAAAGAGACGAACACAAACAAAATCCAACGGCTGCAGCTAGTATGCCCCGCATCATGCCGCGCCGGATGAGTATGCTGCATGGGGATGCCGTTAGCTGACCTTGACAGCGAAATTGCTTAACGCAAGGTCAACTAATTGTGCGCATAACATAAGTGCAGCTGCATGTGCATAGCATTGCAGCGCAAAGTTTAACATAACATAACGTAAGGCAGCATAACGTAAGGATGTTAGCTGTGCGCTGCTTAATTATATTGTTTTATTGTAATTGTATTTGATTTAATACGCACCCAATGTGTTTGTTACGCAGCTTAATTGTCTCAGCCTTGGACAGCTGCTGACTGGCCACGCTTTTCACTTGTTCACTTGCAAACGGCATTTTAAATATGTGCAGTTAAATTATTATTACTATTATTATTTAAAGCCGAGACTTGAGCGCGCGCACTTTAAAAAGTTGAACTGTTCCAGCAAGGACTACGAGTCAACTGAATTGAATTGAAGGCTGTGTATGTCGGTCTGACTGGCAGGCACTATACGACTTTAACGTCTTTGGGTGCTTAGAAATTGTCGCCGAATGACAAATTTTATGTGAGTGTAGAGCTATTTTATAACCAGCCCACTGCCATATATAATAATATATATACAAATATACACTATCTGTATGTATGTGTATGCCTCTGCTGCTGCTGCTGCTGCCGCTGCTGCAGCTACACCGTTAAAAGAATCTATATTCCTTAACTGTGCCGCTGTTACTGGCTGACGCGCTCAGTTGCTGTTACTGTTAAGCGTCGCACTGACCAGTGTGTGTGTGAGTGCATGTACATACATATGTAAGTGTAGCGGCAACACACACGTGACTAGCACCTCTCTTGCTGTCGCTCTCATTCTATAACCGCTGGCTGTGTGTGAGTGTCCCCTTAGTGTCGGTGTGATAACAGCAGCCAGCCGACAGAGCGTAGCGCAACGTGCGCTAAACGGGAACACAAACAACAACAACAGTTACAGCAGCGACAGCTGAGCCGAAAGTTAGCCAACTAGGAACTTTGCTGTTGTTAGAGATGCTCGCGTGCGTGATGCATATGAGCTAGTCATGTTTCAATAATATGTTGTAGTAATATTTATAATTTTTAAAAGTATTTATTAACTGCTTACATACTGCTGTTCAAAGGCAATCTACCCACACATTTTTCTTACATCTATTTGCTTATGAAAATTTGTTTATTATATAGTTTTTATACGACACAAGGTACTCAAAGATGCACATTTATAATACGTCATGAATATAAAACATCGTCCTAAAAGTATGCTATATTTAAATAATTAATAAATGTAATATTTTATATATGTATATACTATTTATATATATATATAATTACTTATTGCGAACAGCAGCAATGCTCTGTGTGTAGGACTGGAAGGTAATTGGACTGCCGATTTGTTTAAACGAACGAGACGATGTGTAATTGCCAAACTATCGCAACTAATTCGGTACAAACCCACACTCACAGACATATATATGTGTATTTCGAAATTCGTCTAAGTTCCGTTACATTTGATGTGACCAGCTGGTGCAACTGTGGAAATACCCTTAACAGCGAAAGCAAATGCCAGCTGACAGATTCCAAATTGCGCTCTTTTTAGTTTTCGCAATTATAATTTTTACGATTTATTGCATCTGACTGTTGTCATCTTATTATAATGCAGATTAAATATATAACCACGTAACAAATTATGTAAGTCCAGCATAACTAACTCATTCTAATGCCAGCGTTTTATTAACATATGTTTGAAATTCGGCCGTGCCCTCCTCCAGCGGCAGCTCCATAATGCGGTCTAGCAGCTCCCATGTTAGTATCGGTTCGATCAAATTCTTTTTGTACACAAACTCCGGAACCTTGAGATCAAAGCTGCGGCACTTCCACTGTGGTTTTATTGGCGGAATGCTAATGCGGAACACTACTTCCCCGCAGCCGAACAGACTGCTAATATGCTGTACACCTTCTTCAGCGTTTGGCGCTCGCTCTGGTGCTGGACGGCTTCGTTTACGAGGCGCTGCCTTGGGTTGCTCTAATGGAAGCGGATTTGCCTCGGGCATGCGGTCACTGGCGTTGTAGTCCTTCCTCCACTTCTTCTCCAGTTGGCACAACACATTTTCCTCATTTGCACATAGTTTAAGCGTTGAATTCATGCGCAGATTATGCAAAGTATCCGTTATAACATCATTAAAAAAACTGCGCGACACGGTAATCCAAGAAGGATTTATGACAGTATTAGGATTTTTACGTTTACTCATTGTGATTTACAAAACGTTCAAGTAGTACTACTGTTCGAGAGGGCGTAATATTATTATACAGCAATGCAATGACAACAAATTCAGTATGAACTATTCGTTGAAATAATTTACACTTTTTTCCTTTTTGAGAGTTGTTATCATTCTAAAAGATAATATACATATGCGTTAAGAGGATACATATTCACATATATAAAGAGCTTTTAAGTACCATTTGATTTGCTGAAATATGCATAATAACAATGATAAAGCATTTTAATAATGACGAATCCCGCTCCCAAGATAAAGCAATTAAACTGAACAATGTTCAACTGCAAGAAAACTGCACGGCCACGCAGGCACAATTCGAAATTCGGCTAAGTTCCGTTACACTCGGTGTGACCAGCTATAGCAACCAAAGAAAGGCTCATTAAAGCGCACACATATGATAATTTTCAAATCGATTGTTTTTATTTTGCGGCTATAACGTTTGTCGATGTATTTGAATAATGCAATGTTATAATTCATATGAAAATATCTTCAGTTAGCATATCACACGCTTTAAGCATGTGGCAACTGCAGCATATTATTGACATACGTCTGAAACACGGTGCCCGTGCCCTGCTCCACAGGCAGCATCATGATGTTGTCCAGCAGCTGCCATGTTAATAATGGCTGAACCAAGTTCTTCTTGTATACATATGCCGGAACATTGAGATCGAAGTAGCGGTAGTGCCAGTCGGGCTTCACTGGCGGAACGTGTATGCGATACACGATATTCACGTTGTCCTTAAATTTGCAAACAGAAATGGCCTTTCGTTTTACAATGGCCATTGGTCTACGTATTCCGACAGGGTTGCATACTAAACGAATCCTTCTATTTGGACGACGTGTTTGCCGCCGACATGACTGCCCAAGGTGGAACAGCGTCAATTTATAGGCTTCGAACATGATTTGAAGCCTCCTGAAATCGAGAATCCAGCAGGATTTGATGCTAATTTTTGCGATTTTTCATAGAACGTAGCACGAGGTGACTTACTTGATGCTTGCTTCAAAAACACTTGGTCATTGAACGAGAAAGTTCTATGACTGGATTTCAGTGTCTACACACCAAACATCATAAATATTATCCCTTCCCTTTAGTGGCAGCTTTTAAATGTCATTTGATTTGCCAATATATGAATAATATGCGATAAATATATGATAAATCATTTTACTATGAGATACCACGACTAGACTGCGATCCGACCCATACAGCAATGACTATAGCCTCTTGTAGCAACAATTAATAACACTAAGATTTATGATCGGCGACTCACTCATATATGTAAGACCGAAGCGATCGCACTATGTCATAAAACAGCAAAAACATTAACAAACCAAGCAACAGCAACACCAGCATCCACTTAACACAAAACAATATCCCAGGTAGATTTGAAAAATATATAAATTGTATAATTAAAGTAAAAGAGCGCGCGACAGTGTTACGCCCGAAACGGAGCAAAAGAAGAGGTGAAGTGAGTGCGGCGCAGGCGTGGCAGGGTCATAAAAACAATAACAAAATAAATGACAACAAAGAACATCCATCTGCGCCCAGCCGACCGTGAAATACCCTTATCGACCGACAAATGGATTTGAATGAAATTAATGAATTTACGGTATTCACTTCGCTACTTTTCTCCCATCCTCACTATGTCTCTTCCGATCTCTCTTCCCATTTCTCCGACTAGCATTATAGATGAGCTGCATACTCAATGAGATCTTGATACCAATTGGCCATATACCCTCTGTAAGAGTATAGGGAAAAACCACAAAATCTAGCAAATGCATTTACGACTCATCCGAAATTGGATGTTCGTCGTCGATGAGTCGTGGGATCGTGGGATTCGCTACACACAGGCAAACGCGTCGCCCAACATTTCTAAGCAGTTCAGTTGCTCAATTGTTGTTGGTTTCTGCTTCGGTTGTTCGGTTTCAGTTATTCAGTTGCTGGGCTTGAGTAATGAGCATTGTCCGTCGACATGTTCGCAGTGCCGTAAAGGCGTCCAAATTAGTTGTAAAATCAGCCCGCACGATACATTTTATTTAATAATAGTTCGGACTTGTTGTTTTTTCTTTCGAGAGTATATAATGCACACACGATGTCCGAATGAGCCACAGTCATCCGTCAACACCGTTCCAGTGAACTCGTATAGCTCCTACTCAACGAATCCTACAATGGCAAGTCCTTATGATATATCCCGGGAAAAGTGTGATCTGGCTAAGAGTGTGACTTGTCGTACGGAGTACCTCACCTCATGAAATCATAAAGAATCGTGGAATAAGATTAATAATTCACTGGGTCTATAGTAACTCACAACTGTCATGTCCTATCTGATTCCCTCTCTACAGCACTCCATTTCTGCAATTGCTTTGATCGCTTCTCTGGCGCTGTGCGCCGCTGATGTCTCTCACTTGCCCCTCTCCCGGAGCTACTTGCCACCGCTCAGTGGTGCCGGCGGCTACTCGGCGTACTCCTCGTATCCCTCGTATACGGGCAACTCCTACTCCAGCGGGGCCTACTACCAGGGCTCCCGCCTCGGGTCTGGCTACAGCTCCGGTTTAGGCTCTGGCCTCAACTACAGGTCCGGCTACAACTCCGGTCTAGGCTCTGGCTACGCTGCTCCGCTGGTCTCCTCTGGCTACAACAGCTATGCAGCTGCGCCGCAGTACAACACCTATGCCACGCCCACACGCACCTATCTGCCAGCTCAGATAGGCTACACTGGTCTGGACACTAAATATGCCTCCAATGGTGGCTACATCTATTAGGAAGCAATCGTTGGCTTTGTTTCGAACATCTTCAAATATGTATAGTATATATACGTTTTTTTTTTTTTTTTCAACGCCTAATTAATAAATAATTCTATTATTCAATCAAACAGTCTAAATTTTGGTTTCCGCTCAATACTCAGCTATGGGTCAACCCGATCATAGATAAGCCTATGCCGTGATTTGCCTTAAGATTAATCCTAATCTTAGTATTTACGTTTATATATATTACATTTGATAAATAAATCGCATCTCTGATTAAATGCAGTTTAATTGTAGATTCGACTTTCACTATTTTTAGTGCGTATAACTGTAAAGGCACTGATTGTAAAACATAAATTGTACAAGTATAAATACATATATAAATACATAACACGCGTAAGTGTAGACAACATTTAGACAACTATTAGTTGACATTTGAATGGGGGTGATTGAGGACGCAGATGAGGATCACTTATGGTACAAGTCGTGCATGCACATCATCGCTTGTGTCATCTCCCCCGTAGGACCCGGCTGGGAAGGCATCATCGCCAGAGCCTGGTACCAAGGCGTTCGAGCCTCGGCGTTCTCCTCCCCGTTCATTGACCAGCGAATGTATTCGGCTCGACTAATTCATTGAATGAGACGGGAAATAATGGACATTAGTATTAGTATTATATTTTTATAAACATAAATCTCTTGCACTCACTCTTGTGTTTTCGAGCGGAACTTGCGTAGCCATTTCGCTGCTCTGTGCTTGCCTTTGCTGCAGGAATCTCTGCAGGATTTTGGGTACACCGAACTGAAGGGGTTTACGATCGGCCGTATAAGGGGCTGTGCCTGTCGTTGTGGTGTGGGTGTGTGCGCTGATGCCTCTGCTGCTGGTGCTGCTGCTGCCGGAGTCGCATACCAAGTCCACCTCGTTGCCGTCCTCCCGGAGCGACTTGTCGCCAAGCGTTGCCAGAGGATTCTGGAAATGCAGGTTAATATTGAGATCGCGATGTCCGCGCTGCCGCCGTTGATAGAACATGTACCCAATGCCAGTGGCAGCAACTGCCATCAACAGTAGCGCGGCCAGCAGCCAGACACCTCGACCCTCTCCGCCTTCGCTGCTGTCCGAGCGCTGTTCGCTGGAGAGCAGCCGATTCATGTCGATCTCGTTCGTGCTGCCGTGTGGACACGGCTGGACCTCCGGGACGACGGCATCGCCGCACATGCACTCGTAGCCGTAGTCGGCCAGGACACACATGCCGGCGCAGTGGGCGTGCTGGCAGGGATTGGCCGAGGCTAGCGGTTGCCGCGACACCCCGGCCACAACGATGTCCTGGGCATTCATCACGTTCAGATTGATGGCCTTGCAGCTGCGCTGTCCGTACAGTTGACAGCGCACCGCCTCCCTGGCGCCCATATTGACGATGTAGGCGTGATTTTCGTAGATGCTCAGGCCGGTTGGCTGCATCAGAGCGTTGCTCTTCTGCAGCAGCACATAGCTCTGCCTTTGCTTGGCACCGCCACGCCCCCCATAGCTGATCATCTCCAGGGTGCGACTGTGCAGATCCACAAAGTAGAGCATCTGCTGGTGTGGATCTGTTGTCACGGCGGTCACATAGCTGCGATGCTTGCCCAGCAGCAGCTCCCGCCGGCTGCCGTCGAGGCGCGCCATGTGGATCTGGGTAATGTGCAATCCGAAGGTTTCGCTGCGTATGGCTACGTAGAAGAGACGCCCCAGATGTGCATCAACGGCAAGCGCTTTCAGACTGAACCGGGCCGTCATGTGCAGTATCTGGCCACACATCTTGGCCCGGAAGCTGCACACGCTGATCTGCTGCGGCGTACTGCCGCTGATCACGTACACATTGCCCGTCGTCCACTCCACGGCTATTTTGCTGGGCGTGCGCAGAGAGAGGGCGGCCATGCGCGTGCGATCTCGCATGTCCACGCGGTAGATGATGTTCTCCTCCTCGCTGCTGAAGTAGCCTAGCTTACGGCGCATGTCCACGTCGAAGCCACTGATGCGCGAATCGTTCGCTGACCAGGCCACAGACAGCATCACCGGCTGCTCACTGAGATTGCGCACCTCGTTGTAGCTGGTGAAAAGGAGAGTCGCTCCGGACTGTATGCTCTTGCAGCTGCTGCGATCTTGGCGCAGCATGAAATCCGCATGGCACTGACACTGATAGCTGCCCGGCGTATTCTCGCATAGCTGCGCGCACGGCTGTTGTTCCGGCGAGACGGCGCACTCGTCAATGTCCACGCAGCTGCGCTGATCGCTCTGCAGCCGATAGCCCTCTAAGCAGGTGCACACGGCGCCCGCCGGCGTCGCCTGGCACTTGTGCTGGCAGAGGGGCTTCGTGCAGGCGCTGCCGCACTGCGGGCCCTCGTCGTTGCCATTCGTGCAGTCCCCAAAGCCGTTGCAGACACGCGACATGTCCACGCACTCGCCATCGTGGCAGTCGAAGAGATGTGGCTTGCACGCTCGCCTCGCACTCGCACTCGCACTCGGACTCATGCTCATGCTTGTCCCGTTGCCGAGCTGCGTGTGCTGCTCGCAGAGCTCCTCGTCGCTGCCGTCGGCACAGTCGCGCTCCTTGTCGCAGCGGAACTCCTGCCGGATGCACTGCTTGCTGTCGCGGCACTGGAACTCGTAGATGCTGCACAGCTCGCCACAGTCCGCCTCATCCTCGCCACGCGGGCACTCGGCGGTGCCGTTGCAGCGCGCAGTCATGTCGAGGCACAGCTTCAGATTGCTGCTGCACTGATACATGGGCGTGGCCAGCGTGCCGCAGCTGATGTTGACTGCAGCAGCCGCACCGTTGCTGCTGCGTCGGTCACAATTGAGCTCGTCCGATTGATCCCCGCAGTCGTTGTGGCCGTCGCAGACCAGTCGTGCATCCAGGCACTGGCCGAGCAGGCAGCGATGCATTTTCTCCGGGCACTGGCGCTGTCCGCACTTGTCGTGCTCATCGGAGGCATCGCTGCAGTCGATGCGGCCGTCGCATTCCCAGCTGCTGGCAATGCACGATCCACTGCTGCACTGAAACATACCGTGCTCACAGCTGGCGGCCTCCTTGCAGCGCAGCTCGTCCGAGTTGTCGCCGCAGTCGTTGTTGCCATCGCAGACCAGGGTGTAGTCCACGCACTTGCCGTTGTCGCAAGCGTGCTGGTGGGCGTGGCAGAGCTTGGTTCGATCTGAAAGGGAAAACAGATATAAAGGATGCATATATACTAACATATATCATATATGTCGTATTGCAGATGTCCTACCAAACTGGGCACAGTGCAGCTCGTCCGAGTTATCGTTGCAGTCCTTGTGGCCGTCGCAGCGCTTGCTCTTGGCCAGACAACGCTTGCCGTCATGGCAGGCGAAGTCCGACAGCTCGCACTTCACTTTGACGCGCTTGATGCCATCGCAGTCCGACTCATCGGAGCCGTCGGCGCAGTCCTGATGACCGTTGCAACGGTGCGTCAATGTCAGGCACTCGCCCGAGCTGCGGCAGCGGAACTCGCAGTCCAGGGCCTCGGTGCAGCTGCGATTGGAGGCGTCGCGATAAACGAAGCCGGCGGGGCACAGGCACGTGCTGTCAAACTGTCCGGCACTGACGCACACATGCGAGCATCCACCGTTGGCGTTCTGGCAGGGATGTGGTGACAGGCCGTCGCCCAGTCGCCGACTCGCGGCCAGAGGAATGCGCACGGGCAGCATGTGAGTGAGGAGTGCGGCGGCTGCTGAGGCTGCACCATCGCGGCCCATATGCGGACTCGTATCGATCTCGATGCGTTTGTTGGGGCCTAGGTTGTTCTTGTGCGTCCAGTAGATGGCCGGTGTGCCGAGCTCGCTCCAAAAGAGATCCTGATCGACTAGGGCCAGGGCGTACGGTCGCCGGAACTTGCCCCGGAACGACTGCCCATGGGTCTGGCGGTAATTGCTGTAGCTGATCCGACTCGTGTCGCTGTCCGACCAGAACATGGTGTGCGTTTCATAGTCCACGGCAAACTTGATGTCATCGTCGCCCAGGTCGTCCTCAAAGACATGCGTCTGGGCGCCTTTTCCGCTTAGTGCCAAGCGATCGATGTGCGTGTGCCGGCGCGCCTTGAGCGCCACAAACATATAGCCCTCGGCTGGCATTACGCTCAGCCCGATGGGCATCTCGTCGCCGGCAAAGAAGCGCACCAGGGCACGTTGCCCGGTGCGCAGGGATAGCAGCTCAATCACGTGACGATCCATGTCCGCCCAGTAGAGATTGTGGGCCAAGTGATCAAATGCCAAGCCGCTGATATTTCCCAGATTGCGATAGACCAAGGTGACCAAACGCTGCTCGTTCATGTGGGGCACATACTCGAAGATCGCCCGCTGCATGTTGTCCGCTATGAAGAGGGTGCCATTGATGCTATTGAAGGCCATCTCGCTTATGTAGCAGGGCAGGTTGTGCGAGGCGCTGACCACATGACGTCCGAACGAGGTGTGCTCGATCTCCAGTAGCGCCTGGCGCAGTCCAATGAACAGACGTTGCTTCTTCTCCGTCTGGCTGCAGCGGCGCCCATCTGCGGACAGTCGCATGCCCTCGGGGCAGGCGCACGTGTGGCCGCCCGCGCCCGGCTCAGCGAGCAGGCAGAGATGTGAGCAGCGCGCCATTTCACAGGCATGCGCCATCTGAGGCTGCTTGGCCGGATGATAGATGTGTACGGCGTAGATGGTGCGATCACGTGCCAATACCCGATGCTCTTTGCCGGAGAATTTGTGGCAGGTGTGAATACTACGGGTGCCCCAGTCCGACCAGTACAGGTGATCCTCAAAGATGGCGAGGCCATAAGGATGCTTTAGCATCCCATCGAGCACGGTTTGACGCCTGCTGCCATCCGGGTGCACACTCTGTATGCTGCCCAGCTTGGCGTCCACCCAGTAGATGCGCTCCTGGTGCATGTCCAGGGCAATGCCGTTCGGCCAGTGTATATTATCCGATACAATCGGCTTGGAGTGGCTGCCATCCATAGAAGCACGGGCTATCATGGGCTTATTGCCCCAGTCGGTCCAGAACATTTGGCCACGCTGCGGCCACAGTGCCAGGCTGCGTGGCTGGTGCACATCCTCGGTGACCAGCACCACACAGTTAAGTCCGTCGTTCGAGCAGACTGCAATGTGTCGCATGACATTGTCCGAGAAATATATGTTGTGCGTCAGCCAATCGACGGCCAAGTCCTCCGGAGCGTCTAGGCCAGATGTGAGCAATATCTCGGCCATGGAGCCGTCGACACGCGCGCGCACAATGCTCTCCGCCTCGTTCTGTATGTTGGTCCAGTAGATGTGCTCGCCGTCGAAGGCTACGCCAATCACCTTGGTCAAATTGGTGGCCACACTGATGACGTGGTGTCGCTCCTTTGACTGCGGCGCTATGTGCATGCCCATCACAGTCACTTGAGTGGTGTACAGGAGTAGTGGAGATTGCTTCTCCCCGTCAATGCTAGTGGCGTGACAGGTGCGATTGTTGGTGGCATCCAGTTCGTAGCCGGCATCACAGGTGCAGCGATAGCCACCGGATGTGTTCTCACAGCGCTGACTGCACAGATCCTGTTGCTCCTTGCACTCGTTAATGTCCTCGCACTTATCCTTAAATTTGAGCAGCCGAAAGCCCTTTGGGCAATAGCATTCCGGTCCACTAGTGGGCATCATGTGACAAGTGGCGCTGGGCGGGCACTGCTTGCTGTTGCAGTCGGGCTTCACATGGCAGCTCTCGCTCTCATCGCTGCCATCCGAGCAGTTGGGCTGACCGTCGCACACCTGAGCGAGCGACAGGCAGCTGCCATGATTGCGGCACATAAATTTGCCCATAGACGGTTGACACAGATTCTCTGCAAAGTAAAGTTCGAAATGCTAAAGCATCCAATTGACCAAATCCTGTCGAGCATTCACTCACCACAGTCCTTCTCATCACTGCCATCGCCACAATCGTCGACGCCGTCGCAGAGCCACTGTTTGCGCTGCAGGCAACGTCCGTTGGCACAGAGGTGGCCGGTGGTGCAGCTGGTGGCCGACTGCTTGCAGCCGGCGGTCTCATCGGAGCCGTCGGGGCAATCCGGTTTGCCGTCACACATAAAGTCTAGCGGTAAGCAGCTGTGATCCTGACACATGTACTCATACTGGCTGCAGTTGCGGTGTCCGAAGCTAGTCACCATTCGATGCGGGCAATGGAGCTCGTCTTCGCCGCCGGGACAATTGTCGACACCATTGCATATTAGTTCCGCTGCCAGGCAGGCACCGTGTGGCTGGGCACACGGGAACCAATGCGGCTGCTGGCACAGCTTGTAGTCTGCAATCCACAGAGATATAAGATTTAGGTTAAGTTTGAGGTTAGATTCGAATTGTAGCTACCGCAATCCGATTCATCCGTGTTGTCTGTGCAATCGCTACGTCCGTCGCACATCTTCGCCTGTAAGATGCAGACTCCGTTCTTGCACTGGAACTGATCTCCATCGCAGCGTGCGTGCGCTGATCCCGTCGCGGTGGCAACAGTCGCACCGCAAATGAGCAGCAGCACTCCACCGCACAGGCACAAAAGCCACCAGGACTGCTGCACATGGCACTGTGTTCGCACATTATTCTTTTGGCTCAAGGCTGCGGCCCTGTTGGGACAAAATGCACGTGTGCATTTGAGGTTATGTTACGCAACAAGCCTCACTCATCGGCTCAATTTGCTACTCACATTTGATTTGTGCTCTTAATGCAGCGGCTTGTGGTCCTCTTCACCGCGTATTCGTTACTCATAAATTAAACATTAACGAAACTAAATATATCCAAACGTTCAACACAAATTACTAACACAATGCAACACGCGTGCGAAAAACTCAACGCAAACGTTCAGATGCAAAAAGCGAACTGAACGATGTTCAACTGCAAGAAAGCGCAATTGGCTTATTGCACGGTCACGCAGGCACAATTCGAAATTCGGCTAAGTTCCGTTACACTTGGTGTGACCAGCTATAGCAACCAAAGAAATGCCCATTAAACCGCACACATATGATAATTTTCAAATCGATTGTTTTTATTTTGCGGCTATAACGTTTGTCGATGTATTTGAATAATGCAATGTTATAATTCATATGAAAATATCTTCAGTTAGCATATCACACGCTTTAAGCATGTGGCAAGTGCAGCATATTATTGACATACGTCTGAAACACGGCCGTGCCCTGCTCCACAGGCAGCATCATGATGTTGTCCAGCAGCTTCATTGTTAATAATGGCTGAACCAAGTTCTTCTTGCATACATATGCCGGAACATTGAGATTGAAGCAGAGGCAGCGCCAGTCGGGCTTCACTGGCGGAACGTGTATGCGATACACGATATTCACGTTGTCCTTAAATTTGCAAACAGGAATGGCCTTTCCTTTTACAATGGCCATTGGTCCACGTATTCCGACAGGGTTGCGTACTAAACGAATCTTTCTATTTGGACGACGTGTTTGCCGCCGACCTGACTGCCCAAGGTGGAACAGCTTCAATTTATAGGCTTCGAACATGATTTTAAGTCTCCTGAAATCGAGAATCCAGCAGGATTGGATTGGTCACTGAACGAGAAAGTTCTATGACTGAATTTCAGTGTCTACACAGCAAACATCATAAATATTATCCCTTCCCTTTAGTGGGAACTCCAGCTAACTAGGAACTTTGCTGTTGTTAGAGATGCTCGCGTGCGTGATGCATATGAGATCATGAAAATCATGAAGTCATGTTTCAATATGTCGTAGTAATATTTATAATTTTTTAAAGTATTTATTTAACTGCTTATATACTGCTGTTCAAGGGCAATCTACCCACACATTTTTCTTACATCTATTTGCTTATGAAAATTTGTTTATTATATAGTTTTTATAAAACACGGGGTACTCAAAGATGCACATTTATAATACGTCATGAATATAAAACATCGTCCTAAAAGTATGCTATATTTAAATAATTAATAAATGTAATATTTTATATGTGTATATACTATATACTATATATATATATATATATATATATATATATATATATATATATATATATATATATATATATAATTACTTATTGCGAACAGCAGCAATGCTCTGTGTGTAGGACTGGAAGGTAATTGGACTGCCGATTTGTTTAAACGAACAAGACGATGTGTAATTGCCAAACAACCGCAACTAGTTCGGTACAAACCCACACTCACAGACATAGTATTTCGAAATTCGTCTAAGTTCCGTTACATTTGATGTGACCAGCTGGTGCAACTGTGGAAATACCCTTAACTGCGAAAGCAAATGCCAGCTGACAGATTCCAAATTGCGCTCTTTTTAGTTTTCGCAATTATAATTTTTACGATTTATTGCATCTGACTGTTGTCATCTTATTATAATGCAGATTAAATATATAACCACGTAACAAATTATGTAAGTCCAGCATAACTAACTCATTCTAATGCCAGCGTTTTATTAACATATGTTTGAAATTCGGCCGTGCCCTCCTCCAGCGGCAGCTCCATAATGCGGTCTAGCAGCTCCCATGTTAGTATCGGTTCGATCAAATTTTTTTTGTACACAAACTCCGGAACCTTGAGATCAAAGCTGCGGCGCTCCCACTGTGGTTTTATTGGCGGAATGCTAATGCGGAACACTACTTCCCCGCAGCCGAACAGACTGCTAATATGCTGTACACCTTGTTCAGCGTTTGGCGCTCGCTCTGGTGCTGGACGACTTCGTTTACGAGGCGGTGCCTTGGGTTGCTCTAATGGAAGCGGATTTGCCTCGGGCATGCGGTCACTGGCGTTGTAGTCCTTCCTCCACTTCTTCTCCAGTTGGCACAACACATTTTCCTTATTTGCACATAGTTTAAGCGTTGAATTCATGCGCAGATTATGCAAAGTATCCGTTATAACATCATTAAAAAAACTGCGCGACACGGTAATCCAAGAAGGATTTATGACAGTATTAGGATTTTTACGTTTACTCATTGTGATTTACAAAACGTTCAAGTAGTACTACTGTTCGAGAGGGCGTAATATTATTATACAGCAATGCAATGACAACAAATTCAGTATGAACTATTCGTTGAAATAATTTACACTTTTTTCCTTTTTGAGAGTTGTCATCATTCTAAAAGATAATATACATATGCGTTAAGGGGATACATATTCACATATATGAAGAGCTTTTAAGTACCATTTGATTTGCTGAAATATGCATAATAACAATGATAAAGCATTTTAATAATGACGAACCCCGCTCCCAAGATAAAGCAATTAAACTGAACAATGTTCAACTGCAAGAAAGCGCAATTGGCTTATTGCACGCCCACGCAGGCACAATTCGAAATTCGGCTAAGTTCCGTTACACTCGGTGTGACCAGCTATAGCAACCAAAGAAAGGCCCATTAAAGCGCACACATATGATAATTTTCAAATCGATTGTTTTTATTTTGCGGCTATAACGTTTGTCGATGTATTTGAATAATGCAATGTTATAATTCATATGAAAATATCTTCAGTTAGCATATCACACGCTTTAAGCATGTGGCAACTGCAGCATATTATTGACATACGTCTGAAAAAGGGCCGTGCCCTGCTCCACAGGTAGCATCATGATGTTGTCCAGCAGCTGCCATGTTAATAATGGCTGAACCAAGTTCTTCTTGTATACATATGCCGGAACATTGAGATCGAAGTAGCGGTAGTGCCAGTCGGGCTTCACTGGCGGAACGTGTATGCGATACACGATATTCACGTTGTCCTTAAATTTGCAAACAGGAATGGCCTTTTCTTTTACAATGGCCATTGGTCCACGTATTCCGACAGGGTTGCGCACTAAACGAATCCTTCTATTTGGACGACGTGTTTGCCGGCAACATGCAGCAGGATTTGATGTTAATTTTTGCGTTTTTTCATAGAACGTAGCACGAGGTGACTTACTTGATGCTTGCTCCAAAAACGCTTGGTCACTGAACGAGAAAGTTCTATGACTGGATTTCAGTGTCTACACACCAAACATCATAAATATTATCCTTCCCCCTAGTGGCAACTCCAGCCGTTAAATCGATTTAAATGCAATTAGATATGCAGCTTTTAAATGTCATTTGATTTGCCGATATATGAAAATATGAATTTCCGATAAATATATGATAAATCATTTGAATATGAGATACCACGACTAGACTGCCATCCGACCCATACAGCAATGACTATAGCCTCTTGTAGCAACAATTAATAACACTAAGATTTATGATCGGCGACTCACTCATATATGTAAGACCGAAGCGATCGCACTATGTCATAAAACAGCAAAAACATTAACAAACCAAGCAACAGCAACACCAGCATCCACTTAACACAAAACAATATCCCAGGTAGATTTGAAAAATATATAAATTGTATAATTAAAGTAAAAGAGCGCGCCACAGTGTTACGCCCGAAACGGAGCAAAAGAAGAGGTGAAGTGAGGGCGGCGCAGGCGTGGCAGGGTCATAAAAACAATAACAAAATAAATGACAACAAAGAACATCCATCTGCGCCCAGCCGACCGTGAAATACCCTTATCGACCGACAAATGGATTTGAATGAAATTAATGAATTTACGGTATTCACTTCGCTACTTTTCTCCCATCCTCACTATGTCTCTTCCGATCTCTCTTCCCATTTCTCCGACTAGCATTATAGATGAGCTGCATACTCAATGAGATCTTGATACCAATTGGCCATATACCCTCTGTAAGAGTATAGGGAAAAACCACAAAATCTAGCAAATGCATTTACGACTCATCCGAAATTGGATGTTCGTCGTCGATGAGTCGTGGGATCGTGGGATTCGCTACACACAGGCAAACGCGTCGCCCAACATTTCTAAGCAGTTCAGTTGCTCAATTGTTGTTGGTTTCTGCTTCGGTTGTTCGGTTTCAGTTATTCAGTTGCTGGGCTTGAGTAATGAGCATTGTCCGTCGACATGTTCGCAGTGCCGTAAAGGCGTCCAAATTAGTTGTAAAATCAGCCCGCACGATACATTTTATTTAATAACAGTTCGGACTTGTTGTTTTTTCTTTCGAGAGTATATTGCACACACGATGTCCGAATGAGCCACAGTCATCCGTCAACACCGTTCCAGTGAACTCGTATAGCTCCTACTCAACGAATCCTACAATGGCAAGTCCTTATGATATATCCCGGGAAAAGTGTGATCTGGCTAAGAGTGTGACTTGTCGTACGGAGTACCTCACCTCATGAAATCATAAAGAATCGTGGAATAAGATTAATAATTCACTGGGTCTATAGTAACTCACAACTGTCATGTCCTATCTGATTCCCTCTCTACAGCACTCCATTTCTGCAATTGCTTTGATCGCTTCTCTGGCGCTGTGCGCCGCTGATGTCTCTCACTTGCCCCTCTCCCGGAGCTACTTGCCACCGCTCAGTGGTGCCGGCAGCTACTCGGCGTACTCCTCGTATCCCTCGTATACGGGCAACTCCTACTCCAGCGGGGCCTACTACCAGGGCTCCCGCCTCGGGTCTGGCTACAGCTCTGGTTTAGGCTCTGGCCTCAACTACAGGTCCGGCTACAACTCCGGTCTAGGCTCTGGCTACGCTGCTCCGCTGGTCTCCTCTGGCTACAACAGCTATGCAGCTGCGCCGCAGTACAATACCTATGCCACGCCCACACGCACCTATCTGCCAGCTCAGATAGGCTACACTGGTCTGGACACTAAATATGCCTCCAATGGTGGCTACATCTACTAGGAAGCAATGGATGGCTTTGCTTGGAACAGTACCGTACATATGTTTATATTCAATGAGTGCTCAGTATACATACAAATGTATGTGTACAGATATAACTGTATATATGCTTGCCTATAAAACTTTTTTTTTTTCGATGAATAAAGTTCTTCAAATTATAATTATTTATGTTTTGCATCCAAAGTTAAATGGGCTTGTAGCAAGGGGTGAGGCATAAGAAATAAGAGCAGGGGGAGTAAGCCTGATGTGGGCTTGGGTTTTTGTTAGTCGGTCAGTCTCATTTTTTGTGAGTTCAGAAATAGTAAAAGAACATATATCTATTTTTTTTTTTTTTGCACATTTCGAACATTATTTATATACAAAAACTAATTAAGAAACTTAATTAAAAAAAAAAAAGATTTTTGTAGAAATTCGTTTTGTTGTTAACCTTTAGCCCGACTCAATCAGAAATTGTGGAGATCAGCTCAATGCTTATGACGGTACGCGTATCCACCGTTGGCAGCGTAGCGAGTGCCGCCAGCACCATAGGAGCTGCCGCCTCCGTAGCGAGATCCACTAAAGCCCTGACCAAAGCTGCGGGCAGAGCCCGAAGAGCTGGCAGCATAGCCACCAAGGCCCTGGCCAAAGGAGGAGGCGTAGCGAGCTGGCGAGGAATAGCTGCTGTGGGAGACGGCTGGAGTGGAGTAGCTCACATGCGAAACAGCTGGAGCGGAGTAGCTGCTTTGCGAGACGGCTGGTGCCAAGTACTGACGGGCAGGAGCATGTGTCGATGCGGACGAGGAGTAGCTGCTGGGGGAGACAGCTGGTGCCAAGTACTGACGGGAAGGAGCATATGTCGATGCCGACGAGGAGTAGCTGCTGTGGGATACAGCTGGAGCGGAGTAGCTCACATGCGAAACAGCTGGAGCGGAGTAGCTCACATGCGAAACAGCTGGAGCGGAGTAGCTGCTGTGTGAGACGGCTGGTGCCAAGTACTGACGGGAAGGAGCATATGTCGATGCCGACGAGGAGTAGCTGCTGTGGGAGACAGCTGGTGCCGAGTAGCTGCTGCGAGAGACAGCTGGAGCCAGGTATTGACGGGATGGAGCTGCATAGGTTGAGCCAGTTGAGCTATAGCTGCCGTGTGAGATGGCTGGGGCAGAGTAGCTGCTGGCGCCTGCGGTCGAGTAGCTGCTGAGGGATGAAGCCGGTGCCAGATACTGTCGAGATGGCGTTGCATAGCTGGAGCCATGCGAGCGCGACGAGTAGGAGCTCGATGGTGTATAGGAGCTGACGCCGCTAGATCCCGCCGAGCTGTAGCTGCTGTACGCATTGGCCTGTGGTGGCAGATAGGTGTTGCTCAAAGGAGTGGCCACGCTCAGAGCGGCGAGGGCCAACAGCGCGGAGCAAATGGCGAATGGACGCTGTCGGCAGACACAGTTCGATTAGATTGGATTAGCATCTGGACACTCGCGGTGCGAGCGACTTACCATGTCGAGCTAGTAGCAGTTGTTGGTTGTTTAGAGATGCTAAGCAAGCGGTTACTGATGCCCCTAGAGTTGCGGACCAACACTTTTATAGCGCTCACAAACAAAAGAATTGTGAGTACAGATCGTGTAGAATAAACGAAACGGAATCCAAGATCTCAGCTAAACTAGTCAACCGAAATTTGAGTACCACGCCCTCAACTGCTAATAGACGAATATCAAACGAGCCTGTAATATAATCAGAAATCGTAATTCTGGCCAGTTGTAAAGTATCGAGGCACACAATAATCATAAATATCGCAATAAGAGATATTCTAAAACAGTGGCAACGCTACCCAAAGGCGATACTCTATAAAGGCACTAATAAATACCTTTAAAAATATATAAATAAGAAATAATAAAATTTATATATATAAATTTAAAAAAAATACTACAAATAATTTAAATTTATAATTAATAATAAATATTGAAAGTATTGAATCATGACTGATACATAAATAATAATAATAATAATACTTTTTTTATTAGTCCAAATATATTTAGTGCCAAAAATTCTTTATTAATTAAATAGTATTAAAATAATTAAAGAAATAAATTAAATATATTATATCATAGATCATCATTCAAATATATAGAAATGTGAGGAAATCAAATACCCTGTAGTGCAGTGTAAACGCAGAATTGCGCTATAGTAGAGGATGCCATTGGATTAATAGTAGTTTTTTGTTTATTTTTAGCCATGTCCATTTCGGAAGTCGCAGACCCAAACACAAACATTAACGCAAATAATTTGAAACTTTAATTAATGATGCGTTTTTTTTTGTGTCTAGTATTTTTGGGGTCTTTGTTGTTTATTTTTGGTTCTCAGCTCAGACTGGCCAGGCTAAGCGCTGCTATTATTGAAAAACGTGAGATAAGTAAGGTGTAGAGCTGGAGGTAGAGGTAGAAATAGACTTAGACTAGAAGCACAAGTAGAGCTAAAGGTGGGGATAGATATAGAGATAAATGTGGATATAGATCTACATAGATATATGGGGATGGGGAAGAGATACTGGTCGAGGTAGAGGTAGAGGTAGAGGTAGAGGTAGAGGTAGAGGTAGAGGTAGAGGTAGAGGTAGAGGTAGAGGTAGAGGTAGAGGTAGAGGTAGAGGTAGAGGTAGAGGTAGAAGTAGAGGTAGAGGTAGAGCCAGCAGTGTATGAAAACCAAAGGCGAGACGAAGGCGTTAGAAGGCGATGGAGAGGCATCGCCTCTATGTTGATTTGCTCAGATTGGACTGACAGCTGCGGGCCTGCAGTTGGGGCATGGAGCTTGGCACTTAATCTTGGCTGAAAGCTTTAGCGTTTGAATGCTTTATTCGGGCTGAAGGCGACAATTACTCACATTGGGCATTAATTATAATTCGTACAGTGTTTAGTTCATTGCGTGCTCAGCAAATGGTGAAGAAACCAGAAACAATGACAGATACAACAACAAATAACAGCCAAGCAAACAATTTGTTTATGGGCGCAAATTTAAATTATGCGCCCAACTTTAATAGATCGTTATCCCAACTCAGCTACTATATATATGAGATGGGTGTTGATTGTCCATGCGAACCACTTTGGTTGGTTGGCGGTGGTTTGCCTCGCTTAGCAAAGAGCAGTTTATTGTAGATATGTATAAAGATGTACATATATGTTGGCATGGATATACACCTAGTTTTGTATTATTTACTTTACTTGATTTACTACAAAGTCACATTAATTTTACTACCAATTAATAATAAATTATATTACGCTTACGTCTACTATTATTTCTATATCTTGTACTGCTTCATAAGCTTTGCTTACCTCATTTATACTATATATTACTACTACTGCTATTTATACTACTATTATTACTACTTATACATACCTCAACTGCTTTTTCTATATTTATACCATTATTTCTAGTGAATTTGTTTCACTTTTATGCTACTATTTCTTCTACTATTATTACAGCATATATTTCAACTTGTATCTCTACAGCCTAACTACTATTTCTACAACTATACTATTATTTCTACGTTGATATTACTTTTGGTACTACTATACTGCTATTTCTACGTTGATGCCTTCTATTATATTTCTACTTTTATATTACTATATCTACTACTATACTTCTATTTCTCACTGTATACAAATATATTATTTAATATACTGATATGCTACTATTTCTACTACTATTCCACAACTACTCTTTCTATTTCTACTACTATAGCACTACTGCTATTACTACTATTTATAATTTTACTACTTTATACTACTTATACTATTACTACTTTAATTACTGATACTACTAAAATACTACCACTACGACTATTTCTACTTTTATTGCAAATGTGAACTTGACTACTATTTTTACTTCTAGTACTATTTTCATGTCCATCTCTGTCTGTGACTATGATTATGTGACTCTTTCTATTTCTTAATATAAATAGTTGTTCTACTTTAACTATTACTGCCTCAGCCCCTTCCTGATTTTATACTTCGACTATTACTTCAACTTTAGCATTTACTCACTTGATATATATTTTTTATTTTTCTCTTACTACTTCCACTTTTACTTATCTTCTACTAACATCTACATCTTTTTCAGCTTTGTGTACATCTGCTACTTCCACTTTCGTATTCACCTGTCTCTCTCTTTCTGCCCCTTTCCCTCTTTTACATCTACTATCTCTGATGAGCTTAAAATATCTCAACAATTAGTGTGGAGCGCTTAAAAACTCTCGTAATATCTGTGCCCGCATAAAGTTCCTCCTTCAAACTGCTAATCATTAATGACAGCATAAATAATAATAATACAAATAAAACACGTTCTGCTTAGCAAAAATGTAGACATTAACTCATTTGTCAAATATTCAAAGCTGACATTGCCCAACTTGATTAAGTGCAATTTGACTACCGATTCGACTTTCACTATCGAGCCAGAGCCAGAGCCAGAGCCAGAGCCAGAGCCAGAGCCGGTGCCGGTGCCAGAGGAGCCGGACTTGACAATGGCAGTGACTTAGTAGAATCGCATGGCAGGTGTCGATGGGATAATGAGTTGAGGAATAACTCAGGCAGCGCCAAGATTTATTTCAGAGCTCTACTACTAATTGCCGTTCGACTCTCGTTCTCTTCCTCTTCGTTTTAAAATTATGCCAACCTAATTCTTTATCGTCTTGATATTGAATTAACCAATTTTGGCGGCGTCAATAAATTATTTTTCCAAATATTTTCAGTCAATTTATTGGCTATTCGAGCTGAACTGAATATGTATTAATTGCAAAGCTGAACGACTGCAGTATACCCTATGCATAAGCTAGATGAGCGATATCTAACTATATTTTCCATTAGCATATACGATCTCGCATAAGCATGACCGCTTTCGAGTTTACAGGGTATTCACAAAAAAGTTAACTTATTAGCTGAACCAATACAAGCAAATACAATTATGCATTATTTATATGTATTATGTGCACCTACTACTATTATAAGTTTATCAACTGACATATACATATATATACAGGTGATGTATATGTGTATTATATGTGGTATATAAAACCTGATACGACAAACGTAATTTGCAAAGATTATTTGTTGTTGCGTGAGTTTCTTGTGCCTTTTTTTACCTCTTTCTCATTTTTCTTGTGTGCCTTTTGTGCTGCTGAATTGGGAGCGCTTAAAAAGCATTGAGTATATATATACATACATATATATATATATATATATATATACATATATATAGTATATGTATATATGTACATATATATATTTTTTTTTCTTTTTTTATTTTTCTTCTTTTTGTCGAATCGGGTTAATGTTAATGGACATTCGAAGAAACTTGTTATGCCCGAATAACGGAGTGCAAGTAAGGAAGATTCGCATGTGAGAAGCGCATAGAAGGGCCGTTGCCCTGGCCCAATGCATCCAGAATATACGTATATATATATATTTAAGCGCGTTGCAAATCCTCAGATGCCGACTCGTTGCCATCGTCTGCACATCGTTCGTCGCCCATCGCTCGCCATGCAGTTCACTGGGATTTGGCTGTCGCTGTCAATGCTGGCGATGCACAGCTTCGCCTTGCCCACGGCCAGCACAACGAAGCCAAAGGTAATCAGCAAGAGCAACGACAGTCCGGAGCCTATGCTGTATCACTTGATTACGGAGCATCGGCCCACATCACTGGGCCAGAACTATTACCTCAAGCCCGGCCAGCTGATCGGCACATTCAGCCTGGACTCGGGCACGCTGCACGTGCGGCACGAGGACAGCAAGCGACCCATCAGCAGCAAGCTCAATATTCTCTTTGTGGCCACGGCCAAGGAGAAGGATGCCGCCACCTAGGAAACGACTTCGATCTTTATATATTTATGTATATTGATGTAAATCCCATCTATTGTAACATCTCTTGCACCGTTCAATAAATTCCGGTGTTGAATGAATGCCTATATATAACTGGCGTATAGATCTAAATATATTATCCATATATACGATATGGATATCGGGCGTCTACACTTTTACAGCAAGCATGCCAAAAGGGAACAGAGGATTTATTTTTGATTTTAACTATAGAACGAAAACTTAGTGTGTGTGTGAGAGAGAGAGAGAGAGAGAGAGAGAGAGAGAGAGAGGGAGAGGGAGGCAAGAAATTGAAAACAATCAAAATTGTTGACATTGTTTAATATCGTCTGCACTTGCTGATCTTAAATCTACTTGACAGCGGACTTTCTTGACTGCTTCAGACTGATCTATGTCTCATAACATTGCTAGCAATCCAGCCCACAGTCGGTAGTGCTCCATAGTAATGTTTTTACTTGCTTTAGACTGATGTTGGCTGAGCGAACAGCTCTATGTATTGTATGAGATAGATAGATTGATATATAGATATATATGTATATATTGTATGTATATATTTGTGAAATCATGATACAATAATATCATATGATATCACAGAAAACTTCTAACCGTCGAATCTAATTCCAGAGAATACAAATTATATATTAAACAAGAAAGACAACTCTACTCGGGAGTGATCGCTATGAGATCCCCTGAACCCTTCGAAGAACTGGTATTTCAATAATTCTTCGCGTCTTTCTGCTTACACAAGAAACACCTCAACCACACGTACGTACACAACCACACACACAACTGAACTGTCTTCAGACCGTGTTAGAAATACGTCTTTGAAAAATGTGTAGTGAAGTGGTGGATACGAAGGTGAGCGGGTGGATTATAATAAAAATCGAAATTCTATAAAATACATATAAATCTAGATTTAAAATTTGGAGACTCTAGCTTTAAAGATGTAGGAGATATAATTTATATAATATAATATATTCTAAGATCGGCGCGCTCACACATACGGATAGACGGACGGACGGACAAACTGACAGACGGACAGACAGATAGATAGACGGACAGGGCTAAATCGGCTCAGCTCTCGTCACTCTGATCAAGAATATATATACCTTGTGGGCTCTGCTACGCCTCCTTCTGCCAGTTACATTCATTTCAACAAAACCATTATACCCTGATATCCCATTTTCAATGGGTTCAGGGTATACGAATTCTCTGGAATATCAACTACATCCGGAATTCTTTGGAGTAGAACAAAGGTGTTACTTAGTCAAGTATATATAGATATATATATATATATATATATATGTAAATGATTATACACAAATTATACATATGAATGCAAATTTGCATATATATTGGCTTAACTGAGTGTTTTTGGAGAACTTTCATCGAATTCAAATAAAATGTTGCGTTTATCGTTTCTGGTAGCTTAAGAAATTGATTGTTTTTATTTTAGTTTGTAAAAAAAAGTTTGGAATGACAAAAAAAATGGGAGGAATATGGATTTGAAGCGAGCTTGGAGCCAACTTAGTTGCGCTGGTAGATGTAGCCGCCATTCGAGCCGTAGACGGTGTCAATGCCAGAGCTGACTACAGGTGCGCTGTAGGTGGCAGCGGCAACTGGAGCATCAGCGGCAGCTGCAGCGTTAGCAGAATACGAAGCACTCTCGAAGCTGGCAGCGGGAGCAGCAGACGATTCGCTGGCGAAGCTGCTGGCTGGAGCGGCATACGAGGCGCTTTCGAAGCTGGCAGCTGGGGCAACGTAGGACGATTCGCTGGCGAATCTGACAGCGGCAACGGGAGCGGCAGCGGCGGCGTCAGCGGGAGCAGCATAAGAGGCGCTCTCGAAGGAGGCAGCGGGCGCTACATACGATGTGCCAGCAGTAAAGCTGCTGGTCGCAGGAGCGGTGTAGGCCTTGCTGTTGGCAACCTGAGCTGGGGCAGCATACGAAGCGCTCTGGTAGGTGGCAGCAGGAGCGGTGTAGCTCTTGCTGGTGAAAGTTTTGGCTGGGGCGGCATACGAAGCGCTCTGGTAGGTGGCAGCAGGAGCGACATAGGATGTGTCAGCGGTAAAGCTGCTGGTAGCAGGAGCGGAGTAGGCCTTGCTGCTGGCAACCTGAGCTGGGGCAGCATACGAAGCGCTCTGGTAGGTGGCAGCAGGAGCGGTGTAGCTCTTGCTGGTGAAACTTTTGGCTGGGGCGGCATACGAAGCGCTCTGGTAGGTGGCAGCAGGAGCGACATAGGATGTGTCAGCGGTAAAGCTGCTGGTAGCTGGGGCGGTGTAGGCCTTGCTGCTGGCAACCTGAGCTGGGGCAGCATACGAAGCGCTCTGGTAGGTGGCAGCAGGAGCGGTGTAGCTCTTGCTGGTGAAAGTTTTGGCTGGGGCGGCATAGGAAGCGCTCTGGTAGGTGGCAGCAGGAGCGACATAGGATGTGTCAGCGGTAAAGCTGCTGGTAGCTGGGGCGGTGTAGGCCTTGCTGGTGGCAGCCTTAGCTGGGGCGGCATAGGAAGCGCTCTGGTAAGTGGCAGCAGGAGCGACATAGGATGTGTCAGCGGTAAAGCTCCTGGTAGCTGGGGCGGTGTAGGCCTTGCTGGTGGCAGCCTTAGCTGGGGCAGCATAGGAAGCGCTCTGGTAGGTGGCAGCAGGAGCGGTGTAGCTCTTGCTGGTGAACGTTTTGGCTGGGGCGGCATAGGAAGCGCTCTGGTAGGTGGCAGCAGGAGCGACATAGGATGTGTCAGCGGTAAAGCTGCTGGTAGCTGGGGCGGTGTAGGCCTTGCTGGTGGCAGCCTTAACTGGGGCAGCATAGGAAGTGCTCTGGTAGGTGGCAGCAGGAGCAGTGTAGCTCTTGCTGGTGAACGTCTTGGCAGCATACGAGGTGGAGGAGTCGCTGTTGTATGAAGCTGCGTCGACAGAAGCCTCAGCAGCTGGAGCGGCATACGAGGCGCTCTGGACGGAGGCAGCCGGAGCGACGTAGCTCTTGGTCACACTCGTGACCACGGCGGAGCGAGGTGGCAGATAGGTGTTGCTCAGGTGGCTCACATCAGCGGCGGCCAGGGCCACCAGGGCGAATGAGACGATGGCAAAGAGTTGCTGAAATGATGAGCAGGAGCTATTAGCAGGAGCCGGAGCCAGAACAGCATGTCCTTACTGACCATGTTGTGTGGTTGTGTGTGTGTGTGTGTGCTGTGTGGGTGTCTCTGCGCGTTGCTGCGTTGACAAAGTTTGTCAAAGAACTAACTTTTGCCTAGCGCGTCCTAGCATATTTATAGTCAAGAGACAAATGTCAAAGCGGCGCAGCGAGAAGAACAAGAAAATAAGAATTTGTAGCTAATTTAGCAAATGCTCATAAAATATCGTTCATTATAAGCTTTCTATGAATAAATAAGAGAATGAACTAAACAAATAAAGGGAGAAAAAAACACATACACAATAAAACAAATCAGACTCATATAATAATAAAAGCAATGGTCGGAACGAGCTTGAGCTCCTACTGGGGATCGGAGTGAGACGTAAGCCATTGATGATGATTGGTGGTTTGTTCATTAGCGGGCTCAGAACTCTAAATTCGATCTGAAACATGTTTCGTTGCTTTTATTTCGGCTGGCATTTATTGCTGCACAGCTCATCCATTTAATGGGCGACTCATAAAGCACGATATTGGCAAACGAAACTCCATTCATAACGCTAGGCTTGGCAGTTCCGCTAGGTGGGCCGCCTATAGCCAGCTAGTTCTATGCCCTGCAATCAGTCACAGCGCACAATCAATCACATGAAAGCATTGAAAAAAGCTGCCTTGTGGCAATATTAAATAAGAAACAAATCAAAACACGATGGGATTTTCAGAGAGCCGGGACGGTCTGGAATTAATTAATCATCAGCAGCAGGTAGCCAAGTGCTGCTTCTGCTGCTGCTGATGATGAGTAACGTCAAATAGTAGACTCAATATACAAAGCAATTTCATGTCCAGCATCGAAATGTGTTTGGCAACTAGATATATTGCATTTTAAATATGAGCTATTTATAGCATTTTCTAAATCCGTCTTTTCGCCTTTTCACATTCGCATCCGTTAATTAATCGTTTGCCACTCTGATTGATAATTAATGTCTTTTTCATATTCTATTTCGTGAGACGTTTCAAATTGGCGCTCCATTTGGCAATTCTTATAAGAGAACTATCAACTCTTTAACATTTCTGGCGTTCAAAGGTTCTTATTGGTGTTATTTTATCGACTCTGGCAGCGCTCCACTTAACAGCTCTAATATGATCTCCTTAACAGCACGGACAGTATGGTTCCTGTTTATCTGGCAGCACTGTAACAGAGGCATTTCAAATTCGCGCTCCAGTTAACAGCTCTTGCAATAGTTCCTTAACAGTTTTGGTAGCACTGTATGGACGAATTTAAATTTCAATTCAAATTACGCTCCAATTTCTGGCAGCACTTTCGCACTTTTTACATGAGTTCCTTAACAGTGCTGTCAACGTTCTACCAGCTGCTGTTAGTTTTCAAATTTTACAGAGATGTAACGGCTTGACGGATTTTAGGCGCTGACTACGTGAAGGGCAAACGCATTTCATTAGTTGATTATATTTCAAGTAAAAAAAAAGCAATTCAACAGAACTAGTACTACAATTTGGCTAAGTAACATAATAGTAATAAAAAAAAAAAAAACAATTCACGGTATCGCAAATGCGAGTTCGGGCGTCTGTTCGGCAACCCGTTCAAACGCATTTAGTTTGTCTTCTCATATACGTAGCCGCCGTTGCTGCCGTAGGTGGTGCTAATCTGTGAGATGGCATTGACTGTGGCTGGGGCTGGTGCTGGGCTGCTAATCAGAGCGCTGCCAGTTGGAGCTGCGACGGGAGCTGGAGCTGCGACAGGAGCTGGAGCTGCGACGGGAGCTGGAGCTGCAACGGGAGCTGGAGCAGCTTGCTGGACGGTGGTAGTACTTTGCACAAGGGCCTGGGCAGCTGGCTGTCCGTAGCTCACCTGCTGGGCAAGGGCAGGTGTGAAGCTGTAGTTGGGCGTGAACTGTGCCACTTGTGCAGCAACTGGATTGCTCAATTGCAGTGGAGCGGGTGGTGCTGGTACATAGGATTGCTGCAATTGTACCGGAGCCTGAACCGTGGTGGTATAGGTCACCTGTTGCTGTGGCTGTTGTTGCTGTTGCACCTGCTGCTGCTGCACTTGCTGCTGTTGCACTTGTTGCAGCTGAAGTGGTTGCTGCTGCTGCACTTGCTGCTGTTGCACTTGCTGCTGCTGCACTTGTTGCTGAAGTTGTTGCTGCTGAAGCTGTTGCTGCTGCAGTTGCTGCTGCTGCAGTTGCACTTCTTGCTGCTGCTGCAGTTGCTGCACCTGCTGCTGCACTTGCTGCTGCAGTTGCTGTTGCACTTGCTGCACCTGCTGCTGCACCTGGAGCTGGATGGACGTGGGTGCGGAAGCAGATACGACCTCTTGAAGATTGTAGGTTGCACTGGGTGCTGGTGCCTGGTAGCTATAGCCGGTATATTGAGCCTGTTGGATGGCAGACTCCTGCACCTGCTGAACAATTGGAGCTGGAGCTGGTGCGGAGTAGACTTGCTGCACCTGCGCAACAGGAGCAGAAACGGCATAAGTTTGCTGCACCACTGGAGCTGGGGCTGCAACATAGCTTTCCTGAATAGCCTGGCTGGGCGCTACATATGACTGTTGCACCACTGGGGTGGAGGACGTAATCACTTGGCTCACAGGGGCAGAGTAGGTCTGCTGCACCACTGGTGCTGCGGCTGGAGTGGAGTAGATTTCCTGAACAGCAGGTGCAGGCGACGAAATCACCTGACTCTCCTGAATCACTTGCGTTGGAGCTGAAATTACTTGGTTACTGCTCTGAACGGACTGGGTCTCCTGAACCACAGGAGCAGGAGCAGGAGCGGGAGCAGGAGCGGAGTAGGTCTGCTGAACCACTGGAGCTGGAGCGGAGTAGGTCTGCTGCACCACTTGAGTTGGAGCTGGAGCTGGAGCAGAGTACAGCTGTTGAATACCTGGAGCTGGAGAGGAGTAGGTTGGCTGAGCCACCGGAGCTGGAGCGATGTACGTTTGCTGTGCCACTGGAGCTGGAGCGGTGTAGGTTGTCTGAGTTACTGGCGCTGGAGCGGAATAAGTTTGCTGAACCACTTGAGCCGAAGCGGCGTATGACTGCTGGGCGACTGGAGCTGGTGCTGAGTAGGTTTGCTGGGTCACTGGAGCGGCCGCTGGAGTGCTGACCGACTGCTCCACAACGGCTGTGGATTCCTGAGCAGCAGCTGGAGGCGCGGGCACAAAGAGCTGCGTGGGAGCTGCTGGTGCCACACTCACTGACGATTTCGATGTTTCGTAGCTGACGGCCGTGGGCAGTGGGGCCGCTGACACTTGGTTGACATTCGACTGGCCGCCGCTGTGGATGGTGAAGCTGCCCAGTGAAACGGATGGACGGATCGACTCGATCTGTGCAATGGATCGCTGCTGCTGCTGTGGCTGCAGCTGAAAGCTCTGATAGCTGATCGCTTGCTGAGTCGGCAGCGACTGCTGTAGACCCTTGATGGGAGCCGGGGGCAAATAGCCATTCGTCTGGGGACGGGCTAGAGCCAGGCCCACCAGGGCAGTGCCAACGACGACTAACGCAATGAGTTTCTGCCAAGCAAACACAAGACATGAAAAGAAACAGAAACAGATTAAACAATCCAGAGTTGGCTAATGGCAGGTGGTAAAAGTGAGGACGGTCGCGGCTGGGCGCACTCGCTTACCATGTTGTGTGTGGAGTTACAAGATCTGCGCGTGCTACACCAAACGAACGAAACCGTAAAACTGATGCCTGCCCAACAGATCCGATGGGCATTTATAGTCAAATGCCATCTGAAGACTGCGGCCAGAGCACTTGCGGCGACAGCTAGCATCATTGTCATTCCATAATTGGTTCAGCGTCATCTCGGACATCTATATTTCATGGTGTGCTTGTGTGTGTGTGCATGTGTGTGTGCCTGTGTGTGGCTCTTGTGTGTGAATATGTAAATGCTAAATGCTCACAACAAAAGCTTGCAATTTGGCTATAACTTTGGGCCGATTAATAAATGCCCAAAAAGTTGTAGACAAACAAAATAAAAAAAAAAAAAGAAACAAAATTAAATAAATAAAAGAAAAACAACAAATACCAAACAGCAAACAAACAATGCCTCACACTCTTGGCGACGATGCACACACAATGCCAACAGCTCGGCGCGAGTCGGCTGGGCTCTGCCTGTGCTGAGATGTGGCCCAGTCGCGTCTGCTAATCTCATATTTCCCATCTAGGGGGCGGTGTTGCACAAATGGCTTTCTTTTCGCAAGCCCACGCACACACACACATGCAACAGTTTTCCAGACTCAAATTGTTTGCATTTGTTGCAATTGCACAGTTTCTGCTGACGCTGCCGCTGCCTCTGCTGCTGCTGCTGCTGCTGCTGCTGCTGCTGCAGTCTCTGCTGACCACCAATTGACGCCTGGGTACGTTCGTTGACTTCACCTAGTTAAATTACGCAATTCAAACTGATTGGCGATCCGCGGAGAACTCCTAGAGTTGGCATTGAATTGAATCAACAGCAGCGATAGGCAGCGCCGATAGGCATCGTTCGATAGCCAGAAGCAGGCCTAAGCTCTCATCTCTCTGACTGATTCTAACGAGGTGGCAACACTGGCCGCGGCAATTGGCATTCAAGTGATTATGCAATCACTCAAAAACAAATCTCAAATAAAATGTTGTCTAATTGTTGTTGCTTTTTTCTTGTGGTTTTATTTTTAATTATTTTACCTTCTGCGTCATTTGCTCAAATTAACATAAATAATTAAAAATAAGCCAACATAAATTAGAGACTAAATATTCGAGAAATGTTGCCAAATACAGTGTGCAACTAAAGTCACCGTACCCCTGATACATTTTCGCGAAATTCACTGTAACTTCGTCATATTTTTATAAAACAAAAAAGTTTTGATGAGGGTTGATAAAATAATCTTTTAACTACATCATACCGTTTAAATAATAGCAATATTTTATTTTAGTCTAATATTATAACTAAAAAACTAAAAGTATTTACATTTTTCCGCTTACAAAAGTTACCGTACTCTTAATATTCAGATATATCAATTAACTATAAATATTATATTACTAACTAAAATTATTAACTTAGTATCTAGTTGGATAAGCCTTCATTTTAATCACCTCTCGGAGGCGATTCGGCATTGAAATGACTAGTTTTTCGATATATTCATTACCAAGTCTGCACCACTCCTGATGCAATGCCTCTCTCGACAGATTTTTGCTGCTGATGTGGTGTTTTCGGATTTTTGTTTCGAGCGTATTCCAAACATGCTCTATTAGGTTTATGTCGGGACTCTGTGGTGGCGTCTCCAGTAAATGGGGCGTGTTGTAGGCGAGAAAGAGACGGGCATTCATTGCCTTATGCTTAGGGTCATTATCTTGTTGGAAGTAATAATCTGACCCTATACGAAGTTTTTCAGCGCTGTTTTTCAATTTTTTTTGAGAATGTTAATAATCAATAAACTCCAATAATCAATAAACTCAATAAACTCCAAGCTGCCAACGCCCGATGCAGCTATACTACCCCAAACCTTTATCGTCTTTTTTGTATATTTTGGGTTTAGGGCCTCTCCTGGTCTTCTCCACACGCGAAGGCGCCCGTCCGAGCCAAAAATGTTGAACTTTGACTCGTCTGAGAAGATCACCTTACGCCAAAAGTCAACTGGCTTGTCTACATACGCCTTCGAAAACTCAAAACGCTTCTTTCTATTTACTACACTTACGTATGGCTTTTTGCGAGGAGTGTAAGACTTAAAATCGTATGATTTTATGACCCTACGTATGGTTTGCGGGTGTACATCCTTCTGAGAAGTATTGCTTATCTCTGTTGCAATCTTTACAGCGCTGGAAAATGCATCTTTGTCCACCAAATGCTTTATTTGGCGCTTGTCGCGATCAGTAAGTGCAGATGGTCGGCCAGATCTTGTATTATTTTTAATACGCCCCTCGTATTTAAAGCGGCCAATTACTGTTTGAATAGTTGACTTGTCTCTGGACATTAGATTTGCTATATCTGCATACGAATTTTGCCCATTTGTGTAGAGATGCAATATCAGTTTACGTTCTTCTATAGTTAACTCTTTATGCGTCATTTTTACGAGGAAATTAGCAAAATTTGACCAAAACAGATAATGCTCGCTAACAAGCACAACATTTTGAAGAATTGCACACATTTTTCAAAAAGTCCCGTTATGTTTAAGAAGAACTCTGGCGCCAGACAGTTCGACCCCAGCAAGAGTACGGTGACTTTTGTAAGCGGAAAAATGTAAATACTTTTAGTTTTTTAGTTATAATATTAGACTAAAATAAAATATTGCTATTATTTAAACGGTATTATGTAGTTAAAAGATTATTTTATCAACCCTCATCAAAACTTTTGTGTTTTATAAAAATTTGACGAAGTTACAGTGAATTTCGCGAAAATGTATCAGGGGTACGGTGACTTTAGTTGCACACTGTATGTCATAAACAATAAAAAAAAATTGAATTTTGTTTTTAACCATATATACCTAAAGTTGGGAAAAAATTATTGGCAACATTGACAAATTTCGTAAATATCAAAGAAGGATTTTTGTGTAAATTGTAACTAAAAAAAAAAAAAAACAGAAATGAAATTTTTGCTAAAAAATAAGAAAAGTCAATTGATTCCAAATTTTATATATAAACATATTATAATCTAAAGTTGAAAGAATTACAAATAATATAATACAATAAATATAATTAAAAAAAAGTATGTATTACATTTTTTTTTCTCTTTTTGCTTCTGTCTTTGGAAAGAAATGAAATCTGGCTATAAGTTATTCCAAAATAGTTTTGAGCTGCACCTCCTTAGCCAATTCAATGTGATCGTGTTGCTATTTTATAATTCCTTTAGCTTTTGCCTTCAATGCATAACACGATGTTATAGATTTCATGATATTGTACGGCTGGGTTTCACATTTGTTTAGAAAATTATGTTTATTATAATGATAATGAAGTCCGATCTCAGCCAGATCTCAGCTTGATAATTTCTTATCAAGCGTACAAATCGATACCAAAATATTTGTCAACAACAACAACAATAACAACAACAATAACAACAACAATAACAACAACAACAATATGTTTGCACCTGCGGCTTTTGCACGCGTCGCTCGAACTGATGGAAATGAAACAAAAAGCTGTGAAAAATGTCAAGTTGAGGGTCTGTGCCCGTGGCAACAGTTGCATTAAGTAATTATGACTAATTGCCGAGCGGACAACCTTTAAGATTAACAAGAAAATGAAGAAGAAGAGAAAGAAGAAGACCGGCATAAGCATTACACAGAGTAGCACAGAAAAATGCTTGTATAATTGGCAGAGCGTTGAATGAAATTGCTTTACAAGCAAATGCAAATGAAACTGAGGCATGGTCGCACGAGCAATGCAGATGCTGACTAGCTGAATACCCTGTAAGCAGAGTGCAAGTGTGTTTCAGTCACGTTTGATTGCTCCAACTGAGCTAGCATAGAGTAACACTATGGTATAGAGGTGCTCTATAGACGCTGCTCTCTGAAAGTGAACTCGAACTTGGATTCTCTTATATGACATAAAACTCTTATAATTGGGTATGCATAGAGTATCTCTATGATATAGAGGTGCTCTATAGACGCTGCTCTCTGAAAGTGAACTCGAACTTAGATTCTCTTATATGACATAAAACTCTTATAATTGGGTATGCCTTGCCCTGCTCGACGTCTTTTCTTATTTGAATCAATCAAATCCCATTTCATATTCCAATGTGGACAGGGTATTCACACATCGTATATGTAGGTATATATCAAACAGAAACAAACGAAATCTATTCAACAACAGAGCTTATGTTAAATAATAATAGCAACAATGGAGGAGGGGTGCAGCTTAACAAAGCATCGAAAAACTGTGTAGGCAAATATGAAAAATTTACGACTATAAAACCACAAGAGATCAAGAAAAAACAAAACAAAATGAAGAAGAAGAAGAAGACGCGAAACTTGCCAAATGAATTTGCATAGAAACATAAAATAAAAGAGTTACAAACCAAAAAAATATCACCTCAGCTCGGACACCTGTGGGCGTTGGATGCAAAGAATTAGCAAATCTATTTCATATGGAGCGAGTTTCGCAACATATCGCACACGATTTAGCCAGCTTAAGGATACTAGTTTTCAAATAGATATTCTACTATTCATGGGTATTTCCCTTCGAGTCACTATGATGATATTCCAAATATGAGTTGAGGTTAGTTCACATAGGGTATTTAGGACACGAAATTTCTATTAATCTATTTGAAAGAAATTGGAATCCAGTTGTACGCCCTCTCTGAGTGTAGATATACCCGCCATATCTTTTCGATTTTGGGCATTTAACTCAAGCTTTAATTCCAAATTTCATCTCTCTCGCACTTCGACCATCATAGTTTCAGAGATACCGAAAGATGCGCCCAATGGGCTGATCTAGAAGGTCTTGACATTTTTTAATTCGAGGGTATGCATGAGTACGATATGTGTTCCAAATTTCAGGTCTATAGTTTAAATACCGTCGAAATAGTTTGCATTCAATTCGAACATTGCAAAAAAAAATAAAATCACTTCAGTTTCGTGAATGAATATACAAATATGAACAAATTATAACATATAAAATACAATTAGGCAAATCAGCCATAGCCGACTGCATAATACTCTATCACACTCCGAAAACAGTTGTGTACGAAGTGAATATTTTCAGCACACGTTCATTTGATGAATAGATTCGCTTCTGGAATTTAGCTATTTACCAGCTCTTCAATAGGTGTGGATACCAAGTTTTTGTTCAAGCTGAACCCGGCTTTGGATTGAGTTTGTTTTGCTAAGTTGAAAAATTTCATCTAGGCTCTAATAGACTATCCAGATATATGATATATATAGAGAGAGATAAAGAGAGCTGAAGAGAGAGAGAGAAGCTGAGATTAGTTTGACCTCTTTCAAGGCCTGCAACAATTTATAGTTTCAGTTTCCATAAACAAATCAAATATATCCGCCTGCTTTATTCGGTAATACAATACAATAAATAATTTGATTATTGTTTTTTGGTGTCGCTCGGGTCAAACTAGGCATGACTTGCTCAGCTTGTTAAGTGCTTTTTTCTCTTTTCGTTTTATGTTCTTCTCAAAGCCAAGCCGAGCTTTTGTGACTTGTATCTGCGATCGTAAACACGGGAAAAAAGCACAAGGTGATGATCAAATTGAATATCGAATCGAGCCCCACCGAATAGAAAGAGAGAGAGAGAGAGAGGGAGACAATAAAAACACACATTGATTAAATAATAATTTATTGGCACTAAATGTCGTCGTTGCTCATTTCGCGCGCTTGTAGACGTAGCCCCCGTTGGAGGCGTAGATGGTCTCTTTGTTTTGGGACTTGGCCAGTGCCTTGGCGTCTGTGCTCTTTGGGTTCGCCTTGCTCGCTGGCTGCGGCTCGTCGGCGAACGGCTGTGGATAAGGCTGATAGTTCTGGCCTGGTATGCCGAAGCTGGGCAAGAATGGCTGACCCACGTTGACCAGGTGCTCGAAGGGATGTGTGGACTGTGGACCGCCAAATCCAGTCTGTTGACCAAAGCCGACGTTCTGCTGGAAGGGCAGCTGTATGGCGGCTGCAGGTAGTCCTTGCATGGTCAGATAATCGGGTGCAAAGGACGTTGGGCCGACTTGAAAGGCGCCGCCCTGTGGGCCAACTGGGAAGCCTCCGCCCTGTGGGCCAACTGGAAAGCCTCCGCCCGGCTGTCCAGGCGTAAACTGAAGGCCTTGTTGTCCTCCTATAAACTGAGCGCCCTGTGGCCCAACTGGAAACTGGCCAGGCTGAGGACCAACTGGAAACTGGCCAGGCTGAGGACCAACTGGAAATTGGCCAAGCTGAGGACCAACTGGAAATTGGCTAGGCTGAGGACCAACTGGAAATTGGCCAGGCTGAGGACCAACTGGAAATTGGCCAGGCTGAGCACCAATTGGAAACTGGCCAGGCTGTTGGAATTGTGGTCCTTGTGCTCCATTGGCAAATCCGCTGCCAAAGGCATCAGCGCCACCGCCGTTAAATCCAAAGAACGGAGGATAAATGGGCAGCGGGAAATTGGGCGGTGCACTGTGCTGCTGTGGGAGATTGCTGCCGGTGGGTATTGAGTAGCCCGACGGCAGCATCAGACCCCCATCGGGATAGTAGGTGTCATCGACGGATTTGGCAGGCTCCGCAGGGGCCGGCTCGTCCGCCAAAGTCTGCGCGGTCGACGGCTTGGGGTCCGGTGGTAAATAGTTTTTGGACCGATGGCTAACATCGGCATTGGCCCGGTGCAGGACCAGCAGCAGGCCCAGCACCAGCAGCAGTGGCCATTCGGTCCATGGCTTTGTAGGCATCCTTCTTGGGATTCGATCTCTGCGAATTGCCGGGTATCGATGCGGTCTTCAAGCTCGAGCGTGCGGTGTGAACTGTGTGCGGCATTGGCCATGAAGTGGGCCACTTATAAGTGGAAGCCAGAGTTCGCCGGTTACATTGTGATCTAGCAAAACTTACATAAATGTCGTATTTCGTGTCCATACCATTTCACTTTCGTCTACTTTGCATCATAATGGCCATCTGGGCGATGCGAAGTTCCGTTGTGACTCCAAATCCGAATTTGAACTATAAAAATTAATTAGGCAGCCGGGCAAATTTGTTAAACTGTCACATCTGTTGACCCTACTCCTCCTTCTCCCCCTACTCCTCCTCCTCCTCCTCATCACACCAACCGCCACTCGCCACCCGCCACCCGCCCCCCGCCTCCCGCCTGCCGCCCACCATCACCCTGGCGCTTCGGCGAATTCAGCTACAAAATCTACTCGAAATACATTTCTCTCAACAGGTTTGCCTCTTGGCAATTAACGATTCAGTTCCAGTTTCGGCAACGACGCTTTCTATGATATAATAATTATAAATGCTACACTCCAGATATAAAAGAATCTTTTATCAATTCGTATATGTTCAATTCTCAATTCGGCGTTCACAATGCAAATTAGCCTCATAACATATCCATTCACACACACGGATCCAAAGACTGTTGGAAATATTGGCATAATAGAACTAAACTGTCTATAAATAAACAAAAGTCGAATGATAAATGATGCTTTGCGACTATGTACACAACATAGTCGAATAGCAACTGCAACTTAATCGAGGAGATACCCTATACATAATATTCATATACATAATATTCATATATTAGCACTTTAATATATAAATATTATTTATTCAGTATCTCAGATAGAATTTTACTTATTATATATTAAGTCGAATTGCTTTTCTTGTGATGTACCCTGTGATCTGTCATACAGAAGCCTCTCTTTATAGTTAATTGACTTTGAGACACCCTGTACTTGACAATTCAAGTGACTGCAATGGGATTTGATTTATGAAATACCCTGTACTTAATATAAATAACATATATATAACATTCCTTAATTTATTTTCATTATGAGATACCCTGTACTTTTTAAGTACTGTACTGGTTATGTATCCTGTACTTGACATATAATATTTCAAACTGTACCTAAAGTGCAGTATATAAATCGAACTGCTCTTAAGGTAATTTAATTTCGAATTTCAATCTCTATTTGACCATGAGATACCCTGTACTTGCTCCACGTATTCTAATTTTGAGATACCCTAACCTTTGTATAAACATATATACTAAATATATATACTATTGATTTCCTATATGATTAATATCCGTAATGCCTAATGTAGTAGTATTAATATGCGACGAAGCTTTTTAAAAGTGTATTCACCAGTCACTAATTAACGCCTCTACAACTTTAGTATCCAGTATAAAAAGAGCTTTGCGAGGAGCAAAGTTTGAGCTTAAAAGCGACACTAAAGCTCTCGCTAAGCTTGATGTAAGCTTGTCTAGATAACTTCTTAGCTTTGACACCTTGGGCAAAAGCTCTTCGAGACTTTTAAAGCTTAAAGATCTGTCATGTGACAAGATACACTTAATAATGATTGATTGACTAACTGAATGAATGATTATTGATTTGCTTTTCTGATTCCGAAGAGAAGAAGGACGGAAGGGAATGTAATTAAATATTTAAAATAAAAAGTCTCTGCTTTGTGCTTTTTTTTTTTAATTAGATACACACAGGTTGGTAAAAAAAACAAATGAATAGACTTTATGGTGCAAAAAGCACATTATAGGCTATTTACACTATTGTTAATTCGATTTGGTGAACAGTTTGCAACGTCTTACTTCTTCTTGTAGACATAGCCGCCGTTGGAGGCGTACTGGGTGCCAACATCGCCAGACGAGTAGCTGCCACCGGTTGATCCAGTGCTGTAGGTCTGCTGGTAAGAGGGGGCAGAGTAGCTAACCGATGGTGCGGAGTAGGTCTGCTGGACAGCTGGGACGGTGTAGGTCTGCTGGACAGCTGGGGCGGTGTAGGTCTGCTGGTAAGCTGGGGCAGAGTAGGTCTGCTGGACAGCTGGGGCGGTGTAGGTCTGCTGGTAGGCTGGGGCAGAGTAGGTCTGCTGGTAGGCTGGGGCAGAGTAGGTCTGCTGGTAGGATGGAACCGAGTAGGTCTGCTGAACAGCTGGGGCAGCGTAGCTCACAGCTTGAGAGGTGTAGGATTGCTGCACGGCCGGAGCGGTGTACACCTGCTGCTGCACAGGGGGCAGGTACTCGCTTGTGGGTGGGCGGTAGTTGACAGCAGGAGCCACGTAGGAGGTGCTGCCCGTCGAGTAGCTGCCGCCACCGCTCGAATAGCTCACCGATGGAGCCGAGTACGACTGTTGCACAGGTGGCAGATAATCGTTGCTGGGCACCAAGTGGCTGACATCGGCTGCCGCGCAGGCGAACAGAGCGAACACAATCAGGAATTTCTGCAATGGACGAGAAGAAGACGTTTGATCCGATTAATCCCAGCGCACGGCACAATAACAACAACACTTGCACAATAAAAAAATTGTTGTAGAAAATTATTTAAAAAAAATAGTAAAAAAAAATAAAATGTGAACCAATTTGTGATCGTTGGCTCTAACGGTATAAGCGTACTAACCATGTTGGATGGATAGCTACGACTACGACTGTACTGGACGAGTTAGACGTTGAAACTGATGCTGATCCCTAAAGCATGCCGGCAATTTATAGCGAAAAAGAGCATCACTCAACTTGCAGCACATTTGGAGAAGAAGCAGCAGCGCCAGCAGTGCCAGCAGCGCCAGCGACGACACCGGTGACAGCAGCGGCGGCAGAGGTGGTGGGAGCAGCTACGTCTGCAGCTTCCACTTAAAATATACACTAAGCGAAAAGAAAAAACATAAAACCATAAATAAAGACAAGCCAGAAAAAACACAAAACAAAAACAATAAGAGCGAGAGAAAAAAAGCACACGCGTGAAACAAGTTTACGCATTTACAAAACTTTTCCGCAACCTTTTTTTTTTTTTTTACTTTTTTTGGTGGACAACATCCAATGATCCAAAAATCTAGCCGGCTAATAGATAGATTTAAATACTAGTCTGTCAACTAATTCTCATACTCATTAGTGCCAGAATAGGTGAGTGCGAAAAGAGCGACTGAGTGAGAGAGAGAGAAAGATTGAGAGTGAGAGAGTTAGAGAGAGAGAGGGATAGCTAAAGGGCGCACACGAACGAATTCGCTTTGAAGGTCATGGGTTTTATGGCTTTTTGCGAACTGGTCGAATTCGGCTGCCACTTTGACCGCATGGATTCAATTAAAGAAATTAATTGAATTTCAGTTTGACACAAAAATAACAGAAAATTAAAAATTGGAGAAAAAGAAAAGGGTCAAACAGCCCAGCCCAGCCGATCCCCAGCTTAACAGACCTTGGCAAGATCAAAGCAACCCGCATCCCGCATCCCGCATCCCGCATCCGCATGCCAAGAATGCAAAATGAAATGATTCAGCATGGATTGGCCCAGTCGCGTTGCCATTACGTAGTACTTTCTAAAAAAGAAGCCAAACGGCCTTGAGAACACTGAGCGGGCATGCATAGTTTACGAGTGAAGCTCACCGCCTTACATAATAAGCACAGGGCATGGGAAGTCTTGAGCGAACCGGCCCAGTGCGGGAGTCACGGATCAACTTTTACTTCACGTATGGACTGCAAAGGTTCATGAACCTGTAACAGACACAGCTCACAGCATTTATTAAGCACATCAGACATTAATTGTCTTCGTTTATTTAAGGGCATCCCAACATTGACGGATTGCCGTTGTATCTCAGGAGACAGGTTGAATTGAGTCAAGGATTGGCAAGCCTTCTATTTCCTTTGAACAGGAAGTCAAACACGATATGTTTATTTACTTATCAGAATGTAGGAATGTTGAACTCATAAGTAAATTGCCTTGAAAGGTTGCGAGCAACATTTACATATGTCAGTTATTAACATATGTTACCCCGATAACATATATTATTAAGGCATACATACATACGCAAGCAATCATTCGTAATATATTCAAAGCAGAGTTTTGTTGTCATTCTATTATGTATATATTAAGTTAACTTATTACATATTTAATTAGTTAACTTTATATATACATAACAGAATGGCAACATTTACTTACAAATGTAAGCAATTCATTAAAATATATATCAGAGTCCCAACATTAACAATCCATACAAAGGCATGACAGAGTTAGCATTACAAAACAAAAGCAAACTTTATATACATAAATATCATATACGTAACATACTTATGATATACATGATATACATCATATACACCGTATACATCATATACATCATATACATCATATACATCATATACATCATATACATCATATACATCATATACATCATATACATCATATACATCATATACATCATATACATCATATACATCATATACATCATATACATCATATACATCATATACATCATATACATCATATAGATCATATACATCATATACATCATATAGATCACATAGATCACATACATTTACATTCGCAGAGCCTTAACATTGGCATAGAAAAGCCAAACTTCTTATACATAATACTATACTATAATACTACATCTTAATTATATACACTTACATTAAATACATCTGCATTATATAGATTTACATAATTCATCACGCAGGGTGCTAACATTGGCATAGAAAAGACCAAACTTCCTCTACATATGCATAACAGAGTGTTAACATTAGCTGCTGAGATTGCATTTACATAAACGAACGTTACGAAATAATTAACACAGTTGAATTATGGATTATAAATTGATATGACCTAACTAAATGCAGCTCGTTTAAGCGGATTGGGCCAAGTTTGACTTAGCTCTCAGATCGCTTATACAATATAAGATAGAAAAATGTAAATGAATTCAAATTGGCTTCAGCTGTGCCTTAGTTATTTTTTAAGTGGATCCATATATAATTTACATTGATTGCAACTTATATATCAACTATGGAAGAGTATCCAGCATCGATTTGTCCACGAATCAATTTCGATATCCGACTAATTAAAATTAATGGCAGTGCTTGAGACTCGAAGCAAGTCTTCGTTATGAGCGAATGGACCGTGACGAGCTCTGCGAGAATATTGGATTGACATTTAAAATTATAGTTTCATTTAAGTTGGTTCGACTAAATACGCTGACCAATTCCGAGTCCATTGAATTTAAAAATCGGTAAGTACATTTCGTTTTGAATTTTTATTATTCCCAAAAAGGAGAAGGAACATAGATGTGTAAGAAGAGAGAGACAAATAGAGAAAGCTAAGGAGCTTAGTAAACATAGCCGCCGTTGGAGCCGTATTGAGTGCCATAGCTGGCGGAGCCACTTGAAGAGGCAGCCTGAGCAGTGTATGTGGGCTCGACATAAGTGGATGCAATATTGTTGTTGGCTACGTTGGACTCCTCAATGCCATTGGATGTGGGCTCCTGGTAAAGATGGGCAGGTGTGATGGTATCGGCACCAATGGCAACTGGCGCCTTCGGCACGCCGTAGGTAGCATGGGCAACGCGATCAGCCTGAGGAATGAACTGTTCCGGTGTATAGGTATTGGCGCCAATGTTGAACGACTGTGTCTGCTGAGCACCTGAGACTGATTCCACTTGAGCTGCCTGCAGATTCTGAGGGATCAAATGAGCTGGCGTGTAGCTGCTGGAGTCGCTACCAGGCAGCACTGCATCAGCCCCGCTGCTGGCGCCTGCACCGAGAATGACTTGAGAAGTAGTTGCCTGCTGATTCTGAGTAATCAAATGAGCTGGCGTGTAGCTGCTAGTGTCTGCACCGAGGATGAGCTGTGCGCTAGATGCTTGCTGATTCTGGGGGATCAAATGAGCAGGTTGGTAGCTGCTAGTGTCTGCACCGACTATGACTTGAGATGAGGATGCCTGCTGATTCTGAGGAATCAAATGAGCAGGCGTGTAGCTGCTGGAGTCACTACCAGGCAGCACTGCTGGGGCCGACGAGGATGAGGACGCAGATGACGATGCGGAGGAGCTTTGTCCCTGCTGATTCTGAGTAATCAAATGAGCTGGCGTGTAGCTGCTAGTGTCTGCGCCGAGGATGAGCTGTGCGCTAGATGCTTGCTGATTCTGGGGGATCAAATGAGCAGGTTGGTAGCTGCTAGTGTCTGCACCGACTATGACTTGAGATGAGGGTGCCTTCTGATTCTGAGTAATCAAATGAGCTGGTGTGTAGCTGCTAGTGTCTGCACCGAGGATGAGCTGTGCGGTAGATGCTTGCTGATTCTGGGGGATCAAATGAGCAGGTTGGTAGCTGCTAGTGTCTGCACCGACTATGACTTGAGATGAGGATGCCTGCTGATTCTGAGGAATCAAATGAGCAGGCGTGTAGCTGCTGGAGTCACTACCAGGCAGCACTGCTGGGGCCGACGAGGATGAGGACGCAGATGACGATGCGGAGGAGCTTTGTCCCTGCTGATTCTGAGTAATCAAATGAGCTGGCGTGTAGCTGCTAGTGTCTGCACCGAGGATGAGCTGTGCGCTAGATGCTTGCTGATTCTGGGGGATCAAATGAGCAGGTTGGTAGCTGCTAGTGTCTGCACCGACTATGACTTGAGATGAGGATGCCTGCTGATTCTGAGGAATCAAATGAGCAGGCGTGTAGCTGCTGGAGTCACTACCAGGCAGCACTGCTGGGGCCGACGAGGATGAGGATGCAGAAGAGGATGCGGAGGAGCTGCCATAAGCGTAGCTGGAGCCTTGTCCCACTTTGAGCAGGTGACTAACATCGGCGGTCACCAGGCCGACCAAAGCCAAAGCGATAACGCAGAATTTCTGCGATAGACAAGAAAGCCGAAATTGAGTATCAAAATGTTATCGAGTCGAGCCCTTCACTCGATAAGTTTTTTGTTCTTAGAACTTACCATGTTTAGGGTCTGTGGGCTGAGTTGATCTGTTGTTGGTGGCGTTGAGGTATCAAGTTTTTATACGAAAAAATATCGAATGGAACACAATATTGGAGTGCTCTATGCTAATTAACGACTTATATCTATCTTCTCTCTATTGTTTTTATAGAAACGTACAAATTAATATATATATATGTATAAGTATATATATTTAGAAAAACGAATTCCTAAAACCCAAAAACAAATTCGCTGCTTCATCGTCCAGCTAATACAGCTAATAGAATCGACTATCAATTTGTATCTATGAGACGTAGACAAAACGACATCCGTACAAAATATTGATTAGAACGTCTCCGGCATCTGAACGGCCTCCACTAATTATGATCGCCTCTCTCGCCGCATGCTTCATCACATCAAATATAACTTAAAAATCACAAATTAGCGCAATCTATTTTATTAATATATAATTTTCATTATATACTGTCGCTTTTTTGGGGTTCCATAAGCGGCTTTGGGTGTGAAACCAGTTTTCAGCCTTCAGTTGGCAACCTGTACACTTGAGCCCAGATCTGTCGACATCACAGAGCAATAACTATCTTTAGAAACCCAATTATCGCATCTCGAATGGCATTCAATCAATAACTCTGCCAAAAAGAAAGAAACATCAGCACTACAGCCTTTTTTGCTTTTCATTGCTCCATAAAATATGGGTATACCTATTGAAGTCGTTTGAGCTGTATCAGAAATTCGCATCTTCGATGTTTGAATGCATACCGAATGTGTTTATATTCAATTTGTCGTCTCTGAGTCTGCTCTGGCAGTTCAGTTCTATTGTGTGTCTATTATGCGAAGATCGACGAGCCATAGTTATACAAAATACGAGATTAAATTTATATGGAAATCAAACTATTTTATTATTTTTTGTTTTTATTTTTTATTTTGTTTCTTGTTAGAATAACAAATTTATGTCTAAGTTTTAATTTATTATCTAGATCAATTTTGTGTTCTTTTTTTAATTTAATTTTTAAAAAATTTATTTTGTATTTTTTTATTCGAACATTTTTGCTTGCTTACTGTTTTTTAGTTGTTTTCTGTTATAAATATAAATATTAATGTTTTTGTAAGCAAGTTTAAGGTATAACAAATAGTTTATTTAGTATGTGCTTGTATTTATTATTATTGTTATAATTTAAAAAATATTTTTAGACAAGCTTAAAAAACTATTTTTTATTAAAAAACCAAACAATTTCTCTGCATTTCATAATTTTTCTGTATTATTTGTTTATAAATATTTTTTTTATATAAAGAATATTTAAAAATATAATTTTTATTTATTATTATTTATAATTTTAATTATTTTTTTTTAAGCTATTATTTTAATAGCTTATTTATAACTTTCTTAATATTTTTTCTTTATATTATAATTTGATTTATTTTAAATATTATTTTTAATGTTTATAAATTTTACTTATAATTTTTAAATAAATGTTTTTATTTTTACAAAAAGTTCATTTATTTGACAATAATATTTGATTAATAAAGAGCCCAAAATTTATTTTTGTGAAAAATTAAATGCATAAAATTTGATACTGGGCGTAACAAATATCGTCAAGTCTATGAATATCAAACTAAATATTTAATTTATTTACATATAACTGAATTAGTTGTTGGGCCAATCATTTGTTTATTCGCAGGGTATATGCTAGTCAAGCGCGTTCGTTAATGGCACTCGTGCTATATACATATGTCTTTTAAGCACATTAGCATTATAATCATCCTGTTCTTTTACATTTTACATATAGAACAGGTTGATTGGCAATTAAAATGTAGTTTTAGCTTTTATTGTTATATAATGGATGACAGAGGTCTTTAAGACTAGGCGAAAAGTGAGAGCATCAATAGTCGTTTATGACTTAACACTTATAGAGTCGATGTAACTTAAGGCTATATCATTTAATTAGCAACAAATTATTGATGCGCTTTTACTTTCGTCTAGTTTCTGAAGAAGTGAGAAGGGCATATTGTGCGTTGAGCTGAAAGCTTGAATATGGCTTGAAGGCGTGGCTGATCGGAATATAGGTAAGTTGAGCTGGGAGTTAGTTTTATTAGCTCGTGCTTGATATCAACGTTTTGGAATTTGCTGTTTGCTAAAAAAGTCTAGAAACTGCTAGAATCGGTTATATTGATATTCATTCCATTTCATTTGATATTCATAACTATTCAAGATTTGCAGATCGAGATAAGCAAAAATCTGGATTTGAAGCCAAGAGCTTTATGTGGGAATAATGCTCATTATGAATGTGAAACTATCATTAGTTCGTTTGCTTGCTCGCATCTTTCTTTCTTGCGGCCAGGCTAATAAGATTTAAATAATATGAGACATAATGTGAATCCGGCTGTCGGCTGCATGAATATTTATTATACTTAGCGTGATGGCGGCCCAACTTGTTTTCGGACCGCGATTCCGAAAAGAGACACAGAAATGCAAATCCTACGCGTCAATCTTGTCACATGCCCATATATTTATGGTCGTCTACAAATGCCAAACAAAGAGTTTCATTCAGCTGGACCAGCTCTGGGCCCATTAGATGGCCCAGGGATTGACTCATGATTCTATCGCAGCTGTCACAGCTATCGCATAATTATGAAACCTGAAATCCGATAAACTCCGTCAAACGGGTTTCGATTCATCATCTCCGACTCTAGGCATATTATTATGTGAATTATGTTCTCTGTAAGATATGCATAAACCAGCTAACGAGCCTGTAAGCAAACACGAATCTTTTTTTTTTTATTTTGCTAATTTTTTTATGGGTGTTTCTCTTTTTTTTGTTTACTAATTTTTTGTATATTTTATGATCAAATTAATATTCTTGAGTCTATATTAAAGCGACTTACATTCTTTTGTTCCTATCAGGTTCTTTTGAACTTGAGCAGCTCCTTAAATAAACCCCTCAGACAGCATAAATATAGAATAGACAGACAGCATAAATCCAATAAAAAAGAGTCCGATTATATGTGAAAAAAGTTCCATAGTCTATTATTATCGATGTGTCTAGAAACAACATATATAATTATTTATTTAAATACATACACTTTTTTTATTATATTCAAGTTCCAACAGTGGAATGTAAATGTCTGCACCCAGCTCTGAATGGGAGCTGGAAAACACACTAACCTCTTTGCGGTTTCAGATATACGATCTTAATCACATAGGTGTATGTATGTATACTACCTGGATTGTATTCCATTTTGAAGATGGGGTGAGGCCAACAAGAAGATATAATTAGAATTATATATATATATATATTTTTTTTTTTATCATCAATAATATCAATAATAAAAAAGTATTAAATAATGGCTGGGATATCTATAAAAAATCTATATAGATGAATATATACACATTCGAAAATTGAAGTGTCTAGTAGCTTTAGTTATGCTGACTTCATACTGACAAATAGCTATGGACAGACAGACAAGTTATTATCTATCTATCTATCCATCTATGTATGTATTTATCTATAAATATATATTATTTCATATATATATATAGATACAGATAGATGGTAAATGCATAGAAATATATGTCGGTAGATAGGAAGATATACTGGTACAAAATAGAGTGATATATAGATTGATAGATAATAGATAAATAGTCGACAGATAGATAGATGAGCATGTCCCAAGCAATCTTGATTCTGATCACTAAACTGTATACTACATTGGGACGGCTATATCTTCAAGCAAATCAAATGAACAAGTAGCTCAATTGAGCTGGAACCAGTTGTTGGTCCATGGGAAGGAACTCTATCTCTCGCTTCGTCCTTATCTATATCTATTTCTTTCTATCTATATCTATTTATGTATCCAAAATAAAAATAAATAAACACACAAAACATATACAATTATATCTGCAAATTAATAAATTTTGTTTATTTCTGAGCCGTGTTCTATCTTATTTCGTAGAACGAATATCGTAAATAAAGACGGAAACTTGTTGTGTCTTGGAGTCAAGTGTCAACAGCTGACTTGATTAAGCTGGGCTCAGCAAAGTTAAGTAGTTTTTTTGTGATTGTCAATGTTGCTGCTGGCTATTCTGGTAGAGCCAGCTTGATTTAGTATAAAGGCTGGCTGGCAGACAGGAGACAAGAGTATCTAGTGATCGACATGTGGCATATAAATCTGTGTGTTTATCTATGATCAAGGCGTAAGCATTGATCGGGGGGTTGGGGGGTGGGACTTGTTTGAGGTGGCCACGACAACTGGTAGCCGGCTTTCAATGTTGGCTATGTCAGGCGGCACTTGGCCAAAATTTACCCACTTGCCGGGTTTGTTTGTCTCTGGCAAACGCCGCCAAACACTGAGGTCAAAGCAAAACTGACGCTAAATGTCTCCGTAAAACAATTGCGGAACAGTCCGCGCATTATTTGTGGCCCGGCAATGAGCTGAGCTGAGTCGATTGTAAAATTGCATTCCGAGGCAGGGCTGACAAATAGACGGAGAGGCAGGCAGGCAGATACACATTTTACTCACTGTTTCACTCACACTCGAAGCTCATGTCATATGGCAAACGGCTTTTAACAAGTGTCAAGAAAACAAATAAACGTGCGCATATTTATTTGCGACACTCTTGGTAGGCGATAAATACTTAATATTTGCTTACTCTATGGGGTATAACATAGATATTATTAATACATTAAATAGTCGGCGAAGGAAATGAGAAACAAGTACAGAAATTGAGTTCGAATTCGAGATATTATCTGGTATACAATGAATCTCTCGGCGACAGAAAATTTGGGATTGTTTGTCTATTGTTTTTTGAAAGTTCTTTTAGAAACTAAAGACTTAGCACCTGTATATTCCATTTGCATCAGATCTTCGATAGAATTTTTCCATTTTCATGCGATCAATATTTTAATTATTTAAGTGATTTTAGACTTAGAGTACCAAATTTCTTTTAAAGATTCTTCGACTTTTATTTTTAAATAAACATAATATTAATTTTATCTAAAATTAGTCCTCTAAAACTTCTCCTAAGTTGACAGTTCCAAAATGCAAATTAACAAATAAATAAAAGAAATTATCAACATTATCTGCGCACTTCTGAACATGAACTTGTTGCTAATTGAGCCCTCGATGCAGTTCAAGTACGTGCTATAGATTTATATGGGTCGAGTCAAAGTGTGAAGTTCGTCTCTGCATTATGGGATTATGGCCGGCAAGACACTTAATTAAAACACACTTTGCTCACTTACCATGGCGTAAAGCAATTGTAGCCACACAAAAGTGAGCTCGGGTAACTATATCTGGTTGTTGCTGAATTCACAAAGAGAGGTGCGCATTGCACTGTATGTAGTATGTTGGCCAAGCGCAAATAGCAGTAATGCAACACTCGTGCAGCGAGAGGGGGAGATAGAGAGAGAGAGAGAGAGAGAGAGAGAGAGAGAGAGAGAGAGAGAGAGCAAACGAGGGAGGGTCAGTTACGTCAAGCAATTCGATGTGCTTCTTCTGCAAGTACCACACATGCCATGAGATTCGCAAAGAGAGGCGCGTTATTTAACTTCTTTTGTGCGTGTTATTAAAACAAAGCTGCAAATATGTGTCGCCATCTCTGTCTCTATCTCTGTCTCCGTGTGAGATGCAAACACGGTCAGCTACCCCTTCACACCTGTCCTGCAATTCAGGTGAGTGGCATTGCAAATGGCCTAAACAGCAGTTACCGGCTATTTAGCTGCGCTGCGCTGCTGTTGCTACTGCTACTGCTGCTGCCTCTGCTTTTGCTTCTGCTTCTGCTTCTGCTGCTGTTCGACGCCTAATTCAATGGGCAAACATTGAAACTGAAAGTTGGTCGACGCTTCGCGCTTGGAAGGCGAGGCAGTTTATTTAATTTAATAAATTAATGCTAAAAACTGTTTGAGGATTGGCCAATGCGCATCTTTGGCTATATATGTAACTATAGCTATATAAGTGTGTACCTGAATCGCTAGCTGTATCTATAGCTAAAGCTGTCTGCGACTGAGCACAAATCTAGAGATTATATATGTATATATCCATTTCATAATATATATATATATATATAGATATATGCAAATTAACGTATCTGCATTTGTAGCTGTTGATCTATTGTATGCTTTATATGCATCTATATTTCTAGATGTATCTTTATGTGTGTATATAAGGATCTACAGGTTTCTGCATCTACAGCCATGTTCGTATTATATGTGCAGTTCTAGTTGTATATCTATATATTATATATATATGTATATATATATATATATATATATATATATATATATATATATATATATATATATATATATATATTTAGATATATATATGTTTTTGTATCTCTAGATCTTAACTGAGTACATAGCTGTATTTATAGGTATTTGCATATATTATTGAGTGTATATCTATGTATCTGTATATAGATGTATCTGTATCTTTCTATAACTATATGTAGCTATAGCTAGAGCTGTGCCTATGTCCTTGAAGTATATCTATATCTATAGGTACGCCTCTATAGCTATATCTGGACATAGGTATAGGTATTGTAATTGTAATTGTATCTTTAACCATAGCATCCATCCATCTATATCTCTATAGATGCATCCACAGCTGTATCTGTCTCGATATCTAGGCTTGCCTCTGCAGCTCTCGCAATATCTGCAGCCGTCTCTGGCGCTGTTAATGCGTTAAAAACGAAGCAGATTATTTACACTAATTGACGCCTTAAGGCAATCGATTTTATTATCTTGTCTGCGCCAAGGTTCGACAAATTGAATTCGTATAGATATATAAATAAATATGGAAATAAAAATAAATGATTATCATCAATTGGAGAAGTGAGCAGCCGAACATGCGTCTAGCGCCCGCTTCTTTTTTCTATTCATTTCTTTTGTTCACATTATCAGATGTGTGTGTGTGTGTGTATATTTTTTAATTGTTTAATAACGTAACGCGAAAGGGGGTTTTATTTTTTTTTTTTTTTTGCTTTCAGCTCAGTTTTTTTGTCGAGCTAAAAGAAGTGTTACTAATGAAGGCCAACAGCCTTGGCCACAAACACATTTTTGCCGGTCACGGCTGCCAAATATTTCTCTAAGGATTGATAGTAAACCAAATTAAACTAAAAACGTGCCATAAGACAATAGAATTGAAACTGAATTTTAGTAATTACTTCAACTACTCTTGTGTCTGTGTAAATGTGAAGGGCATAAGAGCGAGCGAAAACGTTTTTTCTTTGGCCTAGAAATTAGTTGCGATCATCGCTGATCATAAATTATGTTGTATTGCTCTACAACGTGTAAGAGTTTTATTTATTTCTTTTTTTCTTTTGCAGAGCGCGACGAATGAGCTATGTATATCATAAGGTGTATTTGTATATATACTGGAATCTATCTATTTAAGTGCTTGTAGATACAATAGATGTGGATCTATGGATCATAGATATGGATCTATTTAGTCTCAGCTCTAGCTGTATCTGCATCTATAGCTCTGTATATCTAGATACATTTGTATCTGCAGTTCAATCGATATTAATGTATCCATTGACTAGCTCTAGCCATATCTGCTTCTCTTCTCGGAGTCTCTATAGCTCCCTCTATCTCTCAGAGTCTATACCAGAACTTGACTAGTTTAAGGCGGCACAAGCAGAGTATGCCTAGACCCAGCTGGCTCGCAAAACCTAATTTTTGAAACTGGCTCAAAGCTTATGACAATTTCGCCAAATATAGCAATACAGGAAAATAATAAAAACTTCTGTTGTATGTATAAAATATACATTCTACTTCGGAATTCCGAATAAGATATTATGCAAATGTAAGTTAGGCCTGCACACCGACTCGGAAACTCCCTGCATTTGAGGGCATTATAGAGTACAGCAGAGTGCGTTCTAGGCATTTGCATAATATGTCATCCGAATGCTGTCGATATCCATATCGTTGACACGTTCGATAAATAAAGCTTCAGCTGGGCCGGCAGACGATACATGGGCGGAGCGAGGGGATGCACAGCTGGGAACTGGTTTTGATTATTGCGGCATTCGTGGCCAATGAGTGAACAACACTTCGGGCCACGCCGAGTCCAAGTTGTTTTTCTATTTTTTGTTTCCTTTTTGCCGGCTAAGCGCGTAATTTGCTCGGCAATTACAAAATCAAGCTACGAATCAGGTTTTCACATAGTTTTCATTGCTCGAAGTAACACTTCGTCAGCTGCATTGGCATTCAGATAAATTAATTGACAATCTCTGATTGCCATAATTATTAGCCTTTTGAGTGGCCATCAATTTGTCCAACGATTTCACGATCAGCGCGCAGAAACTGCACCCATTTGTGACAGCGTGAGAAAATCGGAACAACTCGGCTTCGGATACATAACTCATCTTCTCCTCCATATATGACAGGGCTTTGAGTTTTCCCTTGTCAAGCTGGGTATATTGTTTGATGGGGACTCCCCTCAAGCACCGATTTGTCAAATATATGCATAATTTATATGTTTGTCCATTATTACTTTGGTGCTGAGTTCATAGAGTCGTTTTCAGAATTTTTGTCAGAGTTGAATGGCTTTGCCATTGTCTACCCAGCAACCGGGCAAAGCCATCAAATGAGCTTTGCTCCTATTGTCTAGAGGGGGCTTTTCCATGATAGAAATATTTGATATATGTATATATATTTGCATATACATCTATGTCTTAGCAACAATCAAGTGATGTTCTGCTTAGCATATTTCAACTTACTACAGCTTTATATGTATACATATATTAAGCTTTAATATGTTGAATTAGTATATATGTAGTTTATTATAATTCATTCACTGTAGCATAATTCATTTTCCGAAATGGCCAAAAGACTTGTATTTCAGACTGCCAATTGACAAACAATTTTTTTTAGTGGATGTGGGCGAGAGGCTTGCTTCTTATATTTCTTTTTAAATTATATATATGTATGTATACATACATATGTATACATGGAGACCCGTGCCAAGAGAGCTTTCTGTGAAAGGCGATCAACACACAGGGAGCTCTGCGGCACAAGCTACCGAATGAGCTTTTGCATACGAGCTTTCTTATTATACCCTGATCCCATTCAAAACGGGAAATCCGAGTATAATGTTTTTATGAAAAGTATGTAACAGGCAGAAGAAGGCGTGGCAGACCCCATAAAGTATATATATTCTTGATCAAGGCGACAAGCTGAATCGATATAGCCCTGTCCGTGAGTCGGTCCGTCCGTATGAACGCCTAGATCTAGATTAATTTTAAGTACTAGAGACTTGTGCTGGAATGCTTGAAATGTATACACACTTGCAGATTATTATTATCACGCTCTGAAAGCTTCATGAAGATAGTCCGACTACAGGAGAAATTATTCGGCAACAAAGTTCGCATAGTATTGCCCACACTACAGCGCAGCCCAAGCGCAGTCGCTGCTTACTGCGCAGTTAGCAGAGCGCGTTCTTATGCGTGCGTGAATATCAGCTCTTTGTAAGGATCAGGGTATCTCCTAGTCGAGCAGTCTCGACTAGAGCTTCCTTACTTGTTTTTACTGTTTTATGATATAATGCGCTCGCCGCTATAGTCATTGCTGTATAGTCTCATAGTAAAATGATTTATCATATATTATTCATATATCGGCAAATCAAATGACATTTAGAGGGAAGGGATAATATTTATGATGTTTGGTGTGTACACACTGAAATTCAGTCATAGAACTTTCTCGTTCAGTAACCAAGCGTTTTTGGAGCAAGCATCAAGTAAGTCACCCGTGCTACGTTTTATGAAAAATCGAAAAAATTAACAAATCCTGCTGGATTCTCGATTTCAGGAAACTTAAAATCATGTTCGGAGACAATAATTGGAAGATGTTGCACATTAAGTATATGCCGAAGTCAAATCTCCGGCAAAGACGTCGTTCTAATAAAAAGATTCGCTTATTGCGCAACCCTGTTTGCAAATTGAAGGACAACGTGAATGTCGTGTATCGCATACACATTCTGCCAGCCAAATCCGACTGGCAGTACCGCTACTTCGATCTCAAGGTTCCGGCATATGTATACAAGAAGAACTTGGTTCAGCCAATATTAACAATGGAGCTGCTGGACAACATCATGAAGCTGCCTGTGGAGCAGGGCACGGACGTGTTTCAGACGTATGTCAATAATATGCTGGAATTGCCACATGCTTAAAGCGTGTAATATGTTAACTTAATATATTTTCACGTGAATTTAACATTGCATTGCATTTGATTGTTATACCCTGATCCCATTAAAAACGGGAAATTAGAGTATAATGGTTTTGGGAAAAGTATGTAACAGGCAGAAGAAGGCGTGGCAGACCCCATAAAGTGTATATATTTTTGATCAGGGCGATGAGCTGAGGCGATATAGCCCTGTCCGTCTGTCCGTCCGTCCGTCCGTCCGTCCGTCCGTCCGTCCGTCCGTCCGTCCGTCCGTCCGTCCGTCCGTCCGTCCGTAGGAACGCCTAGATCTCAGAAAATATAAGAGCTAGAGTCTTCAAATTTTGCATGCATACTCGTGTATACCATACGCAGTACAAGTTTATCTTTTTCTTTTGGATAAGTCATCCGATTTCTTTTTTATCGAGAATAATCGATAAATTGATATTGCTTATTCAGCGTAACTTTAATACTTTTACACTATAGTCTTCAGATTTAGTGTGTACATACATCTGATCAATACGAAGATTTTGTAATTTACAGATTTTGGATACCACGCCCCCTTCGCCCCCAATTTGCAAAAAATTAATTTTAAGTACTAGAGACTTGTGCTGGAAGTGCACTGAAGCAAGCGCAGTCGCTGCATACTGCGCAGTTAGCAGAGCGCGTGCTTATGCGTGCATGAATATCAGCTCTTTGTAGAAATCAGGGTATCTCCTAGTCTCCCAGTCTCGACTAGAGCTTCCTTACTTGTTCTTATTATTAGTCTTGTTACTTTTCTTACGGCTTCGCTTCTGGCCAGCGAGTGCGACTGAGCATATGAAACGACGCGTGAATAAAAGAAATATAATATGCGAAGAAACTAAATAACTAATAATTTGATTTATTTAAGTCCGGGTTAAACACGAGTTATTAGAATATACATATATATTTCTAAATTGTGTTTTTGAGTTCTTTACTGTCCTAGCTAATACTGGTCTGCATATTGGGCAAAAACAAAACCATGTGAAAATTAACAATAATAATATTGCAGCTTATTCGGAGTGCCCTCCCATAAGACTCGAACGCACAACATTCAGGCAAGAACAAATCGAATTGAATGAGTTGAATGAGAGTGAAGTTGCGCTCCGAATGCTTCCGATTGTCAAATCGAGTTTTCAATTGTCTTTTGTCCGCATTTCGTATCGGTCTTTCTTTTCTCCGTCCATTTCCAAAGACTGCCAGTGTTATCGTTCTATTTATGATTTATTCTCAATCATTTCACTAAATGTCGAATATGAGACAAAACACGTACCCATATTCATACACATTCGCTTTATGGGTGGATTCGATATGCAATCAATTAATTCTTAGAGCTGCCTAAAAGTATGCAATGATTTTGTACGCTACGAAATGAAGCTCCGCTGGCCAATGACCCACGCAAGAAAGAAATGCTGAAAGCTATTCATATATTACAAATATCAATAATTGATATGATTTATATGGCTTTCACAATTGAATAGCGTTTAAGTTGCTTTGTTATCTGCAGATAGCCAAGCATTGTCTGCACAGCTAGCAATTACCAATATGTTGAAAAATAATCAGGCTAATAAGCTGAATGCAAAGATTTAATGGCATGTTGTTGTGGCTATAGTTGTTGTAGTTGCTCTTGTTGTAAGCTAGTAATGGTGCTGCTGCTGTCTGGGCCATTCGCCTCAAGCACTTGGAGCGATATCTTTGCCGTGTCTCGGTGTCTCTTAGCTGGCCACTTTAATTAGCCCAAGTGGCAGGCAGTCGTAAAAGCAAAAAAGCGTTGCCTACTTTCAGGCGGCCATTAAAAATTAAATGCATATCAAAGAAATAACTGCCGGGCAGGGACAGCTCGATCCGCAAGAGCCACAGCAGCCGCAGGCTCAGGCACATGAAGAGTAAGAGGACGACGGAGCAGATGAGGAAGAGGAAGAGGAAGATGAGGACGAGGAGGAAGAGCAGGAGGTAGCGGAAAACAGGTCCTGCACTAAGTAAACGACACTAAAATATTACGTGCACATATGCCAAGACCCTCTATAAGACAAATGATGAGCACCAACAGCAAGGGACATGGAGGATGGGATGTTGGTGCGATGCGGCAAGCGCCGTTAGAGGCAGCCAAGCCGAGCAATCAGGCAAAATGAGGTGCATTTTTCAGCAGTTGTCGGTCCCGGGCATCAAATAATACCCAAAAATAATCACAAGGCGACAAAATGTTGCATATAATGCGGCTGCTTAGACAGGCAGACGCTCCAAGAGTGAGAGGGAGAGAGAGAGAGATAGACAGGAGGAGGAGGTGGTTGACTGCCTTGAGGCTGGCACGAGACGTGGCTGAGCTATGGATGTTGATGATGGTCCTGCCAAGGATGTCTGCCTGGGCTCGTGTTAATTATTTTGCTAAAATATTACCAGCAACAGCAACAGCAACAACAGCTGCAGCAACAACAATAGCGACATCAGCCAAATTTGACAAAATTTGATGAGCGAACCGAAAAACTGAAAATGAAAAATCGCAATTTCCGTCGCTCCGATAACCGCCGGCTAACACACACACACACACAAATACATATATATATATATATATGTATTTATATATATATATATATATTTATGTTTTAAGGATTTATAACAATAAAGAAACGGACGTCAGACAGCGACGGCGGCTTAATGAGTGACGGCTGGTCATATTAGATCCGATGCATGAGTGCCCCAACCCATGCACCACACTCACACAGCTCTCTATCTATGTGTGTGTGTGTGTGTGTGTGTTAGTGTGGGTGAGTTATGGTGCATTAAGCTTCCTTTTTTTGTCAGGGAACTCTTTGGTTAAGCGGGGTTTCGGTGTTTGGCGTCTTTTACTTGGCATTTGCATTATTCATGTGCTGGCAGGCGCTGTAGTTTTATTTGAAAGTCGAAGCGTTCATAAAAACTCAACTGGCAAGTGCATCGCCAGGACGGGGGCGTGGGCCGTGAGGCGAAGGGCGTGGGCAATGCCCTATGCAGCAGAAGGGCTGCAATGCTTCACTAATGAATCACTCATCAATCAGTTAAATAAGAATTCGATCTGGAGTTTGAGACGATTTGAGTTGAATTTTAGAATACAGTGGCGCCATCTAGCGGAAGGCGGCAGCTGACAATCTCATTAATTTAAAGATAAGACTGAAATTTCATTAATTTTTAAAATTATTCAACTGTGAGTATAAGAAATATAAATATTTTAGTTTAATTAGAAGATCTTTAGATCTGTATATATTATATTCGATGTCTATATATAGCCTACATATATTCAATATCTTATATACATATATACACAAATGTTTTAGCATGATCGAGCTGCCAATTTAACCTAACTTAAATAGAAATTTGTAATATACAGGAACAATTAACAACAAGTTATGAAATTTTCAAAATTTGGAAAATGTTGAAAAATTTTAAATGCGATTTTAGGCGCCGTAGAGCATTTTTCGTTCGTTGTTTTCCAGTGTTGGTTAACGTTTCATTTTGTGTTGCATTTTACGTGCTATTTTGATGGGTTTTTTCGGGGCGTCGCGTCGCCCCGCGCCGTGTGTTGATGTTGATGACAGCGCGGCTGTCACGAGATGAAGTTGTCGTTCAGCGCAATGACTTTGCTGATGATAATGACAAGGGCAATGATAATTATGATGATGGTGATGATGATGATGCTGATGACGATGGCAAAGGCGGGCAGCTAACAGCGCTCGTTAACTTGCCTTTAAGTCAACTTGTTTGACAATCTGCTCAACAGCAGCAGCAGCAGCAACAACAACAACAACAACAACCACAAGAACAACAGGAGCAAAGAGTGTTATAAATTGCATTTAGTGTCGGGCCGAGTCATTGGTGATTTGTTATGGCTGCCAGACTCTAACTAAAGAGAACGAGAGAAAGAGAGAGAGAGAGAGACTGAGAGAGAGAGGAAGATATGCAAAAGGTCAGATCGGCCAAACATATTGATGAAATGCCACTGGCTAACAATATCTATGCCCAGAGGTGGGCGGAGGTCGGTGGTCGGTAGTTGGTGGGCGGCTGCGGGGCGTGGGGCGTGGGGCGTGGGGGCAGCCAAATATGTAAATTGTAAATGCCAGGCAAGGCAACTGGGCGACTGGGCTCAGAGCTTGCAGCTCGGAATTGTTTACAAATTTCATACAAAATGCTTCAGCCCGGTCCTAAGCCATGGGCCAAGGTGGACAGTGCCGAGGCCTAGATGTGCATATGCTAAAATAACGCGCCAGTCATAAACTAAAGACTTTGTTTACAAATTAAATGCAGCATGCAACAAGCGACAGAGTCAGAGTCGACTCGCACTCGGACTGGGAGTCGGAGTCGGAGTCGGAGACAGAGACAGAGACATCTTCATCCAGGCCTACTACAGGAAAAGCAAGCGCAAAAGCTTCCAGCCCGAGAGAGAGATATGCGCACAGATATACAAGAGTCAGCTCAGAGCCTGCTTATGAATGCGATCTGGCCAGATGGACAGCCGGACTGATGTCGATGTGGATGTGGCTCGCTCCTGGCGCTTGGGTGTGATGCAGTTGTTCTGTCTCTGGCTGTGCCCCATGTACTTTATGCCCACGGTATGCAAAGCAGGGCAGGCCCGTTCCACAGCCGCAGCAACAGCTTCAGCTACATGTGTTTTACATGAATTTTAAATGATATGTTAAATAAAATGCGCAGCTAAACAGCCGACGGGCCCGACGACGACGAAGACGACGAAGACGACGACGGCGATGAATGCGTGGACAACACGCAGCGAACGGGCCAAAACGCGACTCGGATGCGGGGCCAAGTGGAAGTGCGCCGGGGCAGGCGCGAGCGCGAGTGCTTTAAGCGAACAGTGGTTCACACTCTCGAAAACCAGCAGCTCGATCACCTGGGCGAGTAATACAATGAAGACCCATCTGTATAAATATACCTAAAGATTGCAAATTAATTTTGGTACATAGAAGACAGTTGAAACTTTTTGCTAGAGCCAACTGAGAGAGCCAAACTAAATGAAGCCTAGAAAATGTTTCCAGCTCAAGAGTAAGTTTCATTTCAACTTTGTTGCTGTCCCTGAGTGGAAATGAGCGGAGCGAAAATATGTGACAGACCCTTTGACTACGCCCATACGACTCCTGTTTCCATTGCCCTCTCTCTCGCACTCGCGCTGTTTGCTTTTGGGTAGACTATGCGATAGTCACTCTCCCTTTCACTTTATATATATCTCGCTCTTCCTCTCTCTCTCTCAATGCATCTCTCCCATTCGATGATTCTCTGTCTTTCCCAATCTCCGTTTTTCTCTCAACTAAGAGTAACATAGGAGACTATAGCGCATACTCAATTGTTTTGCCCTCTGTCTATCTCGATTTCTGTCTATGCCTGTCTCTATCACTCTCGCCTCTGTTTCTCTCTCTCTCGTTGTCTCTCACTCTTACTGTTTCACAGTTTATTTTATTGTTTGTCTCTTTTTATCGCATTCAGTCCCCCTCTCTATATCTTTGCCTTTCCCTCCCCAACTCTTGCTATCTCAATGACTTTCTCTCCACCTTCCTCTCTCGTCTATCACATTTTCCCCTCCTCTGCATCTTTTATCTCTCTTACAGTCTCATAATCTCACTCCTAGCCTCCTAGTCACACAAATGCGCATCTTCACTTGGCTTGGGATTGATTTCAAGTTTTCACAAGTTTTCGCCATGTCCTTTGACCACTGTGCGCAGCATCTAAAAACTATGCAAAGTTTATGCGAATCTAAAATATTCGCACTGCACATGCGCATGCACTGCTAGCTCAATTGTTCAGATACATTTATATCTTAAATGCAGGCAAACTGGGCACTGCTTTGGCTGCTGCTGCTGCAGCCACTGGCCTGCGTCACATTTGTAGTGGCTGTGTTAAGTTGGGAGTCCGAGTCGGGAGTGGAGAGTCGAAAATCGTCTGGGGCTAAACCGTTTGCCGGCTGCTGCCTGATGCTATCAATTCAAAGTCAAATGGGGGGACAACAAAACAAATCGGCGCTGCATCTATAATGAGCCCCGTTCTGGCCGTGCCACAGATCCCCATGCAGCAGACCCAGAGCCGGGCCTGAGTTTGCGGCCCGAATCTCAATTGTTGGCCATATGGCTTTCGGGCCTTGGCCATGTTTTCTTGAACATGTGCTCATTGAGTTGTTGTTGCTGCTGTTGCTGTTGTTGTTGCACGATGTCTGACTAGGGACACCCACCCAATGCACACACACACACACACACACACACACGCAACGTTGTGCGTTGCCCTCAAGGTAATCGTCATCCGAGTCCAACTCGAACTGCGACTCGCAGTCGAATTATTTCTGTTTGCCTCAAAGCTGATCAACTGAGTACTCGACTCTTTCTCTCTCTCTCTCTCTCTCTCTCTCTCTCTCTTTCACTCACGCTCAGCCTCTCTCTCCCCCTCCCGCCTTCTCTGTCTGTCTCTGTGTTTACCTCATTGACTGCAAAGTTGTGGACTGCCGCACAATTGAATCGCTCCGGCCCATAAATGTCTTTATTATAAGCCAACTGCTTTCAGCCAATTTGTGGTCTCAACTACCTTCTTCTTCCACCACAGGCCCTTCTCTGTCTTCTTCTTCTTCGCAAGCTGGATTTTAACCGTTAAAACAGTCACTCGCTCCATGCCCATGGGGATTAATATCTTACGCAAGCAATTCCACAAATGAACTTGAAAACTATAAAAAGCGCGATGAATATTTAAAATGATATTCAATTATTTATGAACTTACATTCAAATCATTATAAAATTTGAATCCTTGAATTAAACATCGGGTATAAGAAAGGTGTATATAGTGCTTTAAGATAAGCGGATGTATTTAAATATGCATACATATATGTACTCTATAAGTAAGAGATGCTCCCCCTGTCTGTCTCTATTTAATTCCTTCACTAGTTCTCTCGCTTATTCTCGCCATTTCCCTCCTTCCCCTCCCTCCCTTCCTTTCTCTCTCCCTCTCTCTCTCTCTCTTTCTGATATATATTTATAGATATTACTTTCTGCATTTTGAGTATTCCATATATTGTGCCTATTTATAAATAAGCTCTTACTGAAATACTTTTAGATTATTATTATTATTATTATTATATATATATTCTTTAGAAGATTGAATAAATCCAAATATTATGAAAATATTATTATTTAATAAAAATATTGTAACAAAATTTTTATTATATATTCATTCGCTTAGAGAATATCAAGAAATTTATTGTTCAACGAAGTTTGTTATTTGAATAAATTAATAATTAAATTATTTAATAAATATTTTAAAACTCAGTTCCATACAAAATTTATTAGTGCCAATATTTTTCCAATAAATTTATTATTTTTGAACATTTGAAATTGAAATTGATTAAATAATTTGAAATTAAATTTTTATTGAATTTATTAGCAGATTTTCTTTTATATAAATTTAGTAATATTTTATGCTCTCAATGATTACATTTTTCTTTGCGCAAATCAACTTAATTAGAAGGTTTTTTTTTGCCGTGCTACTATATATAGATATTTATATATATATTTATATATACATACATACATATAAATCGTCTTAAGCAGCTTCGCGCTGACCCCAATTTCGAGCGGCATATGATGCTTTCCTTTAATTTAAGAGATTACTGCTAGCCACGGCAATGGCTGAGCTGAGCTGAGCAGAGCTGAGCAGAGTTTACAATAACTGTGCCAAAGTGCAAAATGCGCAACACCCACAAAACACCCAATTCCAGACACCACCACCAACAACAACAAGAACAACAACAGCAGGAACAGCAACAACAACAACTGCATTAAATTGCCCGATGCAGCGAATGGAGGCACAACAATTTCTTTAAACACAGAGCCCGGTCAAGCGAGCCACAACTTTGAGGCAGCAGTAATAGAAAAGGATTCGGACGCCATTGAACACCCGAATTTGCAATTTTCGAGTTAGGCTTCGTTTTGGCCAGCCAAGCAGCCCAGCAAATGGTGGGCGAGCAAATTATAGCCTTGCTGCTGCAAACGAGGCTAGCCAAAATCCAAAAGTTTTTCTCTTTTTTCATTTCTCGTTTTTGTTTTTGCTTTTTTTCTTTTTTGGGCCACGTTGTTGGCGTCTCTTTAACACTTAACACGTCAACGGAATAGCGCTCGTCAGCGATGCTTGCTTTGTTCTCCTGCTTAGCCGGTTAGTTCCCATCGACCCAAAACAAGAATCGTAATGGAAACAATGTTACGGTGTTTTTCCCTTAACTGACATGATTACCTCCATCGCTCTGCGAACGGACGGACAGGCAGACCATATACATAGCGGAGATTGGCCATGATTGTGCTCGTTGCCGTCGAGGCACTTGCCTCGCTATCGATTATTATCTATTTTGGCAGATATCGATCGTGATCGATCTGGGGCTGCTGCTGGTGCTGCTGCTGCTGCTGCTGCACCATTGCAAAAGGTTAAGTGGCAAGAGTATCTGGCAGAAATCTTAGCCACTTGCCGGCAGCATGCGTGCTTGGAAGGAGACCAATGTGCAGTCCACGCCTGCCTTCAGCCCACTGCACAAACATTTCCATTGCCATTCGTGGAGTTGTTAATGTGGCAAATGCAACAACAGATCCACATACCAGGCACCCAGGCAACTATCCATGTCTGTATTCGTGTTGCTGCCTCCCAGCATTTTGGCAACAGTCTCCTGCCAGTTGGATTCCAACTCGGTGAAGCTACAGTTGCATCACCTCAAAAAGCACGAAAAGTCATTAAAAAACTGCGCAGTTTTTAATATATATTAATAATTCAAAATATCTATTAAAATGTCAAATATTTAAAGAAATTTGTTTATAATTTAAATGATTTTTTGAAATGCATGTGAAATATTAAAAAACATTTTTGGATTTTGTATTATATACTTTAAATATTTTTCATGAACTAGAAAATAATTTTACATGAATTATTTAAGCAATTATTATATGTTTAAGAGCTTTAAATTTAAAATTATAAATCATAATAATATATAAATATAATTATATATTATATACTTTTATACCCTTATCCAATTAAAAATGGGAAATCAGGGTATAATGGTTTTATGAAAAGTATGTCACAGGCAGAAGGAGGCGTGGCGGACCCCATAAAGTATATATATTCTTGATCAAGGCGACGAGCTGAGTTGATATAGCCCTGTCCGTCCGTCCGTCCGTCCGTCCGTCCGTCCGTATGAACGCCTAGATCTCAGAAGATATAAGAGCTAGAGTCTTCAAATTTTGTATGCATACTCGTACAAGTTTACGCAGTACAAGTTTATCTTTTTCTTTTGGATAAGTCATCCGATTTCTTTTTTATTGAGAATAATCGATAAATTGATATTGTTTATTCAGCGTAACTTTAATACTTTTAAACTATAGTCTTCAGATTTAGTGTGTACATACATCTGATCAATACGAAGATTTTGTAATTTACAGATTTTGGATACCAAGCCCCCTTCGCCCCAATTTGCAAAAAATTAATTTTAAGTACTAGAGACTTGTGCTGGAGTGCTTGAAATGTATACACACTTGCAGATTATGATCACGTTCTGAAAGCTTCATGAAGATAGTCCGACTACAGGAGAAATTATTCGGCAACAAAGTTCGCATAGTATTGCCCACACTACAGCGCAGCCCAAGCGCAGTCGCTGCTTACTGCGCAGTTAGCAGAGCGCGTGCTTATGCGTGCGTGAATATCAGCTCTTTGTAGGGATCAGGGTATCTCCTAGTCGAGCAGTCTCGACTAGAGCTTCCTTACTTGTTTTTACTGTTTTATGATATAATGCGCTCGCCGCTATAGTCATTGCTGTATAGTCTCATAGTAAAATGATTTATCATATATTATTCATATATCGGCAAATCAAATGACATTTAGAGGGAAGGGATAATATTTATGATGTTTGGTGTGTACACACTCAAAAATTCAGTCATAGAACTTTCTCGTTCAGTAACCAAGCGTTTTTGGAGCAAGCATCAAGTAAGTCACCCGTGCTACGTTTTATGAAAAATCGAAAAAATTAACAAATCCTGCTGGATTCTCGATTTCAGGAAACTTAAAATCATGTTCGGAGACAATAATTGGAAGATGTTGCACATTAAGTATATGCCGAAGTCAAATCTCCGGCAAAGACGTCGTTCTAATAAAAAGATTCGCTTATTGCGCAACCCTGTTTGCAAATTGAAGGACAACGTGAATGTCGTGTATCGCATACACATTCTGCCAGCCAAATCCGACTGGCAGTACCGCTACTTCGATCTCAAGGTTCCGGCATATGTATACAAGAAGAACTTGGTTCAGCCAATATTAACAATGGAGCTGCTGGACAACATCATGAAGCTGCCTGTGGAGCAGGGCACGGACGTGTTTCAGACGTATGTCAATAATATGCTGGAATTGCCACATGCTTAAAGCGTGTAATATGTTAACTCAATATATTGAATTATAACATTGCATTGCATTTGATTTTTTTACTGTTGTTCAGGCATGAACATAGAATAAAGATCAATACGAAAATAAACACCATCATTGTCAAGTGTATTCGTTCATGGCCCTTCGAGCCGGATGAAGTGTATTCAGAATACTTCAATCCAATCCACAAGAAGAAATGTTTGTGAATAGTACAAAGTGAAGTGCTAAGTGTTATAGACTTTTGCATTGGCTTAACAACCCAAGCTGTGAGTAGAGGCACAGCAAGTTCAACCTGGTGATCAAAACAAAGAAACCTCCAACGGGTCAAGCCAATGGATCTATAATAAAAACAACAAACAACAACTGGGTGTCGTCAACCATCAATATTTAAAGAGTAATATATGATGGCATAATGGCAGAAATCAGGAATGTCGAAGTTGCCGACCACGCCATAGACACAAAGCAACTTTTTAGCTGGGAAACGAGACCGGAAACATCCAAGAAACAGCAAGAAAAGTTTTCATTTGGTCGAGCCCAATGGATGAGTTGGAAGCGCTTGTGGATAAAAAAGCTCTAAAAGTTAGGAAAGAAATGGCAGAAGTAACTGCTATCCTAGAGAGCAACAACTGCACAGATATTCATGCCTATAAAGGCAGGTTATCTTGCCGATGGAAAAAGGTCCAGTCTTAGAGGCAAGATATGGAGAGCATTCCTCCTGCAGCGACGAAATAGAAGAACTGGAGTGCAACGTCGATGAACTGTTAAATAAACTCAACAGAAAATGAAAAGACTTGCAAGACATAAAAGAAGACTCTCCGAAAAGACCGAGGCCGACACTTCCATACTTTAATGGAAATCCGAAGGCGTGGCCAACGTTCTTCGAGCAGTTCACCAAATAATTCACAACAGGAAGGATATCAGCGACAAGACTAAACTGATGTACCTGATAATGATGAAGGCAGTATCCGCAATTGCGTGAGCACCTCTGATAAGAGTGACAAGGTCACCGCTGATGAGATGACGCTATAAACGCATATCAGGCTGCTTTCGATGCAATAGTGTTCAAAAAGTGGGATTTCAACCCGCCGGCAAGCCTCCACATGGGAGGAAATATAACTAAAACTACGGAACAAGATAATAAAGTTCAAGTAGTAACAACAAGTATAGGTGAAGACAAAAGATCAATAACGAAGATCTGGGCTCCACTGAAACGGCGACTGGAAGTGCAGCTGAAGAGAAAAGCGACATTATCGACTCAAACTCTTTAGTGATGACCACAGCAGCGCAAACAGCAACTACAATTAATTCGGAAGAGGACTCAACTGGAAATAGCAGCAACATATTAAAGGAAACTACCATAACCACTACAAGCGATGCAGGTCAATCAGTATCAATAGCTGTTCCGAAGCATCTTCATCGAAGTAAGGTCGTCTATCGCTTGGGGGCTTTGGCTTCGGCAATTATGAAGCAAGCGACCACTGCCTCAACAGCTGCAATCTATATAAACTCAACAATTGATGACAGCTATAAGCGGCGGAAGTTCTTCAAAAAGGCTCGACTTTACTTGGCATGGGAACCTCCACCTGAGCAGAAGACCAAGTCAATGGCGGAATACTCGGTTTATCTGGAAGTCACACTTTCTGGGCACCGCCAAATGTTCAGAAGAATAAAGATCAATACGAAACTAAACACCGTCATAGTCAAGTGTATTCGTTCAACTGTTTTATGATATAATGCGTTCGCCGCTATAGTCATTGCTGTATGGGTCGGATCGCAGTCTAGTCGTGGTATCTCATAGTAAAATGATTTATTATATATTTTTCATATATTTATCGCATATTATTTATAAATCGGCAAATCAAATGACATTTAAAAGCTGCCACTAGAGGGAAGGGATAATATTTATGATGTTTGGTGTGTACACACTGAAATTCAGTCATAGAACTTTCTCGTTCAGTAACCAAGCGTTTTTGGAGCAAGCATCAAGTAAGTCACCCGTGCTACGTTTTATGAAAAATCTAAAAAATTAACAAATCCTGCTGGATTCTCGATTTCAGGAGACTTAAAATCATGTTCGGAGACAATAATTGGAAGATGTTGCACATTAAGCATGTGCCGAAGTCAAATCTCCGGCAAAGACGTCGTTCTAATAAAAAGATTCGCTTATTGCGCAACCCTGTTTGCAAATTGAAGGACAACGTGAATGTCGTGTATCGCATACACATTCTGCCAGCCAAATCCGACTGGCAGTACCGCTACTTCGATCTCAAGGTTCCGGCATATGTATACAAGAAGAACTTGGTTCAGCCAATATTAACAATGGAGCTGCTGGACAACATCATGAAGCTGCCTGTGGAGCAGGGCACGGACGTGTTTCAGACGTATGTCAATAATATGCTGGAATTGCCACATGCTTAAAGCGTGTAATATGTTAACTTAATATATTTTCACGTGAATTTAACATTGCATTGCATTTGATTGTTATACCGTGATCCCATTAAATACGGGAAATCAGGGTATAATGGTTTTGGGAAAGTATGTAACAGGCAGAAGAAGGCGCGGCAGACCCCATAAAGTATATATATTCTTGATCAAGGCGACAAACTGAGTTGATATAGGCCTATCCGACCGTCCGTCCGTCCGTATGAACGCCTAGATCTAGATTAATTTTAAGTACTAGAGACTTGTGCTGGAATGCTTGAAATGTATACACACTTGCAGATTATTATTATCACGTTCTGAAAGCTTCATGAAGATAGTCCGACTACAAGAGAAATTATTCAGCAATAAAATTCTCAAGGTATTGCCCACACTGAAGTGCAGCCCAAGCGCAGTCGCTGCTTACTGCGCAGTTAGCAGAGCGCGTGCTTATGCGTGCGTGAATATCAGCTCTTTGTAGGGATCAGGGTATCTCCTAATCGAGTAGTCTCGACTAGAAGAGCTTCCTTACTTGTTTTAAATAAATTTAACACTTTTTTGCTAAAGAATAATTTAAAAAACAAAGCAATTTTAAATATTTTTAATTTATTTATTTATTTATTTTTTTTTATACTGTGAGTATTTTATTAAATAATTTTGTATACTAAAAATTTAATATTTGTCATTTCATAATGAACATTTATTATCATTATTATTATTGTTATTTTTTATACAAAGCATTTTAGATTAATTTTGTATTATTATTATTTGCCAAACAAAGCATTTTTAATATTTAAAACTTATTATTTTCAATATTCAAACGCTTTTAACATTTAACTTTTTTTTACTAAAAATGTAATTTTAAATGTTTGAAATTTAATTATGAAAATTTATTATTATGTATATTAGTTTACTATATTTTACATATATTTGATTTAAGTTCTAAATTTTCAGCACTTAAGCATAATTATAAATGATTGAATATATTTTATATGTCTATAAAATTGATTTAACTATTAAATATATTTGGATTCTCTTTTATTTGAATCCTTTTTATCAAATTTTTTCATAAATGTCATATTCAAGTTTAGCATAAGCAAATTTTTAAATAAATAAATAAACATCAATATAAATAAATATCGAAAAAAACGAATACAAAATATATATACTAATAATAACTGAGTCGAAAAACGAATACAAAATGTATACAATAAAATATAAAATATATATAATCAATAACTGAGTAGGCTTTGGTCCACTGGCCTCGGGGCGAGCTGTTGGATCGTTGACTTTTTATGACTTTTAGTTTTTCGAAGCATCAACAACATTAACAATCGTGCCTGATTTTAAGCGTATCGACTTGTTTTAGGAAAATTTCCCGTTTTTATGTCAAACTTATTTTGAAAGTAAAAAAGAAAAAGTAAAAAAAGAGCAACACGAGGAACTTTCGCTGGGGAAGGTGCTGGATCTGCTGGGAAATACGTAATACCAATAGGGCAATTATCATCCAACAATGCCCGTCGAGGAGAAGGTGTTTTTTGAGGACCAGCCCGGAAGGAAGTTCGATCGGTGCATGGCCAATGGCATTGTGAAGGGCGGCGGCGGCTTTGTCGTGGGCGCGGTTATATCCCTATTATTTCTGCGTCGGCGCGTCTGGCCGATATTGCTTGGCACTGGATTTGGCATTGGGGTGGCCTACAAAACGTGCGAAAAGGATTTGGAGTCGTTTAAGTAAACTGTTCCAGATATTCACAAAATTCATCTATGCAAGCACACGCACACGCACACGCACACACACACATACAAAACTTTGGCCGTGCAATAATGTACTCACATGTATGTGTACATCATATGTACATAACAGTAGCTTTCTATATGTAAGGAGATATATAGTCAGAGAACAGAGCAAGAGCAGGCGCGCGCGACGAGGGCGATGGCGACGAGGAGGTAGAAGCAGCGGGTGAGCGAGCAGGAGAGCAAGCATGTCACTCACAGTATCTCTGCGCTCTCGGCCATCGAAGTTTTATGTTGTAGCTGTTACTTGTTGGACTGCCAATTAAAATTCAATAAAAAAATACATGCAATTCCAATGAAAATGATGCACACTCTTATCACAAAATGGGAAATCAGCAAATCGGGGCATGACTAGAAGCAATCAGTACGAGTTCCATGTAAAACAGTATCAGCAAGATCCGCAGAGGAGCAGTGAGAGAGAGAGAGAGAGAGCGAGAGAGAGAGAGAGGTAGGGAGAGAGCGGAGATTGAGAGAGAGAGATGGGAGCAAGAGAGTTGAAAGAGAGACTCTGCGCATGGGGCAAGTTAAAAATCTTTGGCCGGGTCAGCAACAAAGTCAAGTGCAGCGCGACGTGGCACAGATAAAGCGAGTTGCCTGCCTGCCTGGCTGGCTGCTTGGCTGGCACTCAAGGAGCTCACGTTTCGGCTGCAGTAGCCGCTGCCTCATGTTGCATGCAACCTGGTGCCGAGGCTCGTTTGCCCGTCACATAATCTGCTCCAAATCAAAATTGCTTATTAAACGTGGAGCTGTGGATAGCTGCAGTTCTCGCTGCGCCTACAGCGTCTCTCGCTCTCGCTCCCCCCTCTCTCTCTCTCTCTCTCTCGCTCTCCCTGTCTCTCTATCTTTGTCTTGCAGCATGTGCGTTGTGGGCGCCCGCAGCTGGCATTTGGACTGGCCATGGACATGGCTCTGACTCTGACTCTGCCTCTGACTCTGGCTATGGCTCTGGCTCTATGGACTTGCGTAGCGCCCAAAACGAATCTGTCGCCGCATCGCCAGTTGCAATGTGCCACGAAAATTGCTGCCGAATTCTGTTGCACAGTTGATCACGATTGCCTGGTTCGGGGCTCAATAAGCCAAACATCTTGATACGGATGCGGCGCTACAGGCTGCACATTGATCGACGATGACGATGACGACGACGACGACGACGACGACGACGTGCAAAGCTGCCAATGAACCGATACCAGCCGCTGGCTAACAATATCTGCCGCCCGCTCTCCCTATCCCTCTCGCTCCCTCTCTCTCTCGGTCTGGCAATTTCTACGTTTGCCCTCTGAACTCGATTGCATTTTGTATATATTATAATTGCCGGCCACGGCTTGGGCGCGTTATCTCTGAGAGAGTCAGTCGGCTGCCTGCCAGCGCCTGGTCACTCAGTCACTCTAGCCTGGTCGATGGCCAATGCAGATAGAGGAGACAGGCAGAGTGCTCCGCTTCCATTCGATGCGCTGCCCATTTTTCGTATCGCTGATCGTTGGCGAGCGCTGCGCTCCGATTCGGCTGCCACTTTCCAGGAAGCGGCAAATGGCCAAGCGAACGAAGAACTTGTCGCATTAGCACCACGTTGTGTAGCTGAAATTAATGCGATTGCTGATTGCATTTATGCTCGCTCCAAATAACGAATAGCAAACGCGATGCGATGCGATACGATGCGATGCGATGCGATGCGATGGCTGCTGGCCCTCGATGGCAGGCATCGTCGATGCAGGAAAGCGCAGCTAGCTACAGATAGATCAGAGACTTACAATGCATATAGACATCAGCTATAGGCACTTTCGAGAGTTTTTCCATGCTAAGCGAATCAGTGCTCACATAAGTCAAGTCCAAGTGCTGCCCATTTCTGTTTTTATTTAGGACAGTGCTGCCCACCTTACCAGCAGATGACATAGATCAAGCTGCACTGCGATTTATTGCATCTCTCCCCAAATAGTTGGTATTATTTGTATCTATTCAATTGCAGAGGACATATTGCCCATGTGGAACAGACTGAGAGAAGAGCTGCACCTGCTTACTTATCTTATGCTCATCATATAAACTAAATGTAGTTCTGTGATCATTTCTGTCAAATTTGTGCTGCCATATCGATAAGATCCTGTCAAACATTGCCACAGAGCAATTTGATGGCCTTCGATCTGTGGCAATGCTGAGCGCACAGTCGTTCCTTTAGTTCTCAGTCACATAATCAAATAATAAGAGGTACGTTTAGCTAGAGCTAAAAAGAGAGCAGACCTCAACACATGGCTGAGCAGGGTATCTGCTCGTCGGTCATAGCCGACTCTGCGAGCGCCGAGCTCCAGTTACCAAATTGCAAAATGACGACAACATGTGTTTGATTTTGATGGGTTGCTCGCTGAGCTGAGCTGAACTGAGCTGAGCTGAGCTGGCTCTGCTCTCATGGAAAGCTGCAAACGATCTTGGCAAAAAAGAGCAAGCAGTTACTACGACAACAGCAACAACAACAACAGCAACAGCAACAGCAGCAGCAGCAGCAGCAGCAATAGAAAAATGGAAAGGTTCCCAAGAAAATTTAGATCAATTTTCCTAATTTACTTGAGCGCAGCGATTGCGTGTCGTGGCGTGAAAAGCGGCACTTGAAAATTCCTACAGCGCCTGCAAAGGAGTCACAGTTGCTGCCCGACTGCCAAAAGGGAGTTGAAAAGAAGAGCCAAACTAACAGCGAGAGAGAGAGAGAGAGAGAGGGAGAGAGCGAGAGAGGGACGAGAAAAAGAAAAAAAATATAAATCACGACTCAAGTTTCGAAAGCGCGAAACTGTTACCAAAGCACTTAAACTTAAATTGGCCAGCGAAGACGACGACGATGACGACGACGACGTCGACGTCGACTAAGGTAACAGCGTAAACTGAGCCACAGATTCAGAAACTGCAACTCCAGCTACAACTGCAACTCCGGCCGCAGCGCAGCAGAGGCAAAAGGCTAAATTAGAAATAGTGTAGATAGATACGCCAATAGAATTTATAGCGGCTGCGCGTAGCCTGCGTCGCCATGATCATGCGGCATGAGCCTGCACCGCCATCACCTGCAGCACCGCCAACCGCCAACCGCCAAGCAGCCTAGCTGGCCAACTGTGGCTGTGTCTGTGGCCGGGCAGGTTAATTTTGGGCACGACGCCCAATGATGACGATGATGATGGCAACGCACGAAGCGCGGCCTGCCTTGGTCATGTACAGCGTGTAGAGCGTGTAGAGCGTGCACGGTCGCTGGCTAAGTTTAATGGAACCAATTGAAGATATTTTGTGGCCAAGTGATAAAGTTGTATGCCCAGCTGGTGGTGGTGGTGGTGTTGGTGGTGTTGGTGGGTGCCGAGCCCAGCCAGGCCTAGCCCCAGCCAGCTAGCCAGCTAGATAGGAAGCGGAGCAGCGTTTGTTCATCAACAGCTTCGCTGGCCATCAGCTGAGTCGGCCTCACCACGATCATCCATTAAATGATGCGTAAGCGTAAACGTGATCATGCGTTTGCCTGCCTTGAGTGCCTGGGCTCAGGCTGCCTGGGCTGCCTGCCTGCCACACTAGATTACACGATCTTGATACACAATGGTCTACACAGTGAGGTATCGTGAAGGAATTACTAAGTCGGATATCGGTAAACTACGACTTTGACTTTGGCTTTGGCTTCGTTCTTTGGGGCTCGGTCATCGTCGTCGTCGTCCTCGTCGGACTGCGGACTGCGGACTGCGGACTTCAGCTCTGAAATGTAACCGAGTTATGTGAAAATTGCTAAAGAATTTTCGTGCCTGGCTAAGGCTGTTGAGAGAGGGAGAAGGAGAGAGCACGAGCGAGCTGAGCAGCCTGAGGAAATTTTCAGCAAGCATCAAGCAATTAAAATAACTTGAGGCAAATATTTGCAAATGACGATTTAGAGAACTGTGTTAAGACATTTAAATATTTATTAAAAAACTGATATTTTTAGAGCTACGGAAATTAGAGCAAACGTTGAATATTAAAATTAAATAATGGCATATAATCAATTTGTAAATATTACTAGAAAATGAATAATTGTCGAAAAAATTGAACATGAATATTTATCGATGCTAATACAATCTTAGCTAAGAAAATATTAATATACATATATATTGAACAGTAAAAGAGAGTTGTCGATTCTTTTATGATATATATTATATTATAATTAATCGATATTATACAAATCAATATTTATGTAATAAAGAATGATGATCGATATTTATTGAGCTATCCTCAAAGAAGAAAATAGGTGCAAGCGATCAATATCGATATAATTATTGCATGCATAAATAAAAACATATATATTGTATATATCGACATTTATAGAATTATTATATTTTGAAAAATTCTTCTTCTACTTTTTTAGGTTGACCAATTGAGAATTTCTCATAAAGACTTGGTAATATTTTTTGGATATCGATCAATAAAAATCCTGCTCTAATTATAAGCAGATATTCGTTCATCATAATAAAAATAAAAATATTCCTTTAACATAATTAAAAAAAAATAAACAATAATAATAAAGAATTTCAAACTTTTTGAATTGAAATTATAAACTTTGCTTTGACTTTGTTATTTTTATTTTCAAGATTTTTCCAGAGTATACTATATACTATACTATTAAAAAATATTAAATAAATAGATCATTTTCAAAAGTGTCAGTCTTTGATAGTCATAGGTCAAAAATTCTTAACTATATATATTTTGTCAATTTTTATTTTATACACAAACTTAATTCAAAAGAAGTCTTTACTCGATTCTCTGATGATTTCAGAAGTTGATTTCAATAGAGCCTTTTAGGGCGAACTTAATCGATAATTTCTTAATTAAATTTCGTTCCGCAATGGAGCGAGTGAGTGAGCTACTGGCTCCGCTCGGAGACAATTGGGATTGGCTTCTGGGTCGGCTAATGCAAAATGCCTGACCTTACGCAAAAGCCATTTTGTGAGAGACGACGACGACGGCGACGTCGCTGCTGACGCGGACGCTGACGCAGACGCTTCCGCTGCTGTCGCCAATCAATCAAACGGACGTCGACGTCGTCGTCGTTGTTGTTGTTGTTGCGGCTTTTATTTATTTTGGCTCATTTTTACGCTTTATGCACTGCGCACTGGGCCGCAATTTGCTGCCTCCCCCATTTTCTGGTTGCTTTCTTGTTGTTTTCTTCCTCTGCTTCTGCTTCTGCTTCTTGCTCGTTTTCTTCGTGCTGTTCGTGCGCGTCTTGGCCTTCTGCTTGTTGCTGTGGCCATTAAATTTGATACCCACTTATTTGGCCAATAAAATTAACCTACCTCAACTAACCGGAGCCCCGTTCCAAGTGCAAGGGCCAGCTCGGCTTAAACTGTGCCGTCGTTTAACTGGCCCTCATGTGTGTGTGTGCGTGTCTGTGGATGTGTGTGTGTCTGTCGGGAACATTGGGTTGGTCGGGACGGCGCTGCCTCATGTGGGTAGGGCTCTCGTTTCGGATGCGCCTAATGAGCATTGGCAACCACCGCAGAATGTTTAGCAGCAAACTTATTCCACATGCAGCCGGGTTAACAGAGCTGCAAGCCAACAAGTCTTGGCTCTAAATGAAATAAAGATGGAAATAATCCATTAATAATCAATAATGGGAAGCGCAGAGAAGGGCATACAGAGGGAAGCGAATAACGAAGTTTCTGGTAAACAGAAGAGAAAAGGGGAGAGAAATGGAGAAATGGAGTGTAGAAAGGCAGAGAAAGAGGAAAATAAAGAGAGAGAGAGAGAGAGAGAGAAAGAGAGAGAGAGATAGAAAAAGAGATAGAGAGACCCAGAGAGATAGTCATAGAGTGAGACAGAGAGAGGGAGAAAGAGAGAGAGAGAGATAGAAAAAGAGGCAGATAAAGATTGAATGCGAGATAGAGAGACCATGAGAGATTGTTATAAAGAGAGACAGAGAGAGAGAGAGAGGGAGAGAGAGACGGAGAGACAGACAGATAGATATAGTGAACGAGAGAAAGAGTGACAGCGATACTGAAAAGAGAGAAGAGAGCGGGAGAGTTAGAGAGAGCTTGGCACAGATAGATATGGAGCAAAGGAGGGAAGGAAATACAAAGCTAGAGTTAAGACTCACATTGCTAATACTTTTAAGCACAGTTTGACGACTTCCCTTTCTCCCCATCTCTCTCCCTCTCCCTCCCTCTCTCTCTCTCTCTAACTATCTCTTCATCTCCATCTCTCCCTGTCTGTCTCTGTTGCTCTGCCAAATATCAGCCCCAGCGCTAGCTGCTGCACAGAAGCCCTGGCGACCCTTGAAGTAGGTGCGGCCCCAGTGCCGCCAGCTGCTCCAATCGGGCAGCTGTAAAAGGTGCGACAATTTAGACGTCGTCGCTGTCGTGGTCGCGCCTTGTCGACGTCACTCCAGGCCGAGGATGAAGCTGAGAGCTGAGCGCTGAGCGCTGAAAACTGGAAGCTGAGCTGGGAAGCTGGGAGCTGCCGCAGACAACGCACCAATTAAAGAGTCGATCGCAGCGGCTCTGGTAATGGGACTGCATTGGCAATCGGCAACGACTTGGGCTTGGGCTTGGACTGGGGCTTGGACTGGGGCCCGGCTCAAATTGGGGACAGGCAGCGACGGCTGCCCATTCACATTCACGTTCGCGCTCACTCGATTGTGCGAGTGTCCATTGTCACTTGTTGCAATAAATTGAAATTGACCAAAAGCGTGCGGTGCCACTTGGCTGAGATGCCTGCCCCTTGCCGGTGCGCGTCTCGCACTCGCACTCGTGGCACTCCACATTACTCATGGTGCCGCATGCGGCATGTATCTTGTTGCAAGTGCTTTGGGCTTTTGGCTTTTGGCTGTGGGCTTCGGGCTTCGGGCTTCGGGCCCGATTGGCTTGACAATAAATGTCAACACTTTGCGGCCGCTAATTTATTTGCACGCCTGATGCGTGCCCCATCGCTGGCGGCCAGCACTTCTTGTTCGCCCCAGAGCGAGGGGGGGGGGGGGCGTCGGCATCGGCATGTTGCAGCTGACTCTGCGAATGGGCATGCTCGTTATGCGGCACTAAACATGGAGCACTTTCGCGACCTTGAACCCGAGTTGATTGCGTGAGCAGGCGAAGGATTTGCATTTCCATGTGCATACAAGAGGTGTTCGAATGTTATCGTTATCGCCATGCGTGCTGTTATCGGTATTCCTTTCCTTCTAACAGCTGTATGGAATTATCTTTATTTTGTTTCCTTTTTTTAAATCACTAACTTTGCACAGCTTACTTTTCTTTTCCTCTCGACTTGTAGTTGTATTTATCGATATTTGCTTAGCCAGTTATATATACAGAGTAAGTTCAGATTCATGTCTCACTGTGGATGTCTTTGTTTCTAGTTTTTTTCAGATTTATTTTGTTTGCATTGCTAATCTTGCTCACATTTGATTTCTTCGCTTCGATATATATCGACTTTCTATAGTTCCTTTTTCTGCATTGGCTATTTATATTTTCCTCTCTTCTTCTTGTTCTCTAATGATGTTTACCCACATCTGTTTCGGTTTGTTATAATGCATCAAATCCCTGCACACCTTATACTCTTCATACAACTCGTTTCTTGATCATTCCTCTCTTTATCTCTATCACTCTCTCTCTCTCTCTCTCGCTCTCTCTCTCGCTCTCTCTATCCATCTATCTCTCATCTGCATTTTCTTAGTTTGCATTTCTTAAGGTTAGCGCGTCTGTTTCATTCCTTTGATCTGGCCCAAAAACTTTCTCAACACTTTCTCTCCCTCTCTCACTTTGCCCTACTCTCTCTCTCCCTCACACATGTGCCTCTTCATGCCATTTATCGTCATCGCAATAGTTTTATAATTGCTAACAACCTCCTCGGCCAGGCCCTTGCCCCTTTGCCAGTGCCCGAAAAACTGAAGAAAAAAAAAAAAAAACAAAACAAAGCAAAAACAAAAACACAAGAAGAAAGAAGGGAAAAAATGAGGTTGTAGGCAACTTTGTTGGAGCAGCTCTCAGGTCGGGAGTCAGCGAAGCGCGGCAGCAACCAAAGTGTTGGCCATCCACTGGACAGGCCCAGGCACAGCTACAGGCCGCCGTCCTCGCTGCGCGGCGTCGCTGTCGTCATCCTCGTGGTCGGTTGGCTGACACGCGGCCGCCGCTGATGGTCAGAGCCAAATGTAGCCGGCGTCCAGTGGCCAGGCAATTAAAATTTTGCGGCGACTGAAGGCAGCCGCTGCTTAAGAGAGCCGACGGTCCGCACTCGTCGACAGCGGCTGCGTCCCCTCCGGCCCTCCGGCCCGTCCCCTCCCCTTTGCCCCTTGGCCGCCCTTGCTATTCCCTTTTTGCCTAAATAAGTCAACTGTTACGACGGCAACGGCGACGGTGTTGCGGCCAAATGGGCGTATGAAATGCAATTAAATTAAATTTGCAGTTGCAAGTGTTCGTCGTGGCAGCAGACGATGAACGGAATAGGTGAGAAGAGCACCAGATAGAGCGAGAGAGAGGGAGAGAGAGATGGCGTGAGAGGGAGGACAGCAGCAATAGAAAGGCGAGACGACGCAGAGCCGTAGCTGTGAGCGAGACCACAAACAACTTGTCATAATGACCAGTGTCAATTTAGCATAATTAACGTTTAATTGAAATAGTTATCCGAACTGTGCGCATCCTTGGTGCCATGGGAGGAGCCAGGAAGGTGCCGGGGAGGGGCCCCAGGGGATGGCTATTGAGCGGCCGAGGGGTAGTCCGGAGGCGTCAGTGCGTGACATGGGAAAAGGCCAATAAGCACCTGTCTCTATCAACAGATCAAATTGAATTCACTCCCAGCAGCAGCAGGAGCAGGAGCAGCAGCAAGTGCATAATAGCAGTTGGCTATACCATGAGAGAGGACGAGAGTCAAATATTGGATGCAGATGCAGCTATAGACATACATATACATATACATATATACATATATACATATATACATATATACATATATACATATATACATATATACATATATACATATATACATATATACATATATACATATATACATATATACATATATACATATATACATATATACATATATACATATATACATATATACATATATACATATATACATATATACATATATACATATATACATATATACATATATACATATATACATATATACTTGTACATTTTATAAGTATTTCTGTGGCTTTCATTATAACCTCTGCATTACTCACTCTTGGGAAGAGGGTGTCTAAATATAGCTGTGTTTATTTAGCCCTACCGAAACCGGAATTTATATACATACATATACGTAAATCTGTTGGTTAGCCTATATATTTTAGCATCTTTATGCGTACACCTACATACATATAGATATATTCATTGATTACTCCACATTATATTTATGTATATATACATACATAGATATATCTGTATTTCCGACTTTTTCACCATATCTCTCAGTGCCTGTCTATCTATTCTCTCTCTCTCTCTCTCTCTCCCTTGCTCTCTGTTTTCGATTTTCCCTCTTTACTTTCTCTACTTCTTTCCCCCACCTTGCTTTGCGTCCTATCTGTCTGTCTATGCTTCTCCATATGCCTCTGCCTTTTACTCTCACGCGTCTTTTATAAATCATAGAGCATTCGCTATTCGGCTTGCTCTATTCGCCTTAGCCCCCAACATTTCCCGCTCATGTTTGTTTTTGTTATTGGCCTGGTCTATATAAATGTCATTGGAGCTTGTAGATGTTTTATAGCCAATTATGCCTGACAGCTTAACTGCATGTGTGACTCTCCCCCCCTTTCCCCCTCTCTCTCTCCCTCTCTCTCTCACTCTTTGTATGTGTTTGTTCTAAGAATGTTTTTTATTTCCCTCAATTTTCAAATGTTTGCAAACTGTCCTATTCCTGTCTCTCACTCTCGCACTGCCTCCCCGCCTCCCGCCACGCCCCGCTCCGCACTGTGTGGCATTCCTATAGGTTTTGTGGCACATTCTGTGTGTTGCCTGCCAACCAGCCTATCGATAACAGTTGATAAGCCGAGGGCTCGCTGCCCAGCAGCCACCCACTGCTGTGTTGCGTTCCTTAAAAGGTTTTCCGTGTAGCAGCGATAATATGGTTAAAATTGAATAACTGCACATGCATACATAGGGAGAGAGAGACAGAGAGAGAGAAAGAGAGAGAGAGAGAGGGAGAGAGAGAGAGAGAGAGCGAGATTTGGCAATCGATCGACTGCTGTTGCAGCTTCCTTCCCTCTAAGCTGGAAGTCAATTTTAAGCAGATGCTGTTGTTGTGGTGCCACACACACACACACACACACGCACAACTCACACACACACATGCACACACACATTTACACAGACCGAATCAGCGAAGCTTAAAGTTGGCTTAAGGTCCATGAGGCCTTTTGGCTTAATCCGCACTTTGGCGCGTTTCTTAGCAGCTTTAAGCCAAACCCCTCGCACCTTCACACTGGCAGCAGATAGTTGGTGGTGCCGGTGGTGCTGGTGGTGCATGGCCACCACTTTGTTTACAAAAATTATGCAAACTATGCAATTGTTTTAATTTGCAACGTTTTCTCTGTCGTTTTTCTGTGCTTGCAATAAATTTAACGCCAGCTAGCCAGATCCAACAGAGAACCCCATACTAAGACATGGACTGCCCCAAGGCACTGACTGAGGGATTGTCGGACTGACTGAGGGACGGAGGCACTGAGGCACTGAGGGGCTGTCGGATTGAGGGACTCACGGGGCTGTGGCTGTGGCCAAGTGCGCTCCGCGTACTCGCTAAGTATGTCTGAACTTATTCAGATCGTTTGTTCAATGTCCGTTAAATTTTATCGCAACATTATCTTCACATTTGAGACGAATGCCACGTCTCAAGAACTTTGTGTATCTGCAAATTGCCCGCCGGATAAGATCGCGCGGCAGTCGCAACTTTCTTTTCACACTTGATAAATGGCATTCGACTAGAGCTCAAGGGGCAGCCTTTTTATTTAGACGAGACAGAGACAGCTGTCTCTGCCTGCTGTAGAAAACTCTATTAGCTCTATTGACATAGTTCCTGACTGCTGTCGGCTAAGCTGTAGCCTGTAGGGGTAGCTCATAAGCTGGTTGGGCATTTCAGTGAGGGTAATCCTAAGAGCGATTGCCATACAATGCAGGAAAGGGTCTGTCATCACTCCATATAGAAAGGGGCTTAGCCTAAGCGAGATCGGTCCAAGGGGCTGACGTAGAGGAAGACTCTAATTCGTTAGATCATAGGCGAGAGGGTTAGATCTCTCTCTATCTCCCTCTCGCTCAACTTGGTGCGAGCTTAGGAATCAACTCCCTCTCCCTCTCACGTATGCCCTGCTCTCTTGATTCGACTGCTAGTGCCCAAAACTGGGCGACAAACAATTTTAAAGTCAATTTGTGAGTTAAAGTTCGGCAAGAACAATGGCCAAGGCAGTGGCACACATGCACAAGCCCCAGTCCCAGGACTCGACCCCGGCTAAATGGATGGGCGGATGGCTGCTTGATGGAATGTTTATGTGCAAGTGTGTGTGTGTGTGTGTGTATGCGGCTTGTGGCTCTGGGCCTTGGCTCTGCCTCTGGTTTTGAGTCTTGGCTTGATTGAAAGCTCTAAACATAAATCGCGGCATATTTTAATGCGGCTGTGCGCCACTTGACTCGATTGCACAAGAACAACAAAAGTTGTGCTACAATTCATGCATGAAACATGACGCGCTCCTGATATATTTCCAGCCAGCCGCAAAAGCCGAACGTTGAAATCTGCCAGGGTGTTGGCTGTGAGTGGTTAGAGCGGAAGGAATTGCTATATAAGAGCGCACCACATGCACTGTGAACATAGCAGGGGCTCGTTTGGAATGGCATTTCGAGTAGAGGAGACCATTTCAGAGAAGAGACGAGATGAGGAGAACCGAGAAGAGAAGACAGTGGGCAGCATATGATATAATTTCATGGCTAAGCAAATATCACAGTATTCCAATTGGAATCTGCTTGGGTATTTCATTCTGTAAGTTGATGCATAAACAAAGCTATATATATATATTATATAATAGTACGACATTTATTACATAATCGCAATTGGATTACACATAGATGCTTAGCTTGGATAGTATTGGTTAAGCATCATTATAAAGCATATACATTTAAAAACAATTCCAATTGGAAACCGCATAAACTTTCGCTCAGTGCATTAGTTAGTTAGCGTCATCATAGAAAATAGATACATATATAGACGATTTCATTGCAAATCACATCTTGTGCGATTCCAATGGGAATCTGCTTGGATATTTCACTCAGTGTATTGGTTAAGCGATTGACGTTTTATCGGGCCAGCAGGCAAAACTTAAATGTTGACTTCAGCGCGTTCTTGGCAGCATTCCTCCGTCTGCTGCTGCTACGACATCTATGCGAGCATCGCGTCGTCTGCGTCTCAAATTAAGCAGCTCCCTTCCCCATTGGGCCTCCTGCCATCGGCCCATCGGTGGCTGTGGCCTCAAATCAGAGGCACGCAGGTGAAAGCATTTCTAATGAGCGCGTTTTGGCATTTGGCAACCGATGCGAAGACGCAGTCAGCAGAAGGCAACGACGCAGGCAGCGTCGACTGGGTTTGAGCTGATGGCACGCCATGGGCGCAATTATTGCAACTTCAATAAATTTTCGAGTTGATTACGCACTGAGCGAAATTAATCGCTCGCATACGTCATGCGGCATGCGGCATGCGGCATGGGGCATGTGTGCGCCGGACTGGGACGTTGGCAATTGCAATTAAGTGCGACTTGGACTGTTCGACTGTTGGACTAAGGGCGGCTCGGGGAGGGCAGCAAATTCTAGGAAATTATTCACACTCATTAACATATTTACACCTAAAAACGAACGCTGACAAATGACAAAGAGGCGTGCCGGTCTCTCTCTCTCTCTCGCTCTCTCTGCCTGTCTCTCTCGCTCTTCAGTTCCAGTTCCCAATTAGACAAACGATCTCTGGCATAGCCGCATCGCTTTGCCATTTAAGCCTTTTTGTCAACTGGCCCCCGGCTGCAGTTGTCGTAATCGGAGTGGTATCCATACTCGCACTCGCACTCACACTCATGCTCATATTCATAGTCGTAGCTGCCTGCCGATTACGATTAATGAGCAGGCACTTAAAAATGTTCATGGCACGCGCTACGCAAAGCTAAAGTCAACGAAGCCAAAGCGATTTCTTTGCTTTTGGGGCTGGTGCATCGGGTTTATTAAGTTGTTGCCAGTTGTTCAACACCTGCCCAGTGGCAAGTGGCGAGTGGAGAGTGAGGAGAGGGGAGTGACAGGAGTCGCGCTGCAGATCGCCGCACGCAGCTGATTGGCAATTTGCTGCTCTCGGCTCTCAGCTTCGTCTCTCATTTGTCTTGGCCGCAAATCCAAGTCAATGCACTTGGCAGCTGCCGGCGGCCAATTAAGTTGCAGGTCGCGGCTAATACGTAGCAGACAGAGACCGCAGCTCAAAGCCAGCCAAACAGTAGCCGTCTGACTCTTGGACTCGCCGACTCGACGGCTCTCTGCCTCCAGTTGGAGTCTGTTGTGACGTATTTGGCCATTGACAGCGCCTTAATGGATTAACATTTGTCAGTGTCGTGTTAGGCAGCCACAGTGCCTGCCCCACAGCCCCACAGCCCCCGCTGGCTACGGTTGCCCACTTTCCGAGCCCGAATTCAAAGCTGGGCCACGGCTTAAGATTGAGCCTTATTTGCATGCAGTCTGTGGCTGCGACTGTGGCCAGAAGGCACGGCAGAAGCCTTCGATTGGCCCGGCCCGACGCCAGCAGCCGCAGCTTTGCCTCTGGCTTATGTGTAAATATTGTCATCATCGCAGCGCTGCGACTCGCTGCACCTCGGCAGCCAGGGTATTTAATGGCCAGCGCACAAATCGCCAGGGCTTAGCTGAAACATTTCAAAATCTGCTATTAATATTTGCCAAGCGCGGCTCGAGTCGCACACCTGAAGAGTCCAATCAGAAGAGGCGTCTCTTGGCTCTCGCTGAGTTGCAATTTCTATTGATGTCCATGTCAGGGGCGTAGCGAGCTTGTCGATAAAGGGGGCTGATTTCCATTGGATCGCCCACTTATCTCGTATATTTGACTCTTTGGGTTAATCTAAGTCCTGGTTTCTTAATGCACAGAAGGAAAAGAAAAGCAGTTTAACAAAAGTTGTTGATTTACACCCCACCCAAACTCCTTGGCCACGTCACTGCTCCATGATCTTCACAATTTCTTAATTTTCTTATTAGGTTATGATATTCCTAAGATCGGCAAAGATATATTCTTTATTAAGATATATATATATATATATATATATATATATATATATATATATATATATATATATATATATTATTATCGCATTTTTTAGCTTTTGTAGCGCTTTTGGCTCTAAGCCTTACAGAAATAATTATTTAGGCATTTGGATAATATTTGATAATATGTATGACATATATATATATATTATGCCGGGGCGATACGTTTCCTGTCTTTGCCTTCCATTACAACTGGTGTCGCTTAATTCATTCACGAACCTTGTTCTTGTTCAACAGTCTATGACCAAAACACATTTCTCACTTCTTCTGTCAAAACCTCCATTTCTGGTCGCATATTCTTGCTGATCCAAAGCATATGCGAAGGGCATAACTAGCCCTCTCGCCCTCACTCAGCGCCACCCGGGACCACGCTCAGCAACAGCAAATAGTACGAACTGCAAACTTGTAGACCTTTTTTTAGACTTTTGCTTATAACGTTAGGTTTAATTTCAACTGGAAACTTTGAAGCCTCTTTGAGATTCAAAGTGGAATGATATAATAAACGGTATATAGTTCTTTTTGGAAACCAATAGATGATGTTGTCTGATTTTGGGTCTACTGCAGTTCGTGTAACTATGCAGCATGGGCAAAGCTAGGCCCATTCTCTGCCACAGCCAAATCCAATTTGATTTCTCCAGCTTCAACAGAGTCACAGACTCGACTGGAATGTGCTTTACAGCACCTTGAGACTACAGGAATCCTAAAGAGCCAACTTGGACACGCATTGAACGAAGCTCAATATTATTTTGCTCTACATCAGCTTGCATTAATTCGATTGGCTTCGCCTCACGTATTTACGCACTTAAGTTCGACACTTGCTAATCGCAGCAAATGGTTAACTATAGCTAGCTGCTGTTGGCCATGCGCGTAATGAATGGCTGTGCAGATGGAGTATGGACAGCCTTGCCTGATAGCATTACACCTGAGCGCAGCTGATGGCCCTTCCGTGGGGATGTGAACGGTAGCCAATCATTTAGCTGCTAACTGGAGAGCCATTTGGCATCTCTCTATCTCGGCGCTGGGTGCTACAGCCTGTCTTATTAGTAGCAGGAGAATAGGCAGAGGGAGAGGCAGAGGCAGAGGCAGCCTGAGACTCACTTAGCCAATTGGCTGGGGCCGCTAGGCCTTTAGGCCACTGTCTGGTCTGACGCACTTTGCGGCAACTCCAACTCCAACTCTGAATCCGACTGCAACTGCAACTGCAACTGCGGCAGTGGCAATAACTTGCAGCACGCCAAACTCATATTAATTTTAATGATATAATATGAAGAGACACGCTAAATTGTTTACAAGCCACGGGCTGAGTCGCCAAACTGTGTTTCGCCTATCATTAAGCGGCATGCGGCATGCGGCATGCGGCAAGTAGCAAGTGGCACAGAATGCACACCGAAAAGGGAGAGCACGCCAAGCACCGAAAACCGAGAGATGGCCAGCGAGATGGTCGCCGATGCTCAGAGGCGCTCATTAACATTTTTAATTTTATTTTATTTAATTATACAGATGTTTATAGCTTCCGCCGATGCGTTGCATCTCTCCCAGCGCTAAACTGCGAACTAACACACGCACACACGCACACACACACACACACACACACTGACAGACAGAGCTGGCCGTTTTTTATAAATTATAAGTTAAGAGCTGATTACACGCACTATAAACGTTTTTTTTCACGCCGCGTCTGCGAACTGCATCGGCTGAGCTTCGACTCGACACGTCTTGGTTTGGCTCCTGGCGAGAGAGCTGGGCCGGGGATCGGACAGGGAGCGGGCCTGGGGCTGTGCAGCGGCCGTTTAATTGATTGGCCGCTAGGTGGCTCGCCTGTGCCCAGTGCATGCCTAGTTGGTATTATTTATGAGCCCGTTGTATGTTTACTGCTAGTTAACAGTCCCTCCGGCTGTCCGTCCGTCCACCTGTTCGTCCGTCTGTCAGTCCGCCTGTTCCTCAGTCAGTCATAGTCCGAGTCGCGTCGACAGCACATTATACAAATTAATTAGCGCTCGGCCACTGAGTGCTCTGTGAATAGCTAAGAGAATGCGTGTGAGTATAAAGAGGCGAGCGTACGAGTCTTAATGAGAGTGAGCAGGAGCGTAAGTTTGAGTAGAAGTTAGTAAGATTTCAAGTGAATGTGCGTAGCAAGCAATACGGCTGTGAATATGAATATGAGTATGACTATGAATGAGACGATAGGTATAAATATGAGTATGATTATGAATATTTGTGTATTGATATGAAAATAAATATGAATATTAGAAGAATTTGTATATGAATACGAGTTTGAGTGTATGCTTGAGTATTAATATGGCAATTAGAATTATATTAATAATGAATATAAGCGTGAATATTCGTAGGAGTCGAAATTATGTTGAGTATAAAAATGAGTATCTATATGAAAAGGCTCACGAATATGAAGAAGAATATGAATATGAGAATGAGTATGTGTATGAGTGTGAATATAAGTTTTAATTGTGAATTTGAGTATGAGTCTGAAAGTATTATAAATCTGACTATGAGTAGAAGCATGAGTACGACTATAAGTCCAAGTATATGAATGTGAATATGGATATAAATATGAGTTGAATATGAATGAGTAAAAGTGTGAGTAAGACTGTGCATTAGTATGAAGCTGAACATAACTATGAGTATGCATAGCTTTTGAATAGTTTGAATGCGAGTATGAATATGAGAATGAGCATGAGCATGAGTCTGAGCATAATTACGAGTATGTAGTCATATTCATATGAGTATCTGCTAGTTAAGCCTAAAGAATTCATATTCCGACGGCTCTGCATAAGCCGGAGTGGATTTGTTTTGCTTGAATGCTCCTCAGAGTCTGACACAACTGTACCGACTTGGGTGAGGGGGGAATAGGCTTTTGACGGCTCCTGCGTGAGCGACTTGCCCTTGAAATTGGACTCAGTGGTGCAAATAAAATGTTGTCAATTGCCAATTGATGAAATTCCTTGCCTAAATGTTTTAAAGTGCCACTGGCAATGCGTCCTTTGGTCCTTCAGCCACTTGATGGCTTCAATGCCGAAATGAGAATCAAGTGCGCTGCTTTATGCCAATACAATATACCTACAGCACGTACGTATGTGTGCATCTATGTAGCGTATGTAGTCGACATTACAAACACACATTTACACAATTACGTGCAGACGGTGCTGACACACAGCACAGCCTGGGCACAGAACTCTCTAAACTGTTCAGCGACATGTGCACAAAAGCCGCAGATAGTACATATATGTTATCTATCTATCTTTATATATAGATAGTACACATATACATATATATATATATATATATATATATATATACATAGGTAAAGCGTTGCGTATACGTCGCGTCGTACGGTCGGGCATTTGTATCCGGCAAAATATCTATCAATGCGCTCTCGGTTATTCATCAACGAAAATGTCTAAATTATTCAAATGGAAATGTGGTACGCTCGCTGTCTCTATCTCAGACTCCAGTGCTGTTGCTGTTGCCGTCGCCTCAATTCTCAATTTTCCTGCATTTCGATTTCCATCTCCCTTTGAATTTGGCTCTGCTGCTGCTGCTTTGTGTTTGGGCCAAAATGCGGACATGGCTATGGCTGAATTGATGAAGCGGCAGCAGACCGACAAACCGTTGGACATATTACGTACACTCGTTCACTTCTGGGCGGAGTGGGCGTGCGGGCACGGTATGTGTGTGCGTGTGTGCGGATCCTCAACAATGGCTGTGGGCCTTCTGCTGCCACTGCTCCTGCTGCTGCCTAGTCAAATGGGTTTCCGTCAAGAGTGCTGTCCGCTTTTGTTTGTATATAATGTTTTGTTGGATTTATGTCTAGCAAACGCTTTATATAAATATGTGTGCAGACAGCTCGAGTAGCCACTGAAGCTAGACGGCCGCACACAGCACCGAGGATGACTCAATAAGTAGTTGTCGAATGTGCAAAGCACAGACGAAATATGCTGCTGAGCACGCTCACTCTCTCAGCTGGCGCTTTGCAACACTGCCTGTGAAGCATTGAACACTGAACAGCACTCCGCAGTTGCGAGTTGATTGATTTACTTATTATATGGATAATTTCAAATAAAGTGACTTAATTGCCTTCAACGTCTGCATCAAGGGCGATCCAAAACAGCTGCTTGATTTAATTAATTACAAATTATTTTTGTCTATAAATTAAAAATGAATTTTATATTAAGCCCAATAGAAGTCATGAAAATAAGGAATGCTCCGCATTAATATATTTAGTCTGAAGTCGAAGAAAAAGAGTTTGAAGAGACGCAAGTTAAGTCAGACGCTTGATTTTTCAGGTAAGTTGAGCCTTTCTAGCCAGCAATATGTACCTAAAAGTGAATATTATATATGCTTAAAATATTATATAAGCTTATATTATAAAATAGTATACACTTTTAAAAAGAAAATAAATCTATAAAATAATCAATTTTCCAACACTGCAACTTTGTAAGTTGAGTCTTTAGTTATAATACTTATTGTTCTAATATATTTATTATTCTTTTATTACTATATTATATTTATATACATTTAATGTACATTTTACAGATTCACAGAGTTACAGATTTACATATTTATATCTGTGTCACATATGAGTTATTTATCAGCTTGGCAGGTTTTTAGCTCTTCCTCTTTTCGGCACTTAGTCTCCAAATTTATATATCCTATAATAATTCTCTCTAACTTGTGACTGATGCATATTCATAGCTCTGAATACATCACTTATATTTTTATAATTTTGCATTATCCAACACTGCTGGCAAGGGCTCTTTCATATTTCGATTTCTCTTCAAAATTTACAGAGTGAATTGTGAATAATTTTGGCATTGAGGAATTCTGAGATTTATTGAATTTACAATTTTCGTGGCTACTCTCGCCTGAGGCCACACACACACACGCACACTCACGCACGCACTTGTGTCTGCCTGTGTGTGGGTGTGTGTCTCATTTCCATGCGAGTCGCATTCGCAATGCCCAAAAGGTTTTTGCCTGTAATTTCGGCGCTGGGGGCTAAAGTTCCATTTAAAAAATTCAATTTACTTGTCTGGTCTGGTTGCTGGCTTTGGGCTTTGGGCATTGCGCTTCAGACTATGGGCTGCTGTTCGCTTGGAGCGTGTTTTGTGTCGGCTGCTGCGAGCCACGGTCAGGTTGGCGTTAATTTACTGTTATGACGTCAGCAGGAAACACCTTGAACAACAATTGGCAATGCCAATGTGATTGCAGTCGAAGCAGCGAGCTGAGCCGCTTGTAATTGCTGTGGCAGCGCCTGCCCCGAGTAGGCGTGGCAGCTGGCGCCGTCCACGTCTTCGATGTCGCCCAGCATTGTCAGGGGCAGGGGCAGGGGCAGAGCCAGAGCCAAAGCCAAGCAGCTTCACAGCGTTTTTGTGCATGTCAACGATGTTGCTGCTACTGCTGCTATTGCTGCTGTTGCTGTTGCTGTTGCTGTTGCTGTTGCAGGGGCAGCGGGCAGGATAAAATGCGCTGTTTACATTCTCTAATTTCGCTTGTTCATTGTCCAGCGAAGCGTTCGGCGTGCATCCCCACACATGCTGGACGAACAAAGCATTTGGTCAGTTGACCGCGACCCCAGCCAGCAGCCAGCCAGCCATCCTGCCCCTATCGGTGCGAGTCGAAAGGCTCGAAAATGAAGCCGAGTAGCTGTAGCTGTAGCTGTAGCTGTAGCTCATGGCAAACACACACAGCTCACACTCAGCCAGCGACGTTTTCTTTTGGCCGAACATCTTCTCTTTGCTTTTCATTTGGATGCTGCGCCTGTTGCCTGCTGCCTGCTGCCTGCTGCCTCTTGCCGCCTCCTGCTTGCTTGCCAAGAGATTTCAAAGTAATGTTACATCAAGTGGAAAGCACTTGCCCACACAGTGAGCCACTGACTGCACGGGCCGTGCCATAGAGGCATAGAAGCATCCATGTACGAGTTGCTCCCGATCCCTACACAGCCTCACCTACCCACCTCCTCACCCCTCAAGCTGCGCCTCTGTAGCAAGCAACGCTGGCAATTCGCTTTGTTCTTCTGCTCAGTCAGCACTTTGCAGTCCGTCGCAAACCTTTTTTTCCCTCTCCGAAGCCTGAATGCACTTGTCGTAAAGCCCCCCCAAAAAAAAGCCTACCAAAAATTATCTGAATGGGCAAATCGAAGTCGAAGATATATGCAGCTCTTTGTAGACTGAAATTTAACACTCAATTTCAGATTGGGGCTTTAAAGGCTTGGGCAAATGCTTTAATCGTGGTGCATTTCATTCATTTCAAGACTGGATGACTGCAGAGCTCGTAGATTGCGATTTGGGCAATAAGGAACTAGTTCTTTTACTACCAACTTGTTCAGTCCTATTAGCTCCACAAGGAATCCCCTAGATTCTGTATGCTAGTCGATAGAAGTTAGCAAAAAGCATTTATGATGCTGCTCATGTAAGTCCAGGACTGAGCTCCACTCGAATATGTAGTGTTAAAGTGAGCTATTTGGGAGCTCAGGTAAACGAACTAGTTCCACAAATAGCCCAGTGGAAGCAGATAGAATGGCTGTATGGCTGTGTCGCCAAGGCAGTCGCATAGCTAAACTACCCTGCGGCGCAGCACAAACTAATAAGAAACTATATAAAAAGGAGCGAAAAGTAGATGGAAACCAAAAACAAACACTGTGAAACAGAAGCCGTTGAAATGTAGTAGAAAATTTCATTTCTGTCGACAAGCGAATTTTTCAATGTGTCGTCGTTGCCCGTTCGTTGTTGTTGTTGCTGTTGCAGTTGTTGTTGCAGTTGTTGTTAGCTTCACTAATAAAAGAGCAGCAACAAATATAAAAACATGCTCAACAAAGACTTGTCTAATTCGCACAAATGGCAAATGTAAACGAATTTCCTATGTTCATTAACCAATGCAGCTGGCGTAGCTGCTGACGTCGCCGTTGACGTCGCCGTTGACGTCGCCGCCGCCGTCGCTGTTGCTGTCGCCGCTGACAGCCTCAGCCTGCACTTGTCTTTGTGTCAGCAGTTGAACGTTTTGTTGCCCTGTTGCCAGCCACGTCGCTTGAGCGCTGCAACATGATACTATTTTTATTAGCCTGACACTGCGAATCTCTTGTGTGAGCTCATTTCTTCCCAGCTAGACAAAATCTAGCGGGAAAAGCCTGAAGTCTGTACCAAGATCCAAGCAAGTATCCAATACTCGAGGAAGGAAAACTAACAACGTTTGCCAACACTAGCCATATAATATATACATCAAAGAGTTAGAGCTGGGCACAGTTCAATGAAAGGCAACACCGAATGATAACTGTGAATAGCACAGTAGAGTCCGGCTATAACGGCTCCGCTCATAGCAGCCGCATGGTTATTGATACCGGATTCTACTGTATATAGAGAAAATATAGATAATACTTTCTAGAGTTTCTCCAGATGCTGCAACTGAGTGTTGAGTCTGGAAAATAATAAAGCCAGAATGACTTGGAAATGCATATAAAAAAGTTCTAAGAAATGCTAAAAATGAGTTTATAATAAATGATAATATATAGCACACACACACATGTATACACACACACACACACACACACAAACTGTAATGAGAACTGACAAATTGCTGCCGTTATTTCAATTGCTGTTGCTGTCTCGAGCCGTGTTGCTGCTGCTGGTGCTGCTGCTGTTGCTGATGGCATGCTAATTGCTAGCGATAACCTTTGAGTGGCCCAGGTGTCAGCAACACAACACACACACACACACACACACACGTAGATACGAACAACACATGAGTGCAACACAGAATGTAAACATTGACATCCTGCGCACAGTTTGATTTCGCATTTTGTTACGTGAATTTAACATTTAAATTTAAATTAGTTTTTCGTGCTATGTTTAACTAGCTAACAGTTGCCACCTTCCACAAGCAACAACTGTTGGCAACAGCAACAGCAACAGCAACAGCAACACCGACTCCACTCAACGCGACTGATCAACAGCAATGCAATGGAATTTGTCAGAGCGTGTGACTTTGACTCTGAATTGCTTGTTGCTGCACTTGATGTTGCTGCTGCTGCTGCTGCTGCTGTTGTTGTTGTGTGCTTGTGTGCTGTGCTGCGGCTGAGGCTGACATGTGCCAATCAAATGCGAAAATATCATGAAAACTGTCAAAAAAAGGCGACCCTTTGGCCAAAAGTGAACTAATAAAAGAGCATTGAAGGCGATCGCTGCGACTGACTGCGGCTAGTTCGCTACACAGACAGGTCCAAGCGCTGTTGCTGGTCGCAGCTGCTGCAGCATAGACAACAACAACAACAGCAACAACAGCGGCAGCAGCAGTGAGCGAGTGCAACAAGAGCAGGCCCTGGGCAGCCCATGGCCCCAAGTCTACGTACCCAATTGCTGCCCTCTCCCTTCCACCCGCCCACACATCTCTGCGCTCCCCTTGCCGTTGCCGTTGCCGTTGCCGTTGCCGTTGCTGTTGCTGTTGCAGTTGCAGTTGCAGCTGATCATGCGCTCAACTCACGCAAAATAGTCGTGCACGATTTGGTTCGTGATTTTGTGTAACGAAGCGCCCAAAAAAAAAGAAATATGTATGTATATATATATGTATATATAGGTATATATCTATCTAGCTGGATGGCCTATCCAGCGAGGCTGGCGAGATATTTGTGCGCTGGCTCAGCGAGCTCAGCTCAGCCGGCTGACGCTGATGACGACAACGAGGCTGACTCCGAAGACGATCTCATGACCAAAATAACAACGCAATACGCTGGAAATTCATCTTCGCTCCAGTTGGTGCCCGCTGCAATGCCACAATGCCCCAGCAGACAGCAGATGCTGTTGCTGTTGCTGTTGCTGCTGCTGCTGCTGCTGCTGCTGTTATTGTTGTTGTTGTAGACTCAGCTGCAGTTGGCAACTTGCAACTGGCAGAGCTGGCAGCTGGCGACACTTGCGGATCATTTTGGTGACTATTGCAGCATCTGAAACTGAAACAGAGAGCAACATGAAATTGTGAGCGGGCTTGCGACGTGACCAGGAGGGGCAAAGCAAATTATTGAATTTGAGAAGATTTACTATTGAGAGAAGTGCGTGGGGAAGGTGGTGGGGAGAGAGCGGTGAAGAAAGACGAAGAAGAGCAGTAAAGAGAGGTGGAGAGATAGAGAAAGAGAGAAGCAGACAGAGAAAGAGAGAGAGAGAGAGAGAGAGAGAGAGAGAGAGAGAGAGAGAGAAACAAATTGCGAAAATGAGAAAGAGAAAAATTGAAAGATTGATAGATAGATAGATAGATATATAAATAGAGAGAGGGGCAGAGAAATTAAGCTAGAGGGAAGGAACAAATTATAAACAGAGAGAGCGAGAGAGAGAGAAAGAGTGACAGAGAGAGGAATATGGGGAGAGCAAAAAAACGGAAATAGAAGTAAAGAGAGATATATAAAGAAATAGAGAAATGGTCATACAGATATATATTTCCAAAAAGCGAGAAAGAGAGAGAGAGAGAAATATGAATAGGAGGGAGAGAGAGGACTAGAGAGTGATAGTGAGAGAAGCGGATAGACAAACATAGCAAGTGCTAGCTAGAGAGAAGAACAAAAAGCAGAGATAGAGATAAGTGTCAAAAAAAAAAAAGAGAATTGCAGAGGAAGAATGAGAGAGAGAAAGGGAAATACGACACAGATGGAAATAGTCTAGCGACAGAAAGAGCAGGGCAGCAATAGCAAGGATAAAAAACTATTTATAGAAAGGGAGAGAGACAGTTGCGAAAGGTGAATATAAAAGTTAACAGAGATTGATATCATGTTACAGCTAATGAGATGAGCTTTGGGCTTTACTCCACTCAAACGCCAATATCAGAAATGCTTTAACTGGATGAACTTTGGGGCTGTTTCAAGAGAGCCTCATGCCATCACTTAAACAGCTTTAAAGTGCTTATAAAGCTCGATCTTCGCTCATGCGTGTGTATTTCAATACCAGAAAAGCGCACGAGTGCTTCGCTTATCTCAGAGTTGAGTGAGCTTATGGACTCTTCGCGTTTCAGGCTTCAATTCAATTGTCAAGTGCATCAAGAGTTCGTCATGTTAATCCATTAGACACATTTCGGCGCATTTACTCGATGTTGTTGCTGTTGTGCTGCTGCTGCTGTTGTTGTTGTTGTTGTTGTTGTCCGTGTTGTTGTCTTACCTTGAAAATCGTACTCGAGTACTCTATGTGACTGCTACGGTGGTCGGTGGCCACAAGGTGCTCCACTCATGGCCAGCATACCCGATTGTGTCTCCATCTCGGTCTCGGTCTCTCGGTCTCCAGCTCCATCTTCGGCTCATGCCGAATGCCTGCCAGTTATTTGCTCCCATTGTTCGCGGTCGTGCTCAATATTGCGTTGCTTCGCCTCGTCTGTCCCAGTGTCGCCTGGCTCCATCTGCCGCCTCTCCATGCATCTGGGGGTATGTGGCGTCCCCTTTGGCTCCCCGTCTGAACGCACGCCATGCAGCAGCAGCAGCAGCAGCAGGAGCAGCGGCAGCAGCATCAGCAGCTTTCGTTTTCGTGGTCCCAAAGACATGTCCTGATACTGTGCCCTGCGTTCGCCTCGAGTCTTTTGTCTTATTTGATTTATGAGTTTTATTGTGGCTCTATCCCTGCTCCCTTGCCTCTTGGCCCCTGCCCCTGTCCTGCCTCCTGCCCCACTGCCAAGGGCCCCTTGGCTCCACGACGCGAGTGCTCTGTGAGTGTTTGCTGTGCGGCTTTCAATACCTTTTGGGCGCGAGTAGCGTGCTTTGATTTCCACTCGGCAAAGGCAAAGGCAAAGGCAACTGCGACTGCAACTGCGAATGTGAAGACGAAGGCAAAGGCGAAGGCGAAGGCGACGTTGACGGCGCATGCAACTGCAGCTGTGGCACTGCCAAATTTGGTGCCACAGCGCTGCATGATGCTCGCCGCCTCGGCCCATAGATCATTTCTGATCACTGCCAGGGCCTCGGCCAGACAAGTGCGACGCCGCGTCTTGTGCGTGGGCGTGGGAAAAAAGCCTTCAACTAATTAGGCTCAATTCGAGTCTTACGAATCGCAAAGCACCTGATCAAGTACGAGCATACATATGTAAACAGTTAATATAATAAATGAAGGTATGATATATATATGACTTAAAGATATTACTGAATTCGCATGTTACTGATAATCGACTGATTAGATATATATATTAATATATATCAGACAGTCGTATTAATTGTACTAATATTATTAATTTTTTTTAATATTTAATAACCCCTCAAATAGGTCTTATCAATATCAATCTTCAATATCAATCTAAAGAAATTTATTGAAATGCATATCTTTTAGCTATAGAAGCTGCAATGCAACCGAATCATATTATTATTATTTTTTAATCAGAATAGATATCGTATTTAACAAGAGATTCCTTATTCTCCTTCTTGTACTTCTTAAGTCAGTCTCAGTATATAAGAAAGTCATTCGCTTGTATTCGCTTCTCTCTCCGATCGCCTCCTGTTTTTCAGTTCTTTTGATGTATCCATAAGTGGAAGATGCCGAGAGTGCTAATATATCCGCTCACCCGAATACACTCAAATACAAACTCCGTTTTTATATTGATCTTCTCGATAATTAACTCAAATGACTTGAGTCCTTTGGAATATTTCTGCCAGCTATGAGCTGTCACATACTTGCTTTAAGATGCTAAGACTATCTGTGTTTCGAATGGTATTCAGAATTCAAATTATATTTTATTATATTCAATATATACTTGTATAGACATATTGTGTATGGTATATATATGCTTTGAGATCAGACTCCTGCTGCTGAAGATTTTTACTTACATCATTTGCCTGGTCTATTCAAAATTGTATTCATAACTTATCTTTTGTTCTCCAATCAACTCGCAGCACCTCAGAGACTTCAGAGAATAAAGATCAATTTATTATACAAAAAGAAAAACATGTAAAATTTGTATTTAAAAAGCTTTTAACACTATATAATATATATTTCAGTTCAGTGAATCGACCCCTTCATCTTCTTCCTCATTTAATTGCTTTAGAGAAATCCATGGCACTGTCAACAACAATAAAAACCTCTCAGCTGCCAATTGCTGCAATAGCAGATCAGGTCAGCAGCGCGACGCGCTGTGGCGTGCTGTCTGTCGGTGAGATTCGCAGAGAGGGGCGGTCGCAGTCGCAGTCGCAGTTGCCTGCAGTCAAAATAATAAATAATTGAATGGCCAAAGTGCCCAAAGTGGCTGTGTGCACACAGAGAGTGCGTTTGTTCGATTGCTGATGTTGTTGGTGTTGCATTTGGTTAGGCTTAGATTGAAATCAAGGCTGCAACAGCAACAGTAACAGGCAACAAGGCAAACAGGCAAACAGGCAAACGGGCAAACGGGCAACAGCGAGCACATGCTCAAAGTGCATGCAAAGGCGATTGCAGCTCATCTCCAGCAACGAACTGGCGACTCGCGCTGCGAATTAAGCTGTTGACACATAACATCATGTCGCACTTGTCTTGTGGCACAAATCTCACCAGCTGTTTGAAACGCGCGCACAACATGAGCCGCGCGTCGACGTTGCATCGTTGCGACGTTGCAACGTTCTCGTTGCAATTGGAGTCCGAATTGAAGACTTGAGCGGACCTGGGGCTTCCAGCAGAATGGCACCATGTTGAGTATACTACAGCCAACAACGGGAACGACAACAACAACAACAGCAACAACAACAACAACAGCAACAACAATAGTAACAGCCACAATGGGCATTCGAGAGCAAGTCCCGGCTTAACTCTCCACTCGCCTGACGTTGCCAGCGCTGGTCAAAGCACAACAAATCTTGCGGCATGTTATCGCTGCCATGACCACGACAACAGCAACAGCAACAGCAACAGCAACGGCAACATAAACACCACCACCAACAGCAACAACAACAACAACAACAACAACGGACAGCATTGACTTGAACGTCGCAACTTTCGCAATTTGTGATTGGATTCTGGCGGTAAGTGCATTCGAAATGTCTCTAAGCCCGGTTACGCTTCACTCTTGCTGCTGCTGTTGTTGTTGTTGGCATTGGGGTGAAGGGCATTATGGCCCTGCCACTCAGCTGTGGCTATCACGGCAGCCAAACACAACAAGTAATCTATGCTAAATCAACGAATAAACAAAACACAAAATGCAAATAAAATAAAAATTAGATAATAAATAAATAAATGTATATTAAAAAATATAAAAATTATCTACAAAATTAGACTGAATGTATTTAAAATAAAATTGAAAATTTGACAAATATGCTCAAGTTATATGAAAGCTTGATTGGACAATGTGCGACCAGCAAATATACAGAGCACGATATAAATTAAGCACTTTTACTTATGCATATAAAATAAGCACCTAGATTGATGTATATAAATTAACATACGCAGTTTCATACATTCAAACAGCATCAGAAATATTTCCATTTGAAAACAGAAACTCTTGAAACTCTAATTTGACAGTAATCAAACCCAGCTTGACTCTACCCGCAGGACTCTGCGACCGCACGGCTCGCCTCTACCAGGACTAAATTGTTTTATTGCTATGATTAAGAATATGTTTATATTCTATATATGTGTATATATATTTATATATTTATATATTTAGGCTCTATGGGATTGACCACGCCTCACAGTACCCTAGAAATGACATATCAATGTGTTTAGGTTATTAAACCAGTGGTAATTCTAAATAAATAGAAATTGTATTTAAATAAAAAAATAATTTTAAAAAATTTTATATTTGTATATATTAAAAATATATATTCTCTGAAATATATAAATTTCCAAATGGTTTCCTTTACTATGCCACCAAAATATCATATCCAAGTTAAATTCAAGTATATCCAATTTGCATAATCTCTCAGTTTTAGATGAATCGAAATGAAAGTTAGATTTGCAGGAGAATTTTGATCATAACTGAAATACTATTGAATTTATACAAATTTATGATTGAAGATAGCAGATTTTCAGCTGGAATATCGACTCTCTCATCGTGTTCTTCACGATTATATATTATATATGCCTAAGATTATATATGCCTAAGACAAGCTTGAGTGCATCCAAATTCGTGTAGCTTATGGCCAAAGATGATATCGAGCCGGAATGGGGCTCTTGTTCCTGTTTTGCTGCGAAATTTGGTGCGAGTAATCGAACTGAGCGAAGTTTTGCACTTTGGTAGTTGCAGCTTTTGTGTGTGTTTTTGGTGGCGCATTGATGGCTCGGGTGCTAGGGTGGGTGGGTGCTGCAGGGAAGCGTTGCATGTGGCACGTTGCGCATTGTACACGTTCGCGTCACTCATACGCCGTGTGGGCTGGCGCCGTTGCAGTCGCAACGCCATTTTGTTGGCCGCCATTTGCTCGGCATCATCAATTCCAGCTGACACGTCATCCATCTTGGCGGCAGGGCAGAGGACAGAGAACAGAGGACCGAGGACAGGGCAGCACAGGACGGGACAGGATGCCTTGGCGCTGTGGGTGTGCGATAGGGCGATGGAGATAGGAAGTTGGTGACCGAAACGCACAGAGGCCTGCGGCAAGAAGTCCTCTAAACGACCTCTGGACGCTGTTGCCCGGCGCCGAAAAGCTGCGGCCAACATTAACAACAACCAGAAGCAGCAGCGGCAGCAGCAGCTGCAACAGCAACAACAGCAGCAGGAGCCGTTTGGATAAGGGGCCTGCAACTGGGCGGCACTTGGGTTGGGCTGAATGGCAATGGCAAGTCGGCAACTGGGGAGCCGTAGTCCGCACAAGATTAGAAAATTCGACGTTGTGCAGCAGGCGAAATTAAAATGGCGACAAGGCAGGCAGGCAGGAGGCAGCGCCATCACGAATGCATGTTGCAAGGGGCATGAAGGCATTCTCCGTCTCACTCACTCGCTCCTCTCACTCTCTCGCTCTCTCTCTTGTTCACTCGCTGTGTGTGCTCGCTGCTGGGGCTGTAGACGTGCGACGCTGCAGCCATTAAAATCCACAGCTGCCTCGGCAGCGTTGCACGTAAAATGGTCGGCAGTGTGCGGGCGGCATTGTAACGCACGCAAGGACATTTGAAGGATAAAGTCGCGTGAGAGAAAGCAGCAGCTATAGCCATTGCAGCACCAGCTGCAACAGCAACAGCAACAACTGCGCTGTGCTGTGCTGCGCTGTGCTGCGCTGCGCCGAGCTGTGCTGAGCTGCCGTTACTTGGCATACGAAATCAACTGGGCCCCCAACGAGGGAGCCGCGCGACTAAAGTACTAGAAAAATTGAGTAGTAAATAAATGATAAACGAAAATAAAATGCAAGGACTAGCTGCTACGCGGCACACACACACACACACACACACACACACACACTACACACACTACACACACACACACATGCATGCGTGCATGTATTTGCGCTCTGACAGGATTACAAGAATGCTCCAAGGGCCAACAATGCCAGGCAACAGCCAACAACAACAGCAGCAATAGCCAACTGCAACAAAATGAGTGTCCCCATGCCCAGATCATTCCCATGCCCCTCCATAGCCATAAGTCCCCCTTTACCCCTCGGACCAGTTGCACCCTCTCAGCCCGCAGCCAGCTCCCCATTGGCGTTCTCTGACTCTGAGTTGTACTCGCCGCATTCGTGTGCTGCATGCAGTTTCAGTTTTTGGAGCCAACTAAATTCACATTTGTTGTACGTAGCAGTAGAGCACAACTCCTGCTGCTCCTGCTGCTCCTTCTTATGACTCCATCTGCTGCAGCATGGCTCACAGCCGTTGGCATATGCTGTGGGTTCTCCGCCTCCTGCCGCCACTCGATTGCCGCTCTCATATGCACTCACACTCACATTCAGAGCGGCTTCTGTTGATTTAGCTACGCGTGCTGCCATTGGCAACAATTTCTGATAATTTCAAATCAATTTAATGAACTTCAACTGTCTCACGTCAAGTGTTAAGCACTTCGCAATCTCCAGCTCGATGCGAACTCCAGCTTGCACTTCGATGCCAATTCCAATTCCAAATCCAACTCCAACTATTTATCTCTAAGCGGAATGTAATTGCGGCTAATGCTTATTAATTGGAATCATCTTGAAATTATTCTCAAGTTTTTTTTTTGGAACTGAAATTTAATAATGAATTCAAATTATGCTGAATAAAATGTTTGAAGACTTGCATGAAAAGCGATGCAAATTTGTTTCCCAAGTGTCGCTTGATATCTTTTGGCCTCCTGCCTTCGATGATGATGCTCATGATCATGCTGATGATGATGTCTGTCGATTATGATGTTAGTCATGATGATGCTTTGTGCTTTGCAGCGCTGCGGCAGCCGCTTAAATAAATTAAATTCAATTTTAGCGCAGCCATTGGGCGCCGCCGTGGCCTGGAAAAATGGTCAGAGCCAGCGTTGACCTCTGTCAGTCAGTAAGGCAACAACAGCAATTGCAATAACAACAACAATAACAACAACAACAACAACAACTGCAACGGTAATCAGTGCCACATAACGCACAGGCCGCAAACTAAAACGCGCAACGCAAAAATCGTGCGTGCCCTTAAGACGCTCATAAAATAGGCAAACGGCGCAGGCCACGGCCACAAAAATGTTTTCCACTCTATCGGGACCAAAAAGCACAAAAAAGAATAGAAAGGAGAAGAGAAGACAGACAGCAACAACAACAACAACAAGAAGAGGCCGCAGAGATTGGCTCAGAATAGATGGAGCAGCAGCAGGAGCAGGGGCAGGAGCAGCGATTGGCCGCGAGGGGGAGTTCCTCTTGCTGTTGCAGTTGCAGACAGTGAGAGAGAATGAGAGGGAGAGAGAGAGAGAGAGGGGCGGGAGATCGGCGCACAGGTTGCCTGGGCGAGGGAGGGGCAGGCGTAGGCTTTCTGCTGCTGCACGTAAGGCACGACTTTTTATTATGCTTTACGTTCATCGCGCTGGGGCCAACGGCGCCCACCCGCCTGCGTTTTTTGTCTCGGCCAGGGAATCTGCACAAAATCTGTTTTGGCCATTGCCATTGCCATTGCCGTTGCCGTTGCCATTGCAGTGGAATGCATAACAACAACAGCAACCACTGAGCGTCGAGCGGTATAGAAAATAGTGCAGCGAATGTCATTCGCATTGCTGGCTTTTCGGTCAACTCAAGTTTATGGCGCCCGCAACGAAATTGAATTGTGTTCCATCTATAAAGAATCTGGTTCGGGCCAGCCGAGCCAGCCGAGCCAGCCGAGATAAACCACTCCAAAGAGTCGCAGCTCCACAAAACAACAACAACAACTGCAACAGTTGGACAGCAAGTGAATCAAGTCCTGGGTATTTTCAAAGACTTACTTATATATGTATATATATGGAAATATATATACCTCTATTTGTGTACATACATATATAGCGTGTATATAGCAATATCTCTATTTGTTTTTTTAAATATCTACACATATAATTAATTTAATTTAATGTAAAGTAAACTAGCTGATCAAAGTGAATACAGTAAATATTTACTAAATTAAATCAAATTATTATATAATAAATATGAAATAAAATAGTAATACAATTTCTTATTTATTTTGTTTTTATACGCCTATAATTTTCGGTGTGCTTTAAATTTACTTTTATTTCAAATACTTATTACAAAATCTAAAAAAAAAAATCACAATCTAGTTTTAAAATATGTTTTCGAGCTCAGATATAAGTCCTATTTATGAGGGTGATATGTAAATAATTAATAAATAATTAATAAATAATAATAAATAGTAATCAATGCAAATCTCTCTCAAGATTATAGAAATAATACAAAGACTCCAAATGCAATGATAAATGAAGCAAATAATTTTTAAAATTTAGTTTTTGTATATAAAATACAATTTCAGGTGAAATGCTATATGCTTCAATATAACTCTCTCTCTCTCTCACACACACTCTCACTCTTTTTCTTTCTGTCTCTTTCTCTCTTCTCTCTACCTATCTCTCTTTCTCTCTCTCTCTGTCAGATGAAATACCTCAGTAATAGTTACCCATTAATGCCTATAACACATGCACTATCTTTCTTTCTCTCTTTATCCTTAACAATAAATACATTCAACTGCACCGAACAGAGCTGCCACACAGACTTACCTGCTATTGACTGACATGCACTGAAGATCAATCAACATGATAATTTGGGTACTTGCTAATTAAAAATATTCCTGGCTACGAGTAGAACACCGTCAAAGGCATCCAGGATATATTCAATCATAAGCGACATGTCAAAGAGTCTGCTCACGCCAGATATGTATGTGTACATATGTGTAGCCTATATATATATATATATATATATATATATACATACAGTGCAGATATTGATGTGGTGCATATTCATGCGTTACTTAAAATGCAGCACATATGGGCTATAGACATCCATATGCAACGCCCCGATGGTGCGGGCCGCGGCTATTTGATTGGTCAGAGCACCCACACACACATGTATGCATTTGGATGTATGTGTGTGTATGCCTGGCATATACAAAGTGCAAAAAATCATGCAGCATCCAAAAAAATGGTTTGTATTGCGAAAAAAATGCAATTTCCATACCCTGTAATGTGTGAGAAGGCCATGACGAACTTAAGACTCTATAGAAACTCATGGGAGAAGAGTAGTTAAATGTGATATATGGGTCTTGAATTTATTCTATGTTATATGTGTTTCAGAGCAAAGAATGAGTTATCGATAAATGCAAATGATCGATATACGGGCCAGTAGTACGATAGAGCAGTCTAAGGCATGTCGAAAGTCGTTGCTCTGCTCAGCTGATGGTTAAATTTTCATGTTCTTGTTCAGCTGCACACACACACATGCACATCTGCACACATATGAGCACACACACACACACACACACTTGAATGGAAATTTTTTAATTTTCCTCCTTTTTTCTGTGTATGCTTCCTTTTGCTAATCAAAAAGCACAACAGGACCAAGAAGAGCAACAGCGACATAACAGAAAGAGAAAAAATGGCAAAAAGCAAACAAGGATGAAAAAAAATGTAGAAAAGAAGAAGAAACGAAAAGCCAGCAAAAGATCCAGATCCCAATGGCTGCTGCTGCTGTTGCCGTTGCCGTTGCCGTCGCCGTTGTTGCTGCTGCTGCTGCTGGTTATGTTTGCAGTCGAATAAACAGCATCAATTCATCACACACGAGCAAAGGCGGAGGAGGAGGAGGAGGAGGAGGGATAGGAGGAGAGCAGAGCTGGCTAAAAAGGAAGACGATAAGAAAGCCCAGAGGAGAGAGACATAGAGCCCGACCATGGGGTAAATAACGGCAGCGCAACATAAAATGGCGCCACGAGGCTCAGCCACCAAAAATGCAGGCAGCACCGAGCAGCAAGCACCACCCAGCCACCCAGCCACCCAACCACCCAGCCAGCCAAAGCTCGCAGAGCCGCAGCACACTAAATCAACATTTCGCTTTGATGAATGATGACCAATGTCCAGGCGCGGTTGATGTCCTGCTGCCCGACCCGCAGCTCAGCGCAGCATGCAACAACAGCAATACCAACAGCAACAGCAACAGCAACACCAGCACCAAGAGCAACAGCAACGGCAACAAAACAAACAACAGCAACAACCAAAAAAAAAAATTCTGAAACTGTGGGCGCAGCACACAAAAGTGCAAGGGGCGTGCCAGTGTAGCCCTTGTCCTGGATTGGGGCTGCTGCTGCTGTTGCTGCTGTTGCTGATGATGATGACGATGGTGGGCAAACTGGTAACTGGCGACTGGCTGGAACGCCTACACGACGAGCCTGAAAATAGACACGGACACTAATCGAATTATTGCCACTGCAGAGGAGCGGCTCCTGCCGTTGGTCCTGGCGCTCGTCCTGCGCGCTGAAGCGCAGTTCGCTGCCTAAACAAAATCGAATTTTTCTGCACCCGCACACACATAGAGAGCAGATAAAAAAGACACCAAAAAGAGAAAACAACGATGAGTAATTAAAAAGAATTTCCCTTTACCAATTTCTTTTCCTTTTTGCCGTTCTCGCTGTGTGTGGGAGAGGGAAATCGAGAGCGAAAGAAAGCATAGCATACATATGCGGGCAGCCGGAGACGCGCATCTGCATGCGTATGTGCATGTGTGGCCATGTAAGCGTGTGGGTGTGTGTGTGATGGGTGTGATGGGTGTGATGGGTGTGTGAGCTGCATCGATGGCCAGCAGCCAACCAAAATCGAACAGCGTCGCCTTCTGCAGTTGCTGACCGCTCGCGACTGCCAGGCCCCAGTTGGGGCGGGGGCTACGATGGGGGACGAGGGCTTTCGGTAAGGACATCCACTCGATGGGAGGGGGAGACCCGGTGCTACTCTGTGCACCGCAATAAACAAAAACGCGCGCATAAATTAGAAGCCACACCCGCATCAGCAGCAGCATCAACAGCAGCACCAGCAGCAGGAGGAGCAAACAGAATGTTTGCATTGAAACAGAAAAGCTGAAAAAAAGAAACTGAAAAAAAAACTTGTCGCATTTTGAATTGCTAATCAATGCAGAGGAAGCTGCGGTGTTAACTACCGCTGCCTGCCGAGTCCTGCTGCAGCTAAAACATCTCCGTTAATTTGTAGCTTTAATGCAAGCTAATATCATCAAATCTGACATCGATTCTTTTCATTGTTTTTTCACCAATGTATTTATTATGAGCATATATAAGTATATATATATTATAGACTTTTTGTTTTACTTTCAATTTAGTTACATTTCTATTTTTTCAATCCCCTGAGCTGCATTTAATTTTCTCAATATTTTTTATTCTCATTGAATATACTCATAAATATTTATGCAAACTGATAGAGCAAGTTTTTTTGAAGGAAAAAGTTTCTCTTTTTATTCTTTTTTCCCAATGACATACGAATAACTTGTTTTCCATAATTCGAATAGAATGGGGAGTCGCAGAATCGAGTTGAAAGAGAATAAAAAGTAGACGAGCAATTTCAATTTCTATTTCTATTCTATTCATTGAAATGAACTAAATTTATTTAAGCACAACTAGGAATGTGAATTTACTTTAAACATATTTATTTCATATGGGGAATATCTGTATATCGTACAATGCATATCCAGTTTATTAGATTTAATTGTTTATCGTAAAGCATCTATTGTACACTATGTAGGGATTATCCCATATGTGTATAGCATAATTCAGTATTGTAAAGCGGGCTTCTGTATAGCATATATCGTAAATCGTCTATTTGTAAGTCATATATAGTTTTTACTCTATTGTATATTTGCATATTGTATGATAATATTGTCTCTTACGTCACATATAGCAAGTCAAAAATCATACATCGTATACAGTATACCGTAACCGTATATCGTATATCGTATATCGCATATAAGTCGTATATATTATATGGTGTGTAGCATGTAGTATATCGTATATCGTAAATATTGTGTATTATATCGTATATCATAAAGCAGAAATGGGGTATATAGTATATGATATATCATATATCTTATATGGCATATATGATACAGAATATGGTATATACTCGTATATAGCATATATTGACCATTTTATATGATACATTGTGCGTCGTATATCGTCTATCAAAGGCTAGTTAGCATAATTTGGACTCAGGCAAACCCATTCACAATATGTAATAATAATACGTAGACTAGACGAAAATACTTCTCATATACTAAACTCAATCACGGTAAGAATGGGATTGGGCTTAGCTGTGGTAAGTGCTGCTGCCTTAGGCTCATTCGCATGGCCAAAAAATGGGCTCATCGCGAACAAGAAGCGGCAACAACAACAGCAACAGCAACAGCAACATGGAATGGGCAAATGCGAGGCGCACATGTGTATGGATTGCAGTTGCTGTTGTTGTTGTTGTTGTTGCTGTTGTTGTGGCAACAGCAGCAAAATGTCAACAACAACAGCGCAGCGCACGCGCAACAAAAAGTTAGCTGAGCTGCTGTTGTTGTTGTTGTTGCTGCTGTTGTCGCTGTTGTTGCAGTCAATTGCATTGCAACATTTCATTTTCTGATATGAAAGATTTAAAGTTTGCAACATAAAAATGTCACGTTTTTCATGGTCGCCACCAGACGACGACGACGACAACAGCAGCAGCAACAGCAACAACAACAGCCACATTGCTGCTGTGTTGTTGCTGTTGTTGTTGCCGCTGCGCATGAGCATTTGTAGCCTTTGGCTAACTAACTTGCAGTCTATTTATGTTACAATTTGGCTGCTGCCAGGCAAAAATGTTGCCAACTTTGTTGTTGATGTTGCTGTTGCCGTTGCTGTTGCAGTTGCAGTTGCTATTGCTATTGCTGTTTATGTTGCTGTTGCCTTTGCTGCTTGTTTGACAATGCGCGTCGTGACATCTGCGCCAAGTTGGCAACAGGTCGTCGCCGGGGTCGGGCATTGGGCTCTTGGTTTCGGCTATTTGGGCCCAGGCGCTGCCTGAAGCCAGCTCATGCTGCCAAAATGGCAAACGGGTTCCCAATCTGTTGCCTGTTCGTATTAATTTGACAACGCAACATTTACGCACCAGCTGAGCTGAACTGGGCTGAGCTGAACTGAACTGAGCTCAGCTCTAACTGGATGCCTCCATCAGCATGCGAGTGCGAGAGCCCGAGATGCCACTGATATGAGGCACAGACTGTGGATGGGGGCAAAGATTTCGTTTCGTTTCGTCTCGCTTCGTTTCGTTTCGTTTCGTTTCGTTTCGTTTTGTCACAAATTAAACACGTTTTTCCGCAGAACCTAATGAATAAACTAGCCAAACGATGCTCGCTGCTGTCAGATGGCAGTTAACTCAACTTGCGCCCGATATCCGACTGGCAAATACCCAGCACTTACACACAACTGTAGAGCCGACATACTGTCAAGTGTTGCAGCAGCTCACTTAAGAAGTTCCGAAATTATGGAATTCCTATTGTGCTTTTCTCTATTGATTTGGTATAGTTTATGTCATAAAAAACTTGTGTTACATTATAATAAAGGAGTTCAAGGTGTCTTTAATATCTATGAAGCGGGTCTTAAATATGCTGATATACCAAGATTCACGCAGGAGCCAATGACTGAGCCAGACCACAAAGCCCGCCTAACAGTTAGTTTCTGTTGCTTCGACAAAGCTTCTGGATCATGCCCGCTCCAAGTGCATTAAATTCGTTTAAGTGCAGAACAAAATTGTGAATGGATATTCAATATCTATGCCAACAATTTGCAAGCGTTGCTCGGATATGGAAAACTAAACTGATGCAAGTGCAGCAATGCCCTAGAATATAAATACCTTATAGACTAATGCCATGCCCACTACAACCTATTGCAGAACTATTATTTGCCCATTGCCATTGGGCTCAGGGTATGCTAAAAAGTAACTAACAGCTGTTAAATGGATTGCTGTTAACTCCAGCCTGTAAGCTACATGTTATTAACAGCCAACTAGTAAATGCTGGAAAAACTTCTAGAATAATTCTTCAACTGTTAAATGCTTCAGCGTGCATCAAAAGTAATCTTCGAACTGTTTTACTTTGTAGAGTTCCTTGTTTGTTCAGGTGTGTGGAAAGATATCAAAGGCAGCATATATATACACATATATATGTGCAAATAGGTATACCTATGTATAAATTCATATATAGATCAGCACTTATCAATTTATATTCCTAGCCCATATACATATATGAGAGCGAAAGCAGGAAGCAGGACAAGTGGAATATAAATTAGAATTGGCCAAGGATCGGTTGGGCTCGCCTGCGAGTCAACTCAACTATTTGCAAATTGCCAGCAAATCTGGCGAGACGGTGCTCGAGTGTGATTAACGACAATGGGCCTGAGCTGGCCGAGGCCAGAGAAAGAAGAACGAAGAAAGCGATTTGCTGCCAAGATGCATACAATTAGCAGGCTGTAAATTTGAGATCGAATATGCGAGGCCCAGTGGTGGGGCAGCGCTTGGTATTGGTGTTGGTGTTGGTGTTGGTGTTGGTATTGGTGGTTGGTGGTTGGTGGTGCGGCAACATAAGTGTTAATTGAACATGGGCTGTGTGTACGTGTGCAACATGTGGCATGCGGCATGGGCCGCACACTTGCCGCAATTACGCACATCTAATGCAATTTCGATAATTGGCCATCAAATTTATGGGACATGTTGGCCGGCCGCAGCGAAATTACGATGTGCGAACATGTTGCGCTCATAAAAGAGGCAAATGTTGCCAAGCGATCGCAGTGGTGGGCGATCGGCAGCCAGGGGGGGGGGGGGGTAGGCTGAGAGGCGGGGGCCTGCAGCATTTAAATGCGTGTGATAAACAGCGTGTTGCGCACATGTTGCCGTGCAACATTTCATGCGGCCAGCGCAGCAGCGAGCAGCTGTAATTATTTCTATTAAAGAGTGCAACTGCTGTCCCTGTCAGCCTGACTGCACACCACGTCGCAGCGCAGCAGCGCCTCAGCAGCGGCAGCAACGGTCGAGGCAAAACACCTGACCGGGCCAAGCAAATAAGAGCATTCATTTCTATGCTCGTTCACACATTGCCCAGAGGAGTATATTGATTGAGAGTAACGCATGTCTTGCTTGAGTCAGAGAATCGAGAGAGTCATTTGGGAACTATTTTTCTGGCACACCTTCTGAAGGTCACAGAAGTAGCTTACTCTACCTCCACTCCTCTACTCCAGTTGAATCGATTCGCTTGGTGATATTTAAAAATACAGTAGAATCCACCCGAAGGAAAATTCTGGTCCCCAGACAAACTATAATAGTTTTTTACCTAAACCTCCTCAGATTCTTGCTTGGAAAAATCTATATTTTGCAATTCTATATTATCTAATCAATAGACTAGGACTAAGTTCCTTGGAGCAGCTGCAGTTGCAGAGCTAAAAGCTCAGCTATTTTTGCAGCTTTCCTATAGATCGACTCCAAAGTTGTCTAAGGATGCTCCTCTATATACTCAATATACAGAGGTGGTCAAAAGTATTTACACATCGAACATTTTTTTGCATGCTCTGCTTAATGAGCTTTTTTTTGCTGTTTTTGTTTACCGTTTTTGTAAAAAAGCTTTTTTGTCATGAAGCTTATTCTGTGTAGAAGCGATCGGCTGAAGAAATTGCTAAAATAACGGTACATGGCTATAAATAGAACCAAAATAACACAGCCACCAAAGTTGTCAAAAGTATTTACACATATTTTTATTGCGTCTTAAGTATTTACACAATGTAAATTTGCCTTTTTGATTTGATTTGGTTAATCGTGTGCGGTCGTTGACTAAGATCAGAGTTCAATTTGTAGTTAAAATTGTAAAACTAATGTAAAATGGTAAAAATAAAAGAACTTTCAGTTGAAACAAGATCCGAGATCGTAACCAAGTTCAAGTGTGGTATTGCGGCAATGGAGTTGGCAAAGATATACAAAATATCAAGAAAAACAGTGTATAACTTGGTTAAGAAAAAGGATACACTCGGAAATTTAAAAAATGTACGGCGAAGTGGGCGAAAACCAGTATTAAACGCCAGTGAATGTAGAAGACTTATCAACAAGGTCATAGAAATGCCTGAAATAAGCCCAGTTAAGATGTCAGCAGCATCAAATCAGATAATTGGTAAACGTATAAGCGATGCTACTATTCGTAGAAGGTTAAAGGAAGTTGACGTAAATACCTATGTCGTCCGAAAAATAATAGATATTTCTGAAACAAATAAAGCAAAACGCCTTGCTTTTGCTTTGGAGCATATTGAAAAGCCTTTGGAGTTTTGGCAGAATGTTTTGTGGACAGATGAGGCTGCATTTCAGTTTCACGGCTCTTTTGGGAAGAGTTTTATGCATTTGAGTCGAAAAAATAAGAAAATTGCAGTGCAGCCTCTTACCAGATTTGGAGGTGGAACAGTAATGTTTTGGGGTTGCATGTCATATTATGGCTTTGGAGATTTGGTGCCAATAGAGGGCACATTAAATCAATCAGGATATTTGCATATATTAAATGAACATGCTTTTGTTTCTGGAAACAAACTATTTCCAACCATTGACTGGGTATTGCAGCAAGATAATGCTCCTTGCCATAAAGGATCAATACCCACAAAGTTTTTGAGGGACTTAAACCAAGCCGTTCTGCCCTGGCCTGCGCAAAGTCCAGACCTTAACATTATTGAAAATGTTTGGGCTTTCATGAAATCTAAGCGATTATTTAACAGGGACCGAAAACGGGATGATACCATCTCAGAAGTTACCGAAATTTGGTCCAAACTAACAATTGACTTTGCCCGATCCTTGGTGGCATCAATTCCAGCCAGGCTTCAGGCTGTAATTGACGCAAAAGGAGGAATAACTAAATATTAATTTAAAATAAATAAACTCTTTCTTATATAAAACCAAAATCTAAAATAAATAACAATAAATAATAGAAATAAACATTGTATAAGTTTTGTGTAAATACTTAAGACGCAATAAAAATATGTGTAAATACTTTTGACAACTTTGGTGGCTGTGTTATTTTGGTTCTATTTATAGCCATGTACCGTTATTTTAGCAATTTCTTCAGCCGATCGCTTCTACACAGAATAAGCTTCATGACAAAAAAGCTTTTTTTCAAAAACGGTAAACAAAAACAGCAAAAAAAAGCTCATTAAGCAGAGCATGCAAAAAAATGTTCGATGTGTAAATACTTTTGACCACCTCTGTATATATTCCATAATTTCAGAATGAAGTTCTTAAGAAATTACAGCTAAAGATCTTCAACGATTCGAGGACTCTGATATCTGTCTGAATTTGAATGCTCTATATGAGCGAGTATTAAGCAGTCGTTTCGATACGACTGCACGCTTCCTGCTTGCTCTTCTTCTTGTCGCTTTGGCTGTTGTACGTTTATAATTCACAATTTTCTTGTATATTTTTTCCGTTTTTTCGCTGCTTTTAATTTGCATGCGAGACGCGCACACGAGAAATTCTATTAGGCAAAACATTTCGCAATTGCGTGCTGATTGTCAGGTTAACTGCAGCCGAAGCCCAGAACTCAGAACCCAGAACCAGAACCCAGTCTGACCGATAGCCAGAGGCAGAGAGGAACGCTGCGGGCAGCTTCTCAGCCTGCAGCTCTTCAGTTAGAGCTTTGCTGCTTCTCAACGGCTTTGGCTGCTTTGCATGCCCGAGATTATTAGTTACGGCCGCCTGAACGCATTTTTGCGCAGCTTCACACACACATACGCCACGCCCCGCGCCCCCTAGCCGCATTGAGCTGCAGGCACCCTTTAAGACAAAACTGTAATAATCTTAATTAAGTTTAGAATTGAGTCTGCGCGTAATTATGCGAAACGCGCACAAAAGGCCCGCTCGACTTAGCCACGTATGTCTCTATGCAAAGCAGCCGCTGCCACGCCCTCGCACGCCAAGCCGCCCTCTAAGCAGCCAAGCCACAATTATGCTGTGCACTTGCGCATGCCCCCAAACATCCAAACACACACACGCTGACCAACCGCCCACCCGCCCAGCCGCCCACTTTCCTTTTCCTTTTCAAGCTGCCGCATGCAGCAAACGCCGACGTCGTCGTCGTCGTGGGTTTCTGGTCAGGTGAGCATAACTAATCTAATCGCTATAAATCTGCATCTGCCCCACTACCTGCCCCCACAACCTGAGCTGCTCTGAGCTTATTGATTGAAGTGGCCCAACGGCCAGGCAGCTGTCACTTCATTTCCACATTACAGTCTGGGTAAGTATCTGTATCTATATCTATATCTATATATATCTATATCTATATCTATATCTATATCTATATCTATATCTATATCTATATCTATATCTATATCTATATCTATATCTATATCTATATCTATATCTATATCTATATCTATATCTATATCTATATCTATATCTATATCTATATCTATATCTATATCTATATCTATATCTATATCTATATCTATATCTATATCTATATCTATATCTATATCTATATCTATATCTATATCTATATCTATATCTATATCTATATCTATATCTATATCTATATCTATATCTATATCTATATCTATATCTATATCTATATCTATATCTATATCTATATCTATATCTATATCTATATCTATATCTATATCTATATCTATATCTATATCTATATCTATATCTATATCTATATCTATATCTATATCTATATCTATATCTATATCTATATCTATATCTATATCTATATCTATATCTATATCTATATCTATATCTATATCTATATCTATATCTATATCTATATCTATATCTATATCTATATCTATATCTATATCTATATCTATATCTATATCTATATCTATATCTATATCTATATCTATATCTATATCTATATCTATATCTATATCTATATCTATATCTATATCTATATCTATATCTATATCTATATCTATATCTATATCTATATCTATATCTATATCTATATCTATATCTATATCTATATCTATATCTATATCTATATCTATATCTATATCTATATCTCTGTATCTGTATCTGTATCTGTATCTATATCTATATCTCCGCAGATCGACATTCGCAGAACTCAAGTGTTTTGCTTTGTCAAGCTGTACTAAATAGGATGCGGGACTCCAGGCAGCTGCGCAGAGCAAGTGCAACCGTTCAGGGCTTTGATTGGCATTCGCGATTTGTGTCCGCTTCTAATGAGCTGCCTGACCTGGGGTGCCATATCAGCTGCTAGCGCTGACACTCCCGACAGCACCAGCAGATGCTGCAAATGTAGCTGTAGCTGCTGCCCACAGTCTCAGTTGGGTAACAGGAACAGGATGAGCGGCGTTCGGGCATGACATTAGTTTGGACTGGATGGCTGCTGGGATGAAGAGTGGGACTGGGCATCGCCCACTTGGCGGCGTCTTCGCGTTGCCAACTGCCGACTCACATGCACCTCGCCTTCCGTTGTCCATTCGCCATTCGCCGTTCGCTGTTCGCCGTTCGCTTTTCGCCGTTTGGCGTTCGCCTTTCTCTTTGTGGCGCTGCATGGCCCATTACGCTGTCCATTTGAGTGGTCATTATAGTAAATTTGATTTGGACGCGAGCCTCAAAAGCTGCCCGGTCCACATCATCAATACCGAGTGACATACGGACGCACAGGCGCTGCGAGGGGAGCCAGAGAAATATCGAACACGTAGTTAATCAATCCATTGGTGGTCCGAAAACACGACGCGCCAGCAATTACTGTTAACTGGGCCGCGTTCTTGTTGCCAGCTCTTGTCGTCGTTGTTGCTGTTGTTGTTGTTGCTCTACGCACGCTTTAAGACGCGTGGGCGGCAACATCCACAGTTGGCAACATTTGCTGAATGCCGCATGTTGAATGCTGGCCGTTCGGCTCTGACTTTGGCCGCAATTAAAACGATTCCGGACCGCATTTCATGCACCGATTTGCAAAGTAATTATGTTGTCATTAGCTTCAGAGCTGGCTCAAGAAAACCAGCGGGCAGTCATTCACTCACACAGTCAGTCAGTCGGTCAGTCAGTCAGTCGCTTAATCCAGTTAATTTACATGCAACAGCTATTCGGGTCTGCGTATTTTGCATTTTGTTCAGCGATTCGAGCTGACAGAAATGCGCCATAAACAAGCTCCAAATCGAAGGACTTTTAAAGCTAGATTAGCGCGTAAGTCTGTGCACTCAAATGTAACATAAAACTAGCCGAAACTCTCTACGATTTGTCAATTTCAATTTGTATATTCGCATAATTATGCAAGTAGATGCCAAATTATTATTAATATACATCTATGCGATCTATGCTGCATTCCGATAAATGAGATACCACGATCGATGCACGATGCTGGAGTCATAACATATATATCTTATCAAAGTAGCGAAATATAATGGGCAATTCGTCTGAGCTTCGATGTAAGAGCTACAGCGATCTATGGTGAACTGATCGTCTCTCTGAAGAGCGAGGGCTTTTAAAACTTCGCTAATAGAGACACTTTTCTACTTATGTCGAATGCCATGAGCTGCTACGTCGGCATAGCTCACAATTGTTTTCTGATCTCCCTATATTTTAACACTTTGAATGATATTGGGAATGATCGTAAATTGCCTGCTTATGCTTAAAACTATAATTCTGATATATCATAAATAATAAACACAGTAAACTAAACGATTCACTTAATCATAAAACATGCACTGAGACATAGGTGGCGCTGCACTCCCCTCGATCGGCGCTTGCTGCTGCCAGCTCGAGTTAGGGTATCTCGATGCGTCTGATTGGCATTTTGGCATTTTCGGCTGCCGTTGAACGTAAAGTTCGCACCTTCTTGTCTTGGGGCGCTGACACGCACGCACATGTGGCACAGTTACATGGAGGGTAAGCACACACACACTCGCACACTAGCAGACACAGAAAGGCAGCCAGACACACAAACAGAGCTCAATTTGTTGCCGCGGGCAAGGCGCGCGCGAAGACGACTTAATTGAATGTTGCAGTCGGAACGGGCAGCTGCTTATCAGCGCCACGCGCACAATTAATTCCAGCGATTTGTAAGCTAACTGTAAAACTGTAAATCGAGTCGCCCCCTTGCAGCTGCGCCTCCCCGACTGCCAATCCACCCAAGTCGGCGCAGCGGATCGCCTGCAGCCACTCACTCGCTGTCCGCCTGTCAGTTGGCCACAACAAAACGTAAATCAAGAAATTTGCTTATCCCACGCGTCCCCACCTAAGCCCAGAGCCGCATTCATATTCATATTGCCAAGCCCCTGCTCCTGCCCCTGCCCCTACTCCTGCCTCGGTTGCCAGGCTACGTCTCCAGTGAACAGGTGGCGCGGATCGCTGCGTGCGTCTTTTGCATATTAAAAATGCTTGGCCGTCTGTTTTGGGGATCAGCTTTGAGTGCGGGAACAAGTTGCCTCCAGCTGCATGTTGCCTCCTGTCTCTTGTCTCTTGTCTGTTGCCTGTTGCCTGTTGCCATAAAGCACAATGGGTGGTAAATTGAAGCTTTCAACTGTGGCCAGAGTCAGACTCAGAATTGTTGTTGCTTTAGCTGATGGAGCTCTCTTTGAATCCCATTTCATTGGCCGCTGTTTTGACAATCTGCGCCAATTTAATTGGAGCACTGTCATTAAAAGCACGCAATTAAAAAGTGCTCTTCTTTTCTCTCTCTTCTCTTCTCTTCTCTTCTCTTCTCTTCTCTTCTCTTCTCTTCTCTTCTCTTCTCTTCTCTTCTCTTCTCTTCTCTTCTCTTCTCTTCTCTTCTCTTCTCTTCTCTTCTCTTCTCTTCTCTTCTCTTCTCTTCTCTTCTCTTCTCTTCTCTTCTCTTCTCTTCTCTTCTCTTCTCTTCTTCTTCTCTTCTCTTCTCTTCTCTTCTCTTCTCTTCTCTTCTCTTCTCTTCTCTTCTCTTCTCTTCTCTTCTCTTCTCTTCTCTTCTCTTCTCTTCTCTTCTCTTCTCTTCTCTTCTCTTCTCTTCTCTTCTCTTCTCTTCTCTTCTCTTCTCTTCTCTTCTCTTCTCTTCTCTTCTCTTCTCTTCTCTTCTCTTCTCTTCTCTTCTCTTCTCTTCTCTTCTCTTCTCTTCTCTTCTCTTCTCTTCTCTTCTCTTCTCTTCTCTTCTCTTCTCTTCTCTTCTCTTCTCTTCTCTTCTCTTCTCTTCTCTTCTCTTCTCTTCTCTTCTCTTCTCTTCTCTTCTCTTCTCTTCTCTTCTCTTCTCTTCTCTTCTCTTCTCTTCTCTTCTCTTCTCTTCTCTTCTCTTCTCTTCTCTTCTCTTCTCTTCTCTTCTCTTCTCTTCTCTTCTCTTCTCTTCTCTTCTCTTCTCTTCTCTTCTCTTCTCTTCTCTTCTCTTCTCTTCTCTTCTCTTCTCTTCTCTTCTCTTCTCTTCTCTTCTCTTCTCTTCTCTTCTCTTCTCTTCTCTTCTCTTCTCTTCTCTTCTCTTCTCTTCTCTTCTCTTCTCTTCTCTTCTCTTCTCTTCTCTTCTCTTCTCTTCTCTTCTCTTCTCTTCTCTTCTCTTCTCTTCTCTTCTCTTCTCTTCTCTTCTCTTCTCTTCTCTTCTCTTCTCTTCTCTTGGCGCATTGCCAGACAGCTTATTCTGCGGTATATATATTGAGTGTTGGGCCAAGCCCGGAAAATGCCTCAATAATTAATTTGCTAAGAGCTATTCCTTTGGTCTTCCCTGGCTGGCGGATTGTTGGGGTAGTGCGGTCGAGCGGGTTGCGAGTCGCGTTCGAGGCGGGTTGTAGTAAACAGAAGCGGCGACATCCGTTTGAGATTTGAATCTTGTGGCTGGCTGATTAGCCCCACTTAGTGGAACGGTATTAGGCCACTTGACGAAATTAAAGGGATTGCGGACAAAAGTTGCCTCGCTTTTGGCTCGTGCCGAACGGCTAAGGCCGTGGCAACGACAACGGCAACGGCAGAGACAACGACAACGACAGCTGCTAAGACGCGCAAATAAACAAAATTCCAACCAAAATATAATCCGGAAGCATGGACATAATGACAAACAGGCGAAAACCCCTCAAGGCGAAGACATTGCTGGCTAATGGAAGGCAAAGGAGACGATGACGCAGAGGGTGACCGAGATGGGTAATGGGGGAGAGAGAAGTTAGGCGGAAGATGGGTAATGGGAGACGAGAGACGGGAGATGGGAGATGGGAGACGAGGGCAAAAACAGACAAACAAATGTCGCGCTTTGCTCTGTGTCTTTTGTATTGGGTTTTGGTTTTGTTTTATTTTACTTTGCCCGGGCCAAAAGGAAAAGGATTATAAAATACGACAAAAACTGCGACTGCAACTGCGACTGCGACTCTGGCTGTGACTGCGACTGTGACTGTGTTGCCCCGACTGTGAACTATCGCATTGTGTGAGGGGCGTCTCCCTGCTTCTTCGACGGCTTCATTTTGGCGTGCATGAAAACCGTTTGCCTCTGGTCTGGTCTGGATGCGGGCGCTATTCAGGAATACCGCTTAATCAATGCGTATGAGGCATGAGGTGTTCACATTTGTGCAAGGAATATAGCGCTCTCCCTGCTTAAGATAACAGACTTTAAGACCTAATGACCATAAATATGCATTAGGAATATATCACAGAGAATGCTCAAGTCTTCAATTAGAAATTCTCTTCTCTATACATAGCATTAATTGGAATACAGGATATGTGTCAGTCATATGGACTTTTCTCTCAGCTACTCGTATTGCCAAATAAAAATGGGAAGGAAAAAGCCCAGTTTGTACTTTAAATGACATTTCGCCGTAAATTTTACGTTTATAGCTGACACACAAGAATAAATATCGCGTTGTAATACTTGTAAAAGACGTGCGAGGGACGTGAAGCATCGAAATATAATATAGGCAAGAGTTAAACAACAGTTCGCTGGCGTAAAATGCCAAAGACAACCGTGAATTGGCCAGGGACAGTGGGTTGAGGCCGAAAATAAGTGAAGCGGGGCAGGCAACAGACTCAATAACTTACCTAAAATATATGCATTCCATATACCCTCTACATACATACATACATGTGTCTATAGCACAGCATATATATTGCTGTAGAACAGCGCATCAATTGGCAATATTTTCGCAGTGAGCATAAATCGAAATACAGACTGAACAATGAGTAAAGCAGGAGCCATGGAGTTCATTTTCTGTGAGAGCCTAGGAAATTTGTATTTTCTACATTTAAGAGGATCTTTTATGTGCCGATCTGTATATGTATGTTTCGTCTCTACCTCTGCGTTTAATATTACCTCTACCTTCACCCCTATCTGTACCTCTACCTCTAACTATACCTCTACCTCTGCCTCTACCTCTACCTCTGCCTCTGACTCTACTTCTACCTTTACTTCTACTTCTACCTCTACCCCACTTCCACTTCCCATCTCCTTTCGGATTCTGCCTTTTTTCTCTTTTTTTATATCACTCTTATCTTCTCTCTCTCTCTCTCTCTCTCTCTCTCTCTCTCTCTCTCTAATGTGTTTCTAATAACCTAACTATATTCCCCGATCTTTTATTATGCACAAATATGTTTACTTAGATTCTGAAAGGGTTGCTCCAGCTATTACCTGTTGCTCCCACAGATTCGGTTAAGCGCCTCCAAAGAACAACAGCAATAACTATAATAAATACGAAAACAAGAAGAAGCAGAATCGGCGGCAGAGGCAGAGGCAGACACAGAAGCAGTAGAAGAAGACGAACAACAGTTGAGCAGCAGCCCACATATCAGCGGCACTTCATCTTGATTGACATGCGCATTCAGCGCGTTGACATAATGATGGACAGACTTAGGACAGTGACTGCGCAGGCGCAGCCCCAGCAACTGGCAACTGGCAACTGGCAGTGGCCTTTGGCCATGTGCAGCATGCAGCGTGCAACGTGCAACGTGCAACAAGAGAGCGTGACAACATAGCCGCTGGCGATGCGTTTGCGGTGCTGTGATGTGACCGCTGCTATCCGGCAACGAGATACGACACTGGCCCCGGGAGGAGTCCACGGGGGACCGGGAGTGCTGCGGGCGGGGCACTGCGGCAAGGTGTGGGGCCTGGTAGGAGCAGGCACATGCAAATCGCAGGCGCTTTTCATATGCGTAATGAGAGAGGCAAACTTTAATGAAGTCGAAACGAAATCGGCAAACGAAATCGAAAATGGGAATCGGACTTGGATACGGATGCCTTATCCGTTGGCAGCGCCGGCTGATCCCGCCTTTAAGATTTCCACCGGGCCCAATTCGAAATTTTTCAATATCAATTTTCATTGTCTGCCGCTGGAATGGCGGCGGCGGTGTCGTCACTCAGTCGGGGCACGATCTTAGGATACGATGTGCTATCTGAACATAAATAGACGCCAATTAAATGCTTGATGGCCATGTTCTGCTTCGCAGTTGGCCAAAACGGAGGCAAACAAAGTTGCACCGCACCGAAGCGGAAATAATTTCACAATAAATTATATATATGAAATATATATTTTTCTCAGTCTTTAGCGCAGCGAGACGAGCCCAATAAAAATATGACACAGAATGTTGCAGAACCAGTTTAGCAGTAACTGTTCCTGTTCTCGATTGTTGTTGTTGCTGTTGTTGTTGTTGCAACAAAAGTTTTGCGAGACATAACGGCGTCTGGCAGGCAATGGAGAAGCCTTCTGCCTCGGGGATGAGCCGCCAAAGATGTCGAGGGCGAGGGCGAGGGCGAGGGCGAGGGCGAGGGGAAAGGGCGCTGGTGTTTGGCAACTTGACTTGGAGTCCCTGTTGCAAATACCAGAAGCCACGCAGAGACAGCACGTCTCACAGAACTCGGCGAAAGCAACGCCCACGACCATGTCCACGCCTACATGCCAGTGCCAATGTGCCGCCCCTCCCTGGCCTGCACACGTTAATATTACCGTTACCATTAGCGCGCCCATTACCGCTGCAGCTTTTGATTCAGGGTGGCGGAAGGGGAGGACGACGATGGCGAAGGCGCTGGAGTTGCCCCTTGACAAGTTCTTTTCCCTCTTTTCTCTTTTTTTTTTTTTTTTGATTGCAACAGCGACAATGTTGCTGTTGTTGCTGTTGTTGTTCGAGTTTTTGTTGCATTGTTCGCGGCCTAAAATGTGAAACCTGTCGAAACTTTTTCATCGACTTGTCTCTCGACCTGCCGCGTCTCGCCGCGCCTACGCCACACACAAAGCATCGCAAACTAAGACTTGAGAACTGAGAATCAGCCGCCAACGGAAAAACCTGTGACCTCTGACCCGCTGCAGCCATAGCGATTCTAGCCGCTGTTGTTGTTGCTGTCGTCGATTGACGCCAGCAGACAGAAAGTTTCTTATCGCAAGTGCACTGAAATTCCATTTGGCACTGGGCGTATTCAGGAGCCACAGTTTTTCGATAGCTGAAAACGAAGGAGCGAACGAAATGAAACACTTTAATATGCTAGATTGCAGCTGAAGTTCTGGCTTATATAATAACTGAGATGATAATTGATGTAATATCCATTAAGTTATTATATAGCCCATTGAAAATGTGTAATCAAGGTATACGTTTTTTGTTCAAGTCTAGGAAACAGGCAGTAAAAGCGCGAGCAGCGTCAAGTGTTTTCCATATGTGTGGCAGCATCTGCAGGACGGCGCTCCTCCTGCCTCGCGGACTATCCGATGTCTGTGTCAGTGCATATTTCATCACACAGATCTATCATCCGGCGATCTCGTGTGCCGCGTCTGCTGGAGGACAAGTGGAGTTCGGTCTTGCACGATTCTGTTCACCATGATGGGGTAGAGTAGATTCAGATTGCAGCTGAAGTTCTTGGCTTATACAATAGCTGTGATGATAATTGATGTAATATCCATTAAGATATCATATAGCCCATTGGAAACATGTTATCAGAGTGTAAGTTTTTTCTTAAAGTGTATGAAACAGGCAGAAGTTTCAGCAGCGTCGAGTGTCCCATGTCCCATACGTCTGGCAGCATCTGCAAGCCGGCTCCTCCTGTCACGCAAACTATCCGATGTCTGCGTTCAGTGCATATTTCATCACACAGATCTATCATCCGGCGATCGCCTGTGCCGCGTCTGCTGGAGGACAAGTGGAGTTCGGTCTTGCACGATTCTGTTCACCATGATGAAGTAGAGTAGGGCAGAGCATTCGTTCCTATTTGCTGAGAGTGGGAATTGTTATTTAGTTCTGTTGGAAATATTAGCGTCTGCTGGAGGACAAGTGGAGTTCGGTCTTGCACGATTATATTCACCATGATGAAGTAGAGTAGGGCAGAGCATTCGTTCCTAAGTGCTAAGAGTGGGAATTGTTATTAAGTTCTGTTGAAAATATTAGCCGAAAATAAAATTAATTTTTCTTTTTAAATTTTGTTTTTGTTTGTGTGTGAAGTGTAGAAGTGTAAAGTGTAAAGTGTGATCTGGAAAACGACAATTGAATAGCATGTATGTCAAAAATACAAGGGAAGCAAAGCCAAGTAGACCTAGTAAGAAATTGAAATAAAAAGAACGAAGGAATATGTTTAATCTATTTCTATTTAGGCAAGTTGTTAAAGTAACTACGCGATTTTGTCTGAGCTCTGCTCAATTATGTCAAAAGCTATGATTGCAATGGTGATCACAGAGTCCAGGTGCTGCCCTCCTGAGTGCCCTCTAATTAGAAGCAACAACAGCAGCAGCAGCAACAGCAATGCGCTCGCTGTGCATGCAGATATCTCGCGGCTGTCCATCGATGTAGCTACGGATGGTGCTCAACATCCATATCCTGTTTAATTAGAATTTTGCTGTGGTCGCGCAGCGTTAAACCGAACAGACCCTCAGTGACCCAGCCGTCGCCTCCTGCCAGCACTGCTCGGGGTATGCTTCACTTTTTCCAATTCAATTATTATGAAGACGTGGCAGAGGTGGCCAGGAGGCGGCCAAGGGGGTGGCTAGGAGGTGGGCGATTTCTCTGCATAGTTCGCTGACTGTAGACAAAAAATAGAAAATAATGGAAAAACGTAAAAACTGAAAAAAGTAAATGCCCGCGACATTGGCACATGTGAAGCATATTGGAAAGCATTCGTGCTCCGTCCTGCTCGTACATTGCATATGGCCCTCTCGCTCGCGCTTGATTTTCCACTGCTGCTGCTGCTGATTGAGACTTCACTTTGCAATCTATGGCAAATTGATGAACAGCACATACACACACACACAAACACACACAGAACATAACACTCCCACACACACACACACACACACACTGCAGTAATTAACGTGCATGCGGCACATAAGCAAAAGGCATCCAATACAATCCTTCTCAGCTCCCCTCCTGCTGCTGCTGCTGCTGCTTCTGCTCGTGGCACATATGTATATGAATGTATGTGTATGTATGTATACATATATCTGCGGATGCGACGCATGCAAATCGCAGCGCGACGTACGCCTCGCACATGGCCACGTCCGTCGTCCAATCGTCCGCCTGCCCCCCATACCAGCTGCGTTGGCTGCGATTGTGGCTGGTCAGCGTGTCCCTGGCCTGGTTGTTTCTTTGGCTGCGGCTGCTGGTGCTGCTGGTGCTGCTGGTGCTGCTGGAGCTGCTGGTGTTGCTGCTGCTGCGTTTTTTTGCACGCTGCATTCGCCCTGCGATTGGTTGCGTCCATCGATGAGTCAGCCGACTCGATGTAAATGCGAATGCGAATGCGAATGCGAATGTGGACTGCCGAGTGGCCACCCAGCGCACAAAAAAGCGACGAGCAATGGCGACAAGGGGCACATTCATCAAGCCAGAACACAAGAATGGGCACGAGCATGGGCTTTGTTCCCATGCGTTCGAAGCAACAGCAGCAGCAGCAGGAGCAGGAGCAGGAGCAACTGGCAGCAACTGCAGCAAGGGTTGGCACTGCACTCAGCGCATAACCACCCCAAAGCATGCAACAGGGGCCCAGCCCAGGCTAGCTTCGACCCGGCGCGACCGCTGATAGGCTCAGGAGTTCATCCCAATCGCCTGCCCTGAGCAATTTCAATTAGTTTCGATTCCCTTTTGAAGACTTTAAGAGCCGAAATATCCATGCCAAAGGCTCTGACCAGACACTAACCAAACAAAAATGGGCAAAGACCGATTGAGTAAAAAGTACGTGAAGTAAAATGAATTGCGAAATTGTGCAATTTTTTTATGAAAACATAGGCACGTTCCTGGCTGGAATTTAATTTTGATAAAGGTACAAAATATTGTCGATACATCCATAGCTTCACAGTCGGAGCTGGTAGAGCGATGTCTGCACCACAAAAAGCAACATGAGAATAGTAGCAGCTGCTAGAGTAGAGCCTGCAAATACCCTAAATATTACTTTTAAATTGCAATGGGCTTATGATACTTCTAAAATGTTATATGAGATCAAATATACCAGAAATCTGTAACTAATTGGTGTACAGAGGCGGGAGAGGCGCCGGTAGAGGCACCTGTAGAGGCGCTGTAGAGGGGCTTTAGAGGGGCTATAGAGGCGCCTGTAGAGGTGCTGTAGAGGCACCTGTAGAGGCGCCTGTAGAAGGTCTGTAGAGCGAATGTAGGGTAATGTAGAAGTTGTGTTCAATGAAATACAAATTCCTGTCTTAGAAGGCAGTAGATATTCCTTGAATATTAAATTATTGATGTTCTAATAACATTTTGAAGTTTCAATTAAGTATAGAAGAAAGAAATTCTAACAGAAATCTGAAAAGTCTTGCTAATATTATTTTGATTGCTATGCCATATTTTTAAGTCACAGATCAACAACAATACTGCTAAGGCCGTTCGCTTAGGGTATTATTATTTGGCAGTCTAGGCACATGGCGAGCATATTTTTATGGAGCCATCCACGGGAACAAAGAGACGTTTTTTTTAACGTTAGCCAAATTTGAATTAGGAGAGATAGTCGAGAGTGGGAGAAGAGAAAGACAGAGCGAGAGCGGGAGAGAGAGACGGGAGGAGCCACACATAAAGTAAAAGCAAATACGGTAAATATACTAAGAGACGGAGTTGGAGTTGGAGTTGAGTTGGACCTGGAGCTGGAGTTGGAGCTGGAGTTGGTGCCACATCCAAAAAGTCGTGGCCAAAGCCGATGCCAGCAAAAGTCCGCATTCGCGTTTTTTGCCACACACACACACACACACACACACACATACGTTTGGTTAACGTGGTAGTTGGATGTGTGAGAAGTAGACAGCAGCAGCAGGAGCAGCAGCAGTAGCTAAAGCTGTTCTTGGTATATGTGTATGTGCGTGGGTGTGTGGGTGTAAGCCCACCCTCTGTAAATATCCTTAAATGTCAGACGACATCACGCTTCAGTGGACACACTGACGATGCTGCTGCTGCTGATGGCAACCGATGGAGGCGCCTCCTGCGCTTGGCGCTGACCAGCAGCCGGCAACGTTTGGCCGTTTGAGCCAACATTTACCTGCCCGCAAAATATTGGCGCAGGCATTAACTGGGGCTGGGTCTGGGTCTGGGGCTGGGTTAGGGACGCGGCCTGCTGCTGCTTGCTTCAGTTTGAATTATTTGAAACAATATCCTTACAAAAAATGCGATACAATTTCAAACGATGATGACAAAAAAAAATCGGAGAGTCTCGAGCCCGCTCCTGTTCAGCGTTCACGTTTACGTTTACGTTGCTGTTCCTGCTCCTGTTCCCAGCGCTGCTCCGGCGCCTGAGGCAGCATCTAGGGCCAGGGCCAGACAGGTGTTTGTCAGCCAGTCAAAAAGCATGGGCCAGGAGCATCGTCTGCTCCGCTTATCACCGAAAGTGGCCATGTGTGTGTGTGTGAGTGTGTGTGCGTTGGCCATAATAACAAAAGCAATAACACAAAGCCTGCTGCCCCACCAAATTGTGGTGGGTGGCGGCAGGACTGAGTATATGTAACAACAATGTCATTGACCGCGTCTACCAGAAAACCACTCACAGCCACCGCCACAGCCCCCACAGCCACCACAGCGCGAGCAGGTGGGCAGCAGCATCCGCCTCGAGTGGCTATAAAAAATATAATTTTTGAGTCTTAAATTGGCAGCAACAAAATATCGAGAGCAAAATTCGTTCGTTCGATCTATGCATTTAAGTATGACAAAAGAAAAGCTATTGGAAATGGAAAATCCACAGAGGAAATATTAGTCGACTTAAGCACATGAAGCAAAAGCTATTGTTTAGGTCTGCTCAGCTAAGCCGATTGATATTGTTCGTTATGTATTCACGTCCTGTTCTGCTCTGAGTAATTTGTATATGAAAACCTTTATTGAGGCTAAGCACGAAGAGCATCGCGGACTTTAAAGGCTTTACTTACATGATTAAGAGTTGACTCTGGTTCTATTTTTAAATACTTGAAGAGCATTCAGATGTCTTTATTTAGAGCACTCTGTGCGAATCAGCCTTACAAATCACATATATATGGTTATATATTATAGATTTTGAAATAGATGCTCTGGTCTGATCTTTATTCCTTTGACTGATATACTAGTCGCCTTCATCGTCTAAAATGTTCCCAGTAGCGACTTATATAATAAGAAGATATGGAAATATGGAATACTCTCTCGTATGGACAACCAAGGGTTAATAATGTGCAACAGATATACGTAGATTATAAAGCAAATGAAAATATTTAAAAAATAATTGAGATAATATTTTATAAGTTAAGGCATCAGACTACAAACTGCCGTTTACATCTTTTTGATATCTCTTCTGAGGTAGATTTTATAGATGATCAAAGTGTTTGTCAGGCGCCAGTTGAAATAAGCTGTGAGGCACTGTATGTAACTCCGCCCATTGAAGGCAAAAGAAAGCCAAATCTACCAGATAGAAACGCTGAATTAATGTTAGTTACAAACTATATATATATATATATATATATATATATATATAGATATACGAATGGGCATATATATATATATGTACGTATTGTAGAATTGGTACATTGAAAAACTATATCATCAGAGGTTTTGAAAGTAGAGTTTGAAAATATGCCAGACTGCCATTGGAATTTCCGCCTAAGATACTAGACAGCGAGCGAGTATTAAGCAGTCAGTAATATCCGACATCCGTACGTGTTTCAAATTGTAAAGGAGCTGCAAATCAAAAACTGCACTTCCAAGTCCAAATAGAAGATGTTGGCAGTAGTTTCAATTAATTTATATTAATATCCATAGCGTTTCTAACTTGGTAACTGTGAAGACTCTGACGTAGCTTGCTTTAAGCCAAGCTAACAAAAGCGAACCTCATATGAAAGACATTATACTGAATAATCGTTTGGAGCTCGAGCAGGTTGTAAACAGTCAGCGGCTGGCACTGGCTGTGCGAGCTCGGCTTCAAAGTGAGCCTGCTACTCCTGCTGCTGCTGCTGCTGCTGCGGCTGCTGGTTATCAATATGTGCTTGGCTGTTGGCAGTTTCTTCGAAAGCCACAGACAAGCCGGCCAGCAGGCAGGCAGGCAGGCAGGCAAGCAGCAGCTTGGACCGCTTGTGCTGCCGCCCGAAGTGCACTTCTAATGGCCATTCATTTTTCTTAGATGGCGTCAGATGGCGCTGCCCGAGCGCGCAAGTTCCACAATCAATTTGCAGCTTGGCAAACAGGCGACAAAACTGACAGGAGCAAAAGAGACAAAGCCAGCGGCAAGGGCAGTGGGAGGGGCGCGAGGAGAGACAGATGCAACTGCTCAAGTTTTTGGGCTGTGGCCAACCAATGAAATGGCTCAATCAATTAGGGCCTGTCATAATGCGTCGTACAGCAACAGCAGCAGCAGCAGCAGCAGCAGCAGCAACAACAACAGCTGTGAGTAGCAGCTTTATCAACGTTTTTCTTGGGACCGAGTTTGGGCTCTGTGCATGTTGCTGCAACATCAATAAGCTGCAAGGCAAGACAGCAAAAGAGATGCGTGCCTCACTTAGCTGCCTCGTATCTTATGTGATGAAATTTATGCTTAATTAAAAGCGACACAAGGCCTCGGCCCCAGGCCCCAGGCCCCAGACCGCAGACCCCAGACCGCAGACCGCAGATCCAGAGCCCAGACTGAAGATCTCAGCCATGGCTGCGATTCAGGCTGAGACTCAAGCTGAGACGTTACTGCACAGACGCACAACGCGTTGCTACAGCGAGATAACAGTCGAGTTGGATTCGCTCACTTCGGCTGACAATTAATGCGCTTTTGGAACGCACAGATCGACAACTGTTCGCATATATATATATATATATATATATATATATATATATACATACATAGTCTATATGTGTGTGTGCGAGGGAACTACCTGAGCCGCCCTCTGCTCCTGCTGCGCGCCTCTAATTCAATTAAAGTCCCCGCACGCATGTTTCCTTGTCTACCCACTGTCCAGGCAGCGCGCCTGGACTGGATGGATGCACGTCGCCGTCTGCTCAAGTTCAACTGCAACGCGAAGCTGCTGCTGCGGCTGCTGCAACTGCTGCGGCCGTGGCATGCATCGCTAAGAGAGAAAGGCAGCACGTTGGCAACTTTTGCACTCATTAGTCTCCCACAACGTGAATTAAGATAATCTGCAAGGCGCGACGACAACGTTTGCGACTCTCGGACTCCATTTGGGATTCGGATTTGGATTTTCGTTCGTCGTCGTCTTCAAATTGGACCTGGGCGCTTGTTGTGCAAATGAATTGTTGCTGATTTCGTTTGAACGATTAGCGCCATGAGCATGCCTACCCCGCTCGATCTTGCCTCCTCCTCCTGCTGCTCCTCCTCCTGCTTCTCTCAACTGCTCATGCTCCCCCACTGCCTCGCCTTTGCAAATGCAAATGGCAAATGGCAAATGGCAAATGGCCCCGGGCATGCTTAGCAATTAGACTAATTGCATAGCTCGCCCAGCTGCTGCAGCGAAGGCGTTGCCCATGCCCCAAAATGCTGCCATTCAGTCACTCACTCGGCCATCAATGCCTAATCCTTTGCCCATGTGTGTGGGCTCTCTCCCTCTCTCTCTCTCTCTCTCTCTCTCTCTCCCTCTCTATCTCTCTTTCTCTTTGCACATATGTGCTTCAGCTGAAATGCACATTGCGCATACGCACTGTGCGCGACGGGCCTATTGCAATATATGCCTGCAGATTGGCCAGCCAGACAGCAACACCACCAACAACAACAACAACAACAACAGCAATTGCCGCCCTGTGAATGCGTTCGTCGATTCGACAGCCAGGGGCAGGTGCCTGCGCCATGGAGCTGGACGCAGTCGTTGCAGCATAGAGCAACGCCTACACCCACGCCTACACCCACAGCACAGCACAGCACTAATTCCCATTCGGACAAATACACACACATACACCTGCACGCACACACAGCTGACAGTGTAGAGGCCATGTGTAAGGGCGGGCATTGTGATTTAGCCATGCGATTCGTGCAAGCCGGAATATTTATTATTGATATGAAATTCATAGTCAAATAGGAATTTATAGATGAGCTGAAATTTAAGTGAAATGAAATTAATAGAAGATAATGTATGCATATACGATGAACAACAAATATATAACAAATAAGAATGCTATAATTGAGACTGTTCGACTAAGAGATACCCTGAACTCTACAAGGAGCTGAATCTGTAAATGACAAAATTTGCGTATTGATCAGATGTATGTACACAGTAAATCTGAAATCTCCAGGTCTAAAAATATTAAAATTACGCTGAATAAACAACATTAATTTATCGATCATTCTCGATAGAAATGAAATCGGATGAGTTATCGAAAAATACAATAGATTGATAAATTGCGTATGTTATACACGAGTATGCATACAAAATGTCAAGTCTTTCTGAGATCTAGGCGTTAATACGGACAGACGGACAGACAGACAGACAAACAGACGGACAGGGCTATATCGAATCGGCTCGTCGCCCTGATCAAGACTAAATATACTCTATAGGGTCTGCCTTCTGTTACATATTTTTCTCAAAACCGTAATATAATATAATATAATAATGCAAGCAAAAATTGAGAATAAAATAAATATTAAATCCCAATTTGAATTAAAATGGGCAGTAAGGAAGCGTATTCAGTTATCTGTGTGGCTGTTGGCAGGACTCTGTATCCTTTTTTTCGAGTCTTTTCGACTACAGCAACAGCAACAGCAAAACTCTGGCCGAGGCATCAAACGGCAGCACAACAACTGCAACGTTGCATGTGTGCGTGTGGGTGTGTGTGTCTGTAAGTGTGTGTGTCTGTGTGGGTGAAGAGCTCTTGCTGACTGGGCCAACCAACAGCAGAAGCTGTAGCTGGGAGTTGCGAGTCGAAGGTGGAGCTGGAGCTGGGCAGGAGCCCGTGTGCCTGTACCAGATGATTAATCGAATTAGTTTTTCTTTTTTGCGCTTTCACTTTGCAGCGAACTCCTTTCATTTACATTTTCTTTTGCACTTTGGGCACGTTGTGTAGTTTGTTGCATATTTTTGTGCGCACTAGGATGCGCACACACACATACACACACACACACACACACACTGAGAGAGAGGCTGAACGACAGACAGACGTGCATTGGAGTGGCAGCTGACCAACTGCGTCCGTGCCGGATTTTTTGGCAACGCCTGACCCACGTAGCCAGCGCCCAGGCGGCCCCACCGACGCCACTCCACAGCCCCTTGATGTGCTGGCCGGGCCAACGTGCGCTGGCATTCATCCTGGCCAAACGTCGTTAGCATGCAAAGGGCGCAAAAAAAAAAGAAGCGAGTGTAAAGGAAACAAAGTAGAAAAAAAATTTTGAAAAAATAAAACAAGGCAAAAATTTTACATTTCGTCTGATGAAATGAAAGCCTCGGCTCGATGCCAAGGGAAGGGGTTGCCAAAGAGGTGTGTGTTAGTGTGTGTGTGTGTGTGTGTGTGTGTGTGTGTGTGTGTGTGTGTGTGTGTGTGTGTGTGTGTGTGTGTGGGTGTGTGGGTGTATGTGTGTGTGTGTGGGTGCGCAATATCTGCAAATTGCATGGGCGGCTCGAAGGCAATTCTTTCATTCTTTCTTCCATTCATTCCTATTTTTTGTGTGTTGTTGTCTGTGGCATTTCATTTGATTTGCGCTTGTTGTTGCTGCCGCTGCTGCTGCCATGTGAAACGCAATAAGAGCATCAAAGTGCAGCACACACGCACACACACACGCACACAGATAGAGATGGAAGCGTGGCATGCAGCTTGGTAGGTTTTCATTTTCATTGCGCTTGCTTTTGTTTTGCTCCTTTTACATTTTTCGCTTTATTCTTTCATTTATTTTGTTCTTGTAATGTTTTATTTTCTTTTGTTCGTTATCTTTGGCCTGAGCTGCCATTTTCAGCGAATGATTGTTGCATAAACGTAGTCTTTGTATTGTTGTTGCAACTGTGTGTGTGCTGGTGTGTGTGTGTTTGATGGTTCGAGGCTCTCATTTGCCGCCCTGTTGTGCACTTTGTGCACTTCTTTGAGTGGCAGCAGGAGAGCGAGCAGGAGCAGGAGCAGCAGCATCAGCAGCCACTGGTCGATTGCCATTGGCGACTGCGTTCACATGTGGTATGAGCGATATGCGAATGCCAACTGCGTTGGATTGAGACTCTAAAGTATTGCATATGCCCATAACTAGGCCCAAATCAAAATGAAATTCAATTAACATGAAATCGCAATATTTCTGAAAAATTACTTTACTCTGGATAATAGTTCGTTAACTCGTTAATTCGAAAGTAAATGTCCATACCTTCTTTGCCCCTCTGATTCATTTGTAATAGCATTCTTTTTTCTCGTCTTTAGTCTGGGTAATTTTATGTTCACTTCTAGATAATGTTGACCCCTTCGCAGAATGGAGACACCTCTCTATTCCTGGATTAGGAAACTCACTTCAAATGCTGCTCTTTCATTTCATTTCACACTTCCACTCTTATAAAGTCAATGCAGCTACAGCGATCTCTGCTGAAACCATCAAAGAGCGAAGATCGAAAGCCGATGTGTATCTATAGAGCTATAAAAGCTATAGGCAAACTGCCTACAGCAAACAGACGAAGAGGATCCCTCACATCTACATATATATATATATATATATATATATATATATATATATATATATATATAACTGAAAGAGATTTAAGCAAACTGCAAGGTTTAATAAAAGTAAACAGACGAAGAGTCTATAGGATCCCTCGGATCTATATGTAGCTGAAAGGGCTTTAAACAAACTGCACAGTCCAACCAAAGTAAGCAGACACAGGGTCTATTGGAACTCTGAATCTTCTTCCATAGGAGCCCTCGGAAGTCGCAAGCTGAGCTGGCGGCGTGGCCTCTTGGCTGTTTGCTATTTCGCTTTTATTTGTGGGCCCTTTTCAGCTGTTAAATCGTTTAGTTGCTTAAGCAGAAACCTCTCAGAAGCTGCACTAAGCACTTGCTAAGGCTTTCGGCTCGGGCAGGTGCCCAGGCACCTGCATGGCCGAGCGGAACTGCGCAGTTCGTAGGTGGAAGCTGGAAACGCAGCAGACGCTGGAAAGTGGAAAAACGTGCCAAGCACAATTCATGCAGCTAAGTAAGGATATTAATATGAGTCCTTGCGTTGCAGATGCCGGCGACCGACAGACGCATTACAACGCACACGAACGGGGAGGGTGAATGGGGACTAGGGGGCCAGAGGACAGGGGGTAGTTGAATGGCCACTTTGCGTCGCGTGTGGCAAGCAAATGAAATTGCAAAGAAAATGAAAATCTAACGCACTGAAATGTGGGGTAAACAAAACACAACAAAGCGAGGAGAGCAGGAGTCAGGGAACACACAGAGAGAGGGAGCCGATATCCTTGAAATGTAAAACGTAGCTGGAGCTCGGCTTGGAATGGGGATTGGGATTGGGTTAATGTGCAAATGCAATGCCAAAGGAATGCACTAGCCAAAAACTGAGAGGGGCAACTGTGGGCGAACGAGCAGGAGGCGGAGCGGAAGGCAGAGTCGCCAGCTTTGGCGTCGTCGTCTTATAGACATCATTCATTTTGGCCCCTTGTGCTTGGGATTAAGGTTATTTCAAGGATGCCGCTGCTTTCCGAGGAAACAACAACAACAACAGCAGGAGGCGAAGACGGAGACGCGGGAGGCAAGCAAGCTGAGGATAGAAAAAAATGCTTCTTTTGCGCGTAAACATCATCAAAATTCATCAATCTCTGCCGAAAACTTGTGAAAAACTTCGTTTTTTTCAGATGCTTCTTCTTTCACTTTTTGGGCAGGACGAGAAAAATGCCGGCAAGGAAAAACAAGCAAGTGCCTGCCACTGCGTGTGCGTCTGCAGCTGCGTGCATGGGTGTTGGTGTGTGTGTGTGTGTGCAGGAAGGAAGCGCATGGGAAAAATGCAGAGCGAGGGGAGGGCGAAGGCGACAAGGACGAAGGCAATCGGCGCACATTTTGGCATTTGAGCGCAGCGACGCGTGCAGCACGCAGGACGACGACGACGATGACGACGATGACGACAATGACGACGACGGCGACGACGTAGACTCTGACTCCCGGGCTGATGAGCCTGACTAAGGGCCGCCCACGCGCCGTAGCCTGGCATTTGTAGCACTCCAGCTCCAACAGCAGAGAAATTTCGTCCTGCTGCTTGCTTATTATTTTGCTTGCGCCTTTGGCTGCCGCCAGCGTTGTCCTCGCAGCGATAACCTCAATTTTTGGCGCCCTGGCCAACAACATTGCCCGTCAGCCCATCAGCCACTCCGCCCCCTCGACGTTCCCCTCGACCTGGGCCAGCCATTGGCGCCTGGCGCTTGCACAGATTTCATGCCAGCGTCTTGCATTTTCTTACAATTTTCCTTTCTTGGTTATTTTTTTTCTTTTTTCTTTTTGCCTTGCATTTTTATCTCTTTGCTTTTCTTTTTTATTTAGCCTGATAAAACTCTTTTCATTTCGCCGTCGTCCTGGTCGTCCTTGCGCTCGTCCTGCTCGTTTTTCTTCTGGCCCATTCGACGCCTTTCCTTAACGCTTTTAACAGTAATGACGAAAAAGTGTCAGCGTCCTCGACGAAGGATAATAACAAGTATGGACAGGCACACCAGCAACCAGGCAGGGCAGGGCAGGGCAAGGCATGGATGAGGGCGTGGGCATGAACTGGGGACGGGCTGGAGATGTGGGACAGCAACGACATTTTCCTCATTTTGTGCCTGCTTTGGTTTTTATTTTGCTCGATTTTCTTTTCATAGTCCATGTCTTGAATGCCTTTCTTTTTCTTATAATTTTTCTCCATCTTCTTCTTTTTTTTTTTGCTCAGTTTTCCGTTTTCAGTTTTCTTTGTTGGTGGCTGCGACAACGAGTTGATGTCCTTAATTGATGAAGAAATTTCGGTTGTGACAAAAACGAGCAAGGAAAGAGAGCGAGCGCACAACATGAATGAATCAATGAGGGCAAGGCACATTTCGGCCATGGAATACCCTTACTATTTCCAGCGGAAATGAACTGACTAAGGCAAACAATTCAGTCTACAAAAGTAAACACATCTTGCCATGCGTGATATGTGTAAAAGAACTACGATTTCCCCTTTATTAAAGTGTTTATAAACATATTCTTCTGTCTCTTTCTCTCATTCGGTGCTCTCCGTTTTTTCTTGACTTTCTTGTTAGCCTCCGTTTCTGTATATGACAATATCTAGCGATCTCCCTCTCTCTCTCTTTTTTCCCCTACTCACTATCATCCTTTCTGCCTCATTCAGATCCTCTCTCTGTTTGCTTTTCTCGCTCTTCCCTCTCTCGCTCTCACGCTCTCTCTCTCTCTGCCTGTTTTTCTACCTCGCATTCTTTTTTCCATTCTCTATTTCTCGCGATCCTCTCTCTCTCTCTATCCCCACCTGCCTTTCTATAGCTCATGTTGCTTTCTCCCTCTCCTTTTACCCCCTTCATTTCCATTTTCGCTCTCTCTCTCTCTCTCTCTCCTTCCCCCTTCCCCCTTTCACTCATCGCAATGCGCACTTCCCTCTGCGAATAGTAAACGCATTTGCATAGCTAAATAGCAAAAAATTCAAAAGTGGAAAAGGCAGGAAAAAGGCAACTGAACAAGCCTTCAGCTGCAGCTCGTCAGGCATTTAGTTATGCATAAGCCCTAATGGCTTATATTTCGCTGGCCAGCACTTATGTACTTATATACAAAAATATTTATATATTTATTAAAAGCATGTTTCACTTCAGCACGACAAACAGACAGACAGACAGACAGAGCTAAAGGTAGCCCTGCAGTCTATGCTCGGACAACTGGAGCTTATAATTGGTGCATTAAAGTCTGTCTCCCAGGGCTGTTCTCCCAGGGCTGTTCTCCCAGGGCTGTTCTCCCAGCTATTCACTTTCCCCCAATTATGCAGATTATGATGTCAAAATATTTTGTATACGAATCGAATTTCAGTTTGCTTAGTGATTTATCCACCGTTGTTTGGACAGCGGAGCGTCCAATTGAAAGGCTTAGAGTTCTTTCAAAGACGATGGCTCAAAGCAAACGCCAGCTCAAACGTAATAAGCGAAGAGCTCATAGCTCAGCCAACAGCTGTTGCATGTGTGTGTGTGTGTGTGTGTGTGTGCATGTGCGTTCGTGTGTTTGCTGTAATCTTCGCACTTTGCACGCTTTTTTGCTGTTTCAATTTCACACAAATTCTGCCTAATCTATGTAAATGCGATTAAACGCTTTCCTAAAACTGCCAACTGCAAGCAGTGAGGTAAGGCAAAAGGGAGGTGGCAGGGGCAGGGGTGTGGGGGCATGGGCAACCAGTCGACGACCCATCAAGTCGCTGCATCAAGTTTAATGGCCAAGCGTTAATGAACACGACCAGCATCCGATTTGGAGTCGCTGTTGCAGACGCTTTCAGAGTCAGAATCAGAGTCGGAGTCGGAGTCAGAGTCAGAGTCAGAGTCAGAGTCGGAGCATAGCCGACTGTGAACTGTTGCGTGGCTGCTGTGGCAAACACTCTGCGGCCTGCCACACAGTGACGCGTTTCATTGCGCATGCGCAACGCATGCGTCTTGTTTGATTTGAAGATTTCAGGGAAATTGCGAACTCGATGCGCGAGTATCCTGCGCCTTGGCCAGCAGGCGACCCCAGCAGAGTCAATTTATGTGCCCCAAACTGGCCAGCAGCTGTAGCTGTTGCTGTTGCTGTTGCTGTTGAGTTTGCTGCTGCTGCTGCTGCCACAACCATCGGCTACAACTTAATTACACATTCGTCCAATTAAAGTGTGCAAAAAGCAATTCATCATCGCGAGCCGTTGCCCCGTTATTGCTTGGCCAAGTTCTAACAGCAATTAAATGAGAGGCGCTGAGACGCCGATGTCCCAGTCCCAGTCCCAGCCGCAGTCGCAGTCGCAGTCGCAGTCGCAGTTGCAAGTTGCAAGTTGCCAGCTCGTCCACGCAGGTGCAACCGAGTTTCTCAGTTATCGTTTCACATGCAAGCAGCACGTTAAATGGTCAAATGGGTGTACACACGTATGTATATTGAAATGCCATCATCTTCCGAGTTATTAAAATGAACTGGTCTCGGCTCGGCTCTCCTTCCCTCTCTGCCCACTCTGCCTCGCTCAGCTGGCAGCTTACCGATATACATGAAGCGCATTTCGGGCCACGGCTATGGCAACTCAATCAGCCGACCCAAGCATCCACAGACAGCTGCCAGATCCGGAAGTCTTTAAGCACCGGAAGGCCAGCCGAAGAAAGCCGTGAAAGTGATGCACACCGAGTAGAACTCTTTCTCAGTTGACAAAGACTCTGCACGCGCTAATGTCATTGATTAGGCTGACATCCGAGCCTAATATAATTCTCAGATAACTCCATTACGTGAGCCTAACTCTGTGCACTTAAGTGGATGAATTAAGTAAATATGTAGGATGTATTCTCTAGGAGCAATCGCTGAATATGAGCTTGACCTGTGCGCAGTAATGAGGTATAATAACTTTACTTACAACTTTAGTCTAGATGCAGTCTACTAGTGCGCTCTACACCCGACTTCTGAGCAGATGCGAGTGTATTGGATCTTGGTAGAGCACTCCAATCCTCGAATTGCATGCAAAGGAATTCCTATTTAAATCAGACTTGGCTATAGACATGACTACAAATGACTACTTCCTGCTCTTTCTCTCTCTCTCTCTCTCTCTCTCCCTCTCTCTCTCTCTCTCTCTCTCTCTCTCTCTCCTTCCCCTTGCACACTGGTCATTTTCCTGGCCCTGCAGCATTCTTTGACATTTATCGATTGATCCCACCCCCTGATGGATCCAAAGTGGTCGGCGACCTACCCACACGTGGGCCGCTCTCCTCTTGGCTGGCCGCCCTGGAGCGGAGGCGATCGAGCTAATTGGCAAAGCAAACAGAGTTCCTCAAAGTGTGTCTTTAAATGGCCGTACAGCGTTTATGATTGAACAATCAAACACGCCCCCTGCAAATGCTATAGAACGCCCACGGCCCAGAGGCCTCGCCTGGCCTGGCAATGCGCAAGCGGCCGTTAGACGCACTCGGTGCTAATTACAGTTACATATGCATTTACCAGATACCGCCTCCTGCCAGTGACCCTCCTCGCGCCCGGGGAGCAATTGTTGTGGTGCGTCTGAGCTGGTTGACTATTCATTAACTTAATTACAGGTTGGCAGTGCGTCAAAGCCCGGCCAGCAGCAACAAGCTGCAACTCCAACTGCAACTGAGAAGCCAAAGCTGAAGCTGAAGCTGAAGCTGAAGCTGAAGCTTCCGCCTGTTGCGATTGCATTTCGAATGCAATTCCAAGTTGTTGCTGCTGTTGCTTTAATTGCAGCCCTGGCAGCGCACGCACTACATCAAAACACACTCACACAGACTCTCAGTTAATTGTCTAAGCACACACACACGCATACAGTGGGAGAGACTGCCTTTAAGATTTCCGCTTGGATTGAGTTATTAATTATGTGTGTCCTACAATACCCAGAGTCCGCCTCCCGCTGCTCCCGCCCACGCTTGGCTGGCTATGCTCAGGGCCAAGACAGTGTCTAACGTGTCCATGTCTGAGCCGAGTTGAAATTAATGTAATAACCAAAACATTGCGTTAAGCAAACTTTACCCAAAGCCACGCAGCCAGCACAGACCAGTTTCTAAGTGAGAAAAATTGCAATTTAATTATGATGATGAGAGATGTTGTTGCTGTTGCTGTTGTTGCTTCGCCTGTTGTTCCTTTATAGTATTGTGGCCGAGGCCAAACGCGCAAATGCGTCTGAGTTACAGCTTGTTGAGCAAATTGCATATGGGAAAAACAGAATCACATTAGCCTCAAATGGCACTTAATCATTCGATTAATCCAGAGAAGACACAGCTAATTGAGTGCAGGTGGAGGGATAAATGTCAGTAGAAGTGCGAGTATAAGCTTGAGCACAAGTGTGGGTATAAATGTAGATATAAGTGTTGGTATAAGTGAGGGTATAAGTGTTAGTATAGTATAGTAGGACCGTATACGTTGCACTGTGTCAAACATTCTTACGAAAGTTGATATATGTATAAGTGATAACAGGTATTGCGTAAGGATATAACTGTGAGCACGACAGAATATACGTATAAGTATAAATATACATAAGTATACAAATAAGAATACCTTTAAATATATTTACTTAGTCCCGGGATTACATTACTTGCCCCTTATTTATATTTATTTTATTCTCAGTCATACTACCACTCACACTTATACCCTCACGCTATACTTATTCTCATAGCAGCATAAGCTTATAGACGCGAGTATAAGTATGTGTATAAGTATATTTGTACGAGTAAAATTATAAGAGTGTAGATACATATAAGTATAAGAATGTAAATAATTATAAGTGTGAATATAGAAGTGTTAGTGTGCGCGCAAATGCCCATAAATGCATATGAATGAGTATAAGTAGAAGAGTGAGTGCTATATTCCTTTGTGGGTGAGTATAAGTAGAAGAGTGATTGCTGCTACATACTTAGAGTATAAGTGAAAGTGCGCGTATATGCAAAGAAAAGTGTGTATATGTGCTAGTGTAGCTATTGCTATACTCCTTTGTGGGTGGGTATAAGTATAAGAGTGAGTATAAGTCTATGTGAAAATTTAATAATGCGCATAATTGTTAGTTGAAATATACACATATGTGCAAGTGTCCCTATAAGTATAAGAGCGTGAAAGTGAGTATAACTAAAATAGTGAGTATAAGCGGAAGAGACAGTTTAAGCATCACTATAAGTATAAGAGGATGCTCATATACGAGCTTGCTTCAGAAACGAGAGTAACCATTAGTACAAGTATCAGTATAAGTATAGGTTATAGGTCCTTATAAGCATGAGAGTGGGTATAAGGCTGAGAGCGAGTGTAAGTTCAAGTGCCAGTATAAGTATTAGAGTGTATATGACTATGAGAGTGAGTATAAGACTCGGTCCTACTCAGAGTCTAAACAAAAGTGAAAGTAAAGGGATACGTGTATAAGAATGAGTAGAAGTATAAGTGAAAGTATAACGCGTGCATACATGAATAAGACAGTTATTAGTACAAGTTTATGTACTAGCATGTTGGTATTTAGTGCAACTGTTAGCTGAATGCATGTATTAGCATATGATTTGGCATCCGAGTCAAGTGAAAGTGTGCGTGCTATTAGTATAAGTCAAGTTTATGTGGAATCAACATGGTTAGTTGGCTCAGCCCTTCGGTCTAATGGTCTAATTAGTTTCGCTTTGCTTGCGGCCCTTCACAGCTAAACACCTGGCCGGGATTGCTGTTGTCCTGCTGCCATTCTGTTGCGCCGGCTCCTGCCCCCGCTGCTGTTCAGTGTCATGCGGAGCTCCCCCGTTCCCGAGTCGGTGCGTTATCTAATTTAACTTTTTCTATTACATTGCACATTGGCCCTGGTGCATTTGTCAGTATGGCAGCCAGCTCTGACCCTTCGCATCCTTCAAGGACTGACAACTCATTTCTTCTTTTTTCCATTTTTTTTTTTTTTTATTTTTATTTTTCATTTTTACTTATTTTTTATAAGCTGTGGACGCCATTTTAACGCTGTGTCATTGTGTGACATTTTCGCGTGGGCGCCAAACGCGTCACACTCAGGGAAGACGGCGGAGGCGGGCAGGGGGCGTGTCAATGCAGTGGGAAAAGCGTTTTAAGTTTGCTCAGCTCAGCTAGCAACTTAACGCTAACCCAGAGCAGCGACTGCCGCACCAAATGGCACAGAACTTTTAACCCATTTTACGCAAACAAACAGAGCGAGCGAGACAACAATAGATAGACAGACAGAGAGAGAGAGAGAGAGAGAGAGAGAGAGAGATGGACAGAGGGGTACGCAAGCATTTGTAAAATTGGGTCAAAATGTTGGGCATGGGGTCAGGATATCAGCTTTGCATCGGGCTACGCGCACAACAAGGACTCGCCTCGCCTCCCCTCGCCTCGCCTCACCTCGCCCATAAGTTATATTTATTCGACTTAATTTCAACTACTTACTTGACCTTATCCCTCAGCTGTGACAGCGGCTATGAAGCAGACGCCGCGAAACTTTAAGAAAGCCAGGCTGAGGGGAAGGGAGAGTGGGGATGAGCATGAGAATGAGAATGAGAGGGAGAGAAAGAGAGAGAAGCAGGCAGCAGTTCAACTTGTGTTGCGAACCAAAACTAGAGAATCTAGAATAAAATAAAACATACAAATCTTATATAACAAAATGTTTTTCAATGTAAATTGTTTATTTCTAAACTAGGACAATTTATGTTGTTTATCTAAGCAAGGCTCTGGCATGAACTAGTTCGCCTCATTTCGCCTCGAATGCTTGAATTTATTTTAAAAGGAAAATTGGAATTTCTGTTTATGCCCTGAACCCTTTGATGATGGAAATCGGGATATAATCTTTTTGTATAAATGCAGCAGTCAAAAGGTGAGATGAGATTAATAAAGATCACATTAAGTGCGTGTATTCCTGATTAGCAGGAGTCGATATAGCCCTGTCAGTCTGTACGCCCGTCTTTCGTTCACCCGTCTGTCCCTGCCCAGATACCTCGTAATCTACAAGTGCTAAGGACTTTCAATTTTACATACATACTTGGTATTTTACATACGTTGCTTGTTTTCTAAAGTGAAGTTTGAAAAGTAAAGTTATCCTAGATGGGCAGCTTCTTGGATATAATTTGCCATACCTTTCGTCTATCTTAGATCACCTTACACATGCTCTAGTCTGCCTTTCCTTTCCTTTCCTTTTCCTTATACAGACCTTATGTCACCGTACCTTCGACTCACCTTGCCTCACCTGCTACCGAGGCAATCAACTGCTTGAAGCAATGAAGTAATTTGGAAAAAATCTATCTAAAAGTTCACTCTGGCTTTGTTTCAAGTTTTCTATTTATAGAATTTGGAAAATGATTTGCTTTACTTTGTTTTCTTCTTTCCGTTTTGTGGAAGCTTAAGCTGTAATCTGGGTACGGGGGCATTATTAGACGCCAATCAAATGGGGGAACACGCAAAGCTCGGTGCTAACTGCAGCATCCCAAGCAGCGCGCTGCAAAAGTTTTTTGTGAACGCTGCGGCTGACTCCAAGAACTTGTTGTGCCGCTGCTGCTGCTGCTGCTGTTGCTGCTGCTCCTGCTCCTGCTGCTGTTGCTGTTGCTGCAACGCGAAATTGCTAGCCCAGGGGCGTTAACTTGGTAGCTTCTCTCATGTCATTTGCACACTGACAAGTTATTAATTAAAAGTAAGTTAAAGTCGGCGGCCAGCTGAACGCAGCCGCAGCCTCAGTCGCTGCTCACCATTTGCAGCAAATCAAACTATTGGCCGCGGGCGGCAGCTCGGCTGAAGATCAGCTAGATTCGCGGTGATCCCATAGCTATATCTGTTCGTTCTTTTTGTGGGTCTCCTGCCAGGTGTCGCACATATTGACACCCGCATCTGAAATGAGAACCGCTTGCCTGGCCTGGCCTGGACACTGAGCTTCAGACTTCGTGCAACTCCATTTGCGGCCATGTCCGGCGCAGAGTTGAAAACACAGCAGCTCGCAAAACAAACGAAACTTAATTAACAGAAGGGACAGGGCAGGGGCGTCCAAGCGGAGGGGTCAACGTGGTGCGGGGCGAGGGGGAGGCCAGCCAGTTTCGTCTTCAACTCTCGGCCTTTGGATATTGGTTCGTATGTGCTCGCCTCCTGTTCGCTCCCGCACGCTCTGTCTCGCTCTCTCTCCCCTTCGCCCCCTCGCCGCCTCTCTCACTCTCATGCTCTCTCTCAGCTGCTATCTCTATTACTCCCAGGAGGTCAGTCGTCGTCTGCTGCTGCAGGTTATCGATGCTATATCAATGCGTATCCATTGGTTATATACACTCACCTAGGCAGCAGCACCCAACCCAACACCACCAACGCCCTTTCCCCTCCCCCTCCCCCTCCCCCTCCCCTCGTCTGGCCTCTGCGTTACGCCCAAAAACTCGAATCGAACTGAAGCGTAGCCACATGCAAATGTCGTAGTCCTCTCGCTCGCTGTGTATGCTATGCCCGTCCGTTACCATTTACCAGTTCCTAGTTCTCAGCTGCCTCCCCCTTCGAGCCCCCCCCCCACGCTCGCCCACAGCAGTGGGCAACCCTTGTCTCGTCTGTGTGCCAGCGCGCCCGTTTTGGAGCCCATAATCGATGGCTAAATTTATTGCATTTTGTGTTTATTTAGACGATTGCCATGTCCGGACGCGTCACAAGTGAAAAGTACAGTTGTGCTCGAACGGCATTAGCCCTTTGTAACTAACAACTTTGCAACGGTGACACAGAGAGGGGGCGGGGCGGGGACGACTAGCTGATAAATTGCTGGCCAAAAATTCTTTAGAAAGTGTTGGCGCACCAGGCACTGCCATTTCGCACAGCAGCGAAAATATAAATAATGAATCGATGCGGAAGACAACGAATATCTAATGCACTATCTTAAATATATGTGATGTCTATAAACTATATTATACTATAATTATAGTTATACTATAATATATATGATGCCCTATATATAAATTATTAAAATAAATCGTAGGCATAAATTACACATACATGAATATTGCTTACTTTGAATGAGATTTAATTAGATATTTTACGTATACCCAAAGCATGATTCATTTAGATATATGGTATAGATATACGGCTGAAATAGTCACGAGCTACATCGATATAAATGCATCTGCAAAATGTGAAATGGAACTCTACAGAAACATAATCAACTCTTGCAGAAAGAAAAGACAGGAACAAACTCAATGTGATTAAATAGAGGTATTCTACGATTCTATATATCAGATATTAGTTACTATATGTTAGATATAAAAGTATCTAAGGTCAGGCATACGCTGGTGCCCCTCATAACTCAATATCTAGAGCGAGCGCCCGCAAATCACATTTGTGAGTCACAAGTGCAGCATGAGATATGAAGATACAAAAGTATCTGCGAGGTAGCAGAAAGTATCTTTTCGCTAGACAAGCAACTGCGGCACGTGCAATAGGCAACTGTGAGAGAGCCCCGCGCATTTGGACTTTGAATGGGCGCATTTAAATACAAATGTATCTCTCAGATACAATAGTAACTATGGAGAGGAATGTCTACTGTCCATATAGGTGAAGTAAAGAAAAGTATTTACGAAACCCAACTGGAATAGAATATAGCTGAGCATACTTCAATTGTGAGAGGCAACACTCACGTACAAATGTATCTTTAAGATACAAGAGTATCAAGAGTATCTTCGCAGCCGCATCTTGTAATTCCCATATGATTTTTATCATTTTTATGCATATAGTCCATAATATAATCTCTAATGTAATCCATGCGATTCGAGTGTGGGTGATAAAGATACAAAAGTATTTCCGACCTGGCTCCAAAACATCGTTGGTAAACATACAAAAGTAACTGTAAATATATGCATACATGCACAATTGCTATCCCCATTATATACATACATCAAACATATTCCTGTTTATATAGAGCACAGTTTGAGCTAAGGCTGATTGGCTACGCGTTTTTTTGCTCTGCTGTTGGCTTTGTGTGCCTTAAAAGCTGCTCAACTTAATGCAGTTATTTGCAAAGCCATAAATTCATCAGATTCCGGCAGCAGGCTGCGCTGCATAGTTCAGTTCGCACATATTACGCATACGCCTCGTGTGCCGCAGCGGCCCTTGCCCTTGCCTTGCCCTTGCCTTGATTATTAACTCAATCCGTTGGCCGTGATTAGTTTTTGTCTGGCGCGTAAATAACACCACAAACTTTCGCACAGCGCACAGCGCGCAGTCGACGTCGACGTCGACGTCGACGTCAGCAGTGGCGTCGCCGTCGAGTCGCGCACATTAACAACTTTACAGCCGTATTTATGCAGTTATGCTCTCCAAGGGTATGCTGAGCAGGAGGTGGAGGCGGAACTGCCATGTGGGCGTCGTTGTTTACTTGAAACTGACGAGCAGGCGCATCGCCAGCCCATCGCTTGTAATCCCCTACGCATAGCGATAGAGAGAGATACGTAGGGTAGGTTCTCTATGCGCTCGAGTGTGCTTCATCAATATCCTTGCGTTTTACAGCTTTACTATTTTTCATTTTCCTCACACACACACACACACACACACGCACACACACACACACACGAGCACGCAGCGGGCCAAAACAAAAACTGCCCAATTGCTGGCTGCCTAAGTCCCACCCGCAGCCAACCTGCCAGTCAGCCCGCCTCCTGCTAGCTAGCTAGCCTGCCTGCCCGGCATCAATAATCCCCAAAAATTTTTACAAAAAAAAAAGAAAAAATAGAAAACAAAACGAAAACTTTGAAAAACAAACAGCAGAAAGGCAAAACAAAATGCACGAAAAACCAAAAGGAAAAACAAAAATAACAGAGAGAAAACCGTTCGACGTCGGCGCCGGCAGCGGCTTTTTACGCGCTGGACACACAGAAAACTGCCCAAGCGGCGACTGCAGGCAGCGACGCCGACCGCAGCGGCAGCAGCGAAAACTACAAAAACTGCATGACACAAGCCTGCCCCAACTCCCAAATCCCAGCAGCAGCAGCAGCAGCAGCAGCCGCCGCTGCTGTCCAGTGCGACGGCGGCGAACCAATCCTAACTAGCGCCTCCTTGCGTGGGTGTCGCAGCGTAGGCGTGGCCAGGCGGGCCACACACAGGCCCTGGGCAGCGGACAGCGGACAGGGGGCAGCAGGCAACGGGAGTGGGCAGCGGGCAGCGGGCAGCGTACTGTGGCCAGCGCTGCTGTGCGTAGAGGGTTACATGGCGCCTCCGAAAAAAAGCCACTCGTTGTGTCGTGTGGAGTCGGCCGTTGGAGTCGTGTGGTCGTGGTCGCCACGTGCGCCGGCTGGGGCGAACCTCCGACCCCGAATTTTCGCCAAGTGCACTCGCTCTCACCCACACACACACACACACACACATAGACTCGGTCTCTCACTCTCTCATTTGGCACTCCGACTCTGCTCTCTGCTCGCGCTCTGCTGCAACGGCGTCTACGTCGACTGCGTTGGTCAGTGTTTGCACTCAAGAGCGACTCGACTCGACTGCACCCATACACACGGCCAACTCAAACTCAACGCACACACAGAGCGCGCTCACTCTCTTTCGCTCTCGCGCAGCTGGCGTCGCTGCGACTGCGACGCAGCGCTTGAGTGAAAAGTTTTGCCTGCAATTTCGCTTTGGCGCGCTCTTCGTGCGCTCTTAAGCAGTCGCTGCTGCTGCTGCTGCTGCTGCTGCAGTCGCTTGCATGTTGCGCTCTCAGCAAATGTTGCCAAGGCGCACTCACACACTCACACACACAAGCACACATGCCATTTACTTGGCAACTCTCTGAAAGGCTTTGCTTGTCTCATTTATAATGTTTATGCCTTTGTTGTTCGCTTCGTTTCTTTTGTTCTTTTTTTATGTTTTTTGTTTCTGTTTTTTTTTTTTTTTTTATTATGCTCTGTTCCTCGTGCATTGCATGCACGTAACTGCACTTGGAATCAATTTTGTTGCTCATCGATAATGCAGCACGAGCGTCAGGCCCCAAAAACAAAATGGCGCACATCACTCAAGCAGCAGCGACAACAACAGCAACAGCAACAGCAACAACAACAACAACAACTAACGTTGGCTCTGCCTGCTGCCATTTAAATGAAGCTTAATTCATTTTTAATAGAGCCAACAAATTGTATTTACATTACATTCAAGTGGTTTTTGTTTCTTGTTTTTCTGTTTTTTGTTTTTGTTCGTCTTTTTCTCAGTTATGCATTGCTCCGATCAAGCCATACCTGCCCCACCTCCTCGCCGACTCCTGCTGCCATTTGCTGTTTACCGTTTTTAGCGTTCAGCGTTCATGTTGCCTGTCGAATTATATTTGATGTCTGCTTCTAGCGTTCGCCTGCATCGCTAAAATGGCAAACAAATAAATGGACAATTAATTTGACTTAATAGACATGAGCGACAACAACAACAACAACAAACGATACCGAAGCGATGCAAGCGATGTTGTTGCTGTTTGTGTGGCGTGTCATTGCACAAAATTGCACCACGCACGAGCCACGGGCCGGGATGAGGCGAGTGGGCGGAGCGGGAGCGGGGTAAGGGCAGGCAGTGGGAGAAGGATGTATTAGCCAGTATAAGCCAAGCAGGAGGAGGAGCAGTTGCAGGCCTGGAGTTTGGCCTTTGTTGCATAAGCAAATCGACACAAATTGTCGACTATTTATCATGGAAGATATTAACGGGAATTGTGCAATTATTTTCTATCGATTCAAATTGCATTGATAAGTGGATCAAGCGATGGATATGGCTGAGAGAGGCTAATATGGAATGAGAGAGAGAGAGGCTAATATGGAATGAGAGAGAGAGAGAGAGAGAGAGAGAGAGAGGGAGAGAGAGAGGGAGAGAGAAAGGGACAGAAAGGGGATAGATGAATGAGGGAGATCGAAGGGGAGCGAGATGAAAAAGTGAGATACAGTTACAGAGAGAGAATCGGAAACAGGTCAGAGAAGGAGAGAGAGAGAGAGAAGAGATATAGGCAGACAAAAAAGGAATAAGAGAAACATAAGGACAGCAGAGAAACTATAGAAACATGCAACATAGACAAAAAGACTGCAAAGCAGGAGACCAAGGAGAGAAACAAATGGAATTACCAAGGATGGGCGACAGAGTAAAACAGAAAGAAAGAGAGCCAGAAATAGACGAACTGGAAAATTGAATAAAAGATTGAATGAAATAGGTAGGCTTGCCCCTACGATCGAGTCATATATCAGAGAGTGAGAGAGAGGGAGAGAGAGAGAGAGAGATATTTGACTTTACATTTGCATTCATATTCAAATAGCATCAAATCTAAATTGATATCAAAATGCAAGTTGTATCAACTTGAATAGAGAGATGCTCCTTGGCTCAGCTACGGCCATCTCTTTCTCTCTCCCTCCCTCAGCTTGAGAAAAGAAAGTCAAGTAGCTTTGTAATTATGCTCGATTTGCTGACCTATTTGCATTCACCTGCTACGAATGCAATGGAAGGAGTCCAGTTTAGAGTTGAAGCTGTCTCTCTTTCCCGCTCGCTCACTCTCTCTGTCTCTCTCTCTCTCTCTCTCTCGCTTTCCCACTGTGGCTGTGTGACCTTTGGCTTAATCAAAATTGTCGCACAGCGCACTTACAACAACAGCAACAACAACAACAACAACAGCAGCAGCAGCAACAGCAACAAATAATTAAATAATGACATTAAATGCTGAGAGCATGTCCGTAATGCACTTTCCGTGTATGTGCCTGGACATTGGCCAAGCAGCAGCCGCAGCAGCCGTAGCAGCATCAACTATCGCTGCATACACTGAAAAGCTTTTCACACACACACACACACACACACACACAGACACACGCACATTCCGCAGCTTTGCCAGAACTTTACCTGTAACTAAAGCATTAAAAAGATATATATATACACGAAAAATATAATAGATATATATGAATGAGAATAAGGGATTTCTCTATAGTCTATATATTCTATATATACAATATATACAATATATAAAAATGAAATCCAAAATAGAAAAGATTGAGGCAAGTCTCCGAAGGCAGCAACTTAACGCTTCAATAAATTTTTGCAGCCTTGCCAAAGTAGTCAACGTCGTCGTCGTCGTCATCGTTGCTGCTGCTCCTGCTGCATCAATAAGGTCCTTGTGCACGCAGCTCGTATAGTTTCAGTCGCAGTTGCTTACTGCCTGCCTGCCACGCCCACCCGCCCATGGCGTCTGGCATCTATATACGTCGAGGCCGTGGCACGGAAATGCGTTAAGTTTGCGCCCAGCACGTGACGCTGCTAAGCCAAAGCTGCCACACTGTGGCACGCAGCCGTATGCTTGTCTGCCCCCGCCCCTGTCCCTTTCGCCGCCCTCTTTGCCAACACCTGCCCCCCCCCCTCGTCCCTTCGACGGCGCCCAATCGCAATCGCAAACTGAACGACCCAAACCCAATGGCAGCCCCACGTTAAGAAGGACAAAAATTAATGGAATTTCTGCCTGCTGCATGCTGCATGCTGCCTGCTTTTTTGCTGCTCTACTGCCACGAGATGTTCCGGAGGTTGCGGCATATTCGCAAGGTCCTTAACATGGCCCAGAGCAAAGCCCGAACTGGCAGTTGACCACGGAAGATGCCCATCAAATACGTAAACGAGCTAAGCTGATCAATCAAAAGATCTGCCTAAAACTGGAAATAAATGTACTTCATGATGGATATATATAATATATATAGATGGAGTTATACGTATATAGATAAATATTGATGTACTTCATGATAATTATATATAGTATATATAGATGGATGGGTACGCATTTAGATGCAAAGATAAAGATGGATGTACTTCATGATAGATATATGTATATAATATATAGATGGAGGGATACGCATTTAGATGCATAGATAAAGATGGAGATAGATGCATAAAAAAATGGCTCAACTTAGTGATAGATATACAAGTCTATAACATATGGATGTATGGCTAGATATCCTATATATAGCTATATATCCCAACTATAGCTACCTATATGCAGCTCGATAAATAAACAGATTGAGATAGATAACGTGACTAGATAAGACTAGACTAGATTGATATAAAGATATGCATAGCTACAGCAGTTAATGCAGTTCTTAGAGCTGTCTAGTTTCCCAATTGGACTTGGGAGTTCTAATTGGATATAGCTGAAGGCCCTAACTGACTTCTTGCTCCTAATCTTCATCATATTCAGTTTGTTCTCTTTTTCATTTTCTGCACTTTATTTTTCTTCTAGCTATTAATCATCTTCGTTTTCCATTTGTCTTCTTCTTCTACTTCCTAATCTTCTTTGTTTCTATTCTCAAGCTTATTTTTGTACTATTTCCTTTTCCTTCGTCTGCTTCTTGCGCTTTGGCTTCTCGCTCTTCCTCATATTCTTATCCCACGTCTTCTTTGCTCTTTGCTCCTTCTTCTTCTTCTACCCACTTCCTGTTCTTCTACTTTTCCTTCTCCTGCTTCATCTTCTACTGTGAATCCCTCCCAAATCTCTTCTTCTCGTTCTCCAGCTTCTTCTTCATCATCTTCTAGCTCTTCATTTATTTGTATTTATTCCGCTCTTGCTTTATCTTTATCTTTTCTTCTATTATTTCTTGCTCTCCCACTTCTTTTTCTTCTTATTCTTGTGGTAGAGCATTTAGCAAGTCGTCTCGATAGCTGGCAGCTGTTGCGCAATTGCGCCTTGGTTTCTTGCTTCCTGCTCTGTTGAGTCCTTCGGCTCCTTAGGACTGCTCCTGCTGCAGCTGCTGCTGCTGGTGCTTGGGCTGTTTTCGGAGCTGCCTTCAGTTTGTTTTTATGACAACAACAACAACAACAACAACAACAGCAGCAGCAGCAGCAACTGCGGCAGTGTTGACGATGATGGCACTGGCGATGGCGTCCACGTTGCCCGTACGTGTCCTGGCATCTGGCTGCAGTTTCTTATTTTCATTTTGCTTCACTTTATATTTTTTTGTCGTCTTGGCTTGGCGCTTGGTGCTGGGAGCTGGAGTCAGCCATCGTTTACGTCGGCAATTTTGCACTTGATTGCAATTTTTGGGGCTGCGCCATTTTTTGGACGCTTTTATTACGGGCGCCGTCGCCGCCGACGCCGCTGGGAGGATTTGCAGCGCCTGCCACCGGCAGGATATTCAAGGCATTGCGTATACGTCCAGAGGGACGCGCCTACCACTGGGTGTGCATGTGCATGTGAGTGTCTCTCTCTCTCTCTCTCTCTCTCTTCCCATCCCCTTCTCTCTTTGCTCTCTTTCTCTGTGTGTGTGTTGGGCTGCATTATTTTCAATTAGGGCCGCGCGACAAACATAGTTTATCATCAAGTTGACGCGAGCCTGTCACTGCTTATAAATAATCGACTCGAGCGAAACTGGGCGCGAATGGCCGCCATTTTGGGGCGACAACATAAATTTTGGATGCAATCTACAAACAAACAGGAACAAAAAAGCAAAGAAAGCACTAAACAACAGCAACATCAAGAGCGAAAGAGTGAGAGAGACAGAGAGCGAGAGAGAGAGAGGGGGAGAGAGAGAGGGAGAGACAGAGAAAGCTAAGCCGAAAGACGCGCAGCAGAGGCTAAAGGCACATAAAAATAACAGAGCAGAGCCGAAAAATACAACAACAACAAACATATAGAGAGTGGAAAAAAAGCAATGCAACGCTGCAGCACACACACGCACACATGTGGGACAGCGGCGGCAGCAGCCAGCGGCCACGCCCCTTCCTTTGCGGCATCAGCATAGCTGACGGGCAATGCAGCCCGCCCGTACCTCGCTCCCTCCCTCCGTCCCACCGTCCCGCCGTGCTGTCCGCCCTCGCACGCTGCGTGTTGTCAGGCAAACTAAAAGTTTTGCCATGTCACGTCATTCGTCGTTGGCATCGTCCTGGCCCTGGGCCCGGGCCTGGTCCTTGCACCGACTCCGACTCCGACTCCAAAGCCAGCTCGGCCTGGGGGCTGCGTCCCTGGCCTTGGGTTGAGGCTGGACCCGGCTTTGGCTTTGGCTTGGGCTCCAGCTCCAGCTCTGGCTATGGCGTCCTGTGCCGGCCTGACGAGCAGCATTTTTTTTTTTCAGCTGCTGCTTCTTTTTTCGGCACATTTACGCCACAAACAAGCACACACACACACGCAGGCAGGGGCGAACCAGGGACAGAGATGGGGCGAGTGCGAGCGAGCGAGATGGCTAGAGAGCGAGAGACATTTGTCACGTGATGGATTGCAATGGGAGTGACATTTTTATTTCACTGATGGACGACAGCGCACGAAATGAAGCCCAGCACAGCAAACGCCAAAAAGTGTGAGCCAAGCGGCAGCTCCAGGGCAAGCAGCGCAGAGCCGGGCAGGGCATATGAAACGAGGCGGCATAGGCCAGAGATGTAGAGGTAGACGTGGAGGCAGAGGTAGAGGTAGAGGTAGAGGTAGAGGTAGAGGTAGAGGTAGAGGTAGAGGTAGAGGTAGAGGTAGAGGTAGAGGTAGAGGTAGAGGTAGAGGTAGAGGTAGAGGTAGAGGTAGAGGTGGAGGTGGAGCTAGAGCTAGAAGTAGAAATAGAGATAGAGATAGAAAGGCAAAGGAAGAGGCAAACTGATCTTTCGAAAACTCCTTTAAAAAACTCGGAATGCGAGGTTAAAGAAAGACTTATAGTCAGCTAGGCACAGGCTTTACCTCGCTGTCTCCACCTAGGTCTGCATCCACCGGAGATGACATATATTTGCATATACAGAAAACTGTCTATATTTCGTTTCTAATTGTTTCATTGATCACATGATTCGTTCAGCTCCCAGTTCGTCAGATATAGCTTTCTGCAAAAGTATTTCCATTTCGAGTTTTCATCTCAAAGTACCAAAATTATAGTGCAACAATTTACAGTTGCATTCGACATGAAAAATTAAAGATTTGACCACTTAGCTGCTGCACTGAAACAAGAGCAACAAAAATTTAGTAGTAGACATAATTGTGGCCTGGCTCGTAAAGGCTGCCGTCGAGCCGGTCGTAAACTGCAGTCCAGCAGGACAGCAGGAAAATAATATGGCCAACACTCTTGGCAAGCCAACACACAGCAAACTGAGGTGGGGGCATGTGGGGGCGGCCAGGGGGCGTACGTAAAGCTGTGTCGCTTGCTCTGCAATTGTCATTTGTCGCATGAAATGATGACGAGTCCACGTCCGAGTCGGTCTTGCCAACGGCTGTTTAGTGAAATGAGCAGCAACCCGGCCAAGCAATCGCAATATTATTTAAAACATGCCAAGCAGACAGACAGCCAGACAGCCAGACATATAGACAGACAGACAGAAAAGCAGTCAGTGTGGAACAATCGAACCACTGGCTCTTTTGTTAGGCCGCTCAATTGGAGTCAGCAATTCGGGTTACAAGCGCTGCAGCAGTGAGTCGCAGCAGCTCCAATTGGGAATCCAATTGGAATTGGCAGGCCGTGAGAGTGGAGAGCGGCAATTGAATAGTTGTATAGTTAGTCCGGGCAACCATTGCCAGCCAGCGCCAATGTCTGGGGCCTAATCAGCAGTCCGATTGTCCTCACTCACAATTCCATTGATACGCATTATCGATTTTCCTATCCCCTCGGCCTTTGCCTGCCTCAACTGTGCTTAAAGCACACACTTCAAGACATTTCGTATTTACAACTTGCGTTTAATTTCGTAGTCATTGTCATTACTAACTGCCTGATGATCAATGCAAAAGTGAGCTATAGAAGTATGCGGATAGTTACGGATAGATAGATGAAAATTTTATATTGTAATAATATAAACAAGTAAGAAAGCTTTAGTCGAGAGTGCTCGACAGGGGATGTCGTATCCCCTGAACCCTTCCAGGTATTTAAAATATGCCACTTATATATGTGGGGGAAGGAGTTAATTTGGGGCTGCGAGTGGAATCTAATCAAAAATCAAAGTTCTATGAAATAAACACAAATCTATATTTAAAATTTCGACACTCTAGCTCTAAAGGTGTAGGAGATATATTTTTATAACTGATTTTCGCTAAGGGCTTTAATCGATAACCAAATTGCAGTTATCGGATTTTGGATATAAACTCGATTTGCTCATGATTTCAATTCTCTAGCTCTTATATCTTCTGAGATCGACGCGTTCACACATACGGACAGGCGGACAGGGCTAAATCGACACAAGTCGTCGCCCTGATCAAGTCTATATACACTTTGTGGAGTCAGCCGCGCCTCCTTCTGCCTGTTATACCCTGATTTCCCATTAAGAATTGTATGGGGATTATACAAATTTATTTATTTATGTTATTTGTACTTGTTTCTAATGTCTGCTAGCTAAAGACTTTCAGTGAGAGAAAAGCATGATTTTTATTTATTTGCATCTTAGTATTTATACCTAGACTCTAGTGCATCTATTGTTGTCGTGGGAATCATCTCTTGCACATCATCAACCCATCGCTGAGGCTGTAAGGATCCGTCTATTCTAGATTTCCCACATGTCTTCTCTGTCATTGCCTTGTTGAAGGTATCGAAGGCTTAACTCTTTGTATATTTTGTATTAATATATCAGACCTGAATATTATATCTACATATATAATACCTTAATCAGAATGTTATCCTATAATGTATGTATTGTATTGTAATGTATTGAAATGAAATGCTGATAACTCTATAGTTGATAATAATACAAAATTTGACTGTGATATGAATCTCCTGCAGCATGGGCTGAGCTATAAGTAAACACGACCCGGAGTATGGAGTATGACAATTTATGTTAATTATTGTTAAAGCAACTAAAGCGAATTTCCGTTGACCGCCCATTGGGTATTGGAGTTGAGCTTAGTTTACAATTTGCGAGCTAATAAAGCATAAACATTTTGCAGCAAACCAAATCAACTCTTTAAAGAATTCAATGTGTTTCGCGCTAAATTGAAATCAAGGCAATATCAAACACAGTTCAAAAGGAGATAAGAAAAAGGGCCAGGGTTTTCACGCGGAATAAAAGGCCGTTTTCAGCTAGTTAATTATAAATGAAAATATTTTACTCACAAATGACGAGATTTATGCGAGCAACAAATGCAAAAGTCTGAAAGCTTTGCTAAATCTGCAATAAAAATTGCAGTCAGTCGGTTGGCGCTGACCATAAGTTGTTGCATTGTAATTGAAAGTGCGCTCTTTGACTCGCTGAAAGCGAAAGTGTTGAGGAACTACAACAACAACAACAACAATTGCTGCAACGACAATGAGGAGAGGAGGCAGCAACAGGAACCGCAGTTGGCGTTGCCAGCAGACAACTGGAATATATTTTATTATGCTGGCAAACACACACACACACACACACACACATAGCCATTGAATCGTGTATGTGTGTGTGTGTGTTATTATGTGGCACAAGCGACGCTCGCTGCATAAAGCTTCTACCTACATTTTATTTGATTTCATTATGTTAAAAAGTTGTTCAAGAGTGAATCACGGACTAGAACGAGAACTTGTTGGAGAGCAGATGGCGATAGCAGGAGGCTGGGCGGGGAGGGGTGGTGTCTACGCGGGCAGAGGGGCATGGGTGGTGGCAAGGTTGCGTTGCAAGCAGACAGCGCACAGACATGGAGCAGGACCAAGCCAAGGACGCCAGACAAGGCGAAAGTCAGCCCAAGAATATGTATGCTGGCTAGGAAAAGGGGTAAGCGACGGGGCATGCAGCTGCGGCAGCTGCGAGCTAGGTGTGAGGGAGACGGCAGCTGGGGGTACAGCTCATGGGGTATGCACCATATCAGAGTTCTAATGCTGCTCGCAGGATGTTGCTGCTGCAGCGCAGTCGAAAGCATTTTATTATCCTTATTTAAGTTTGAAACTTATTGCAAAGTGGGAAACTCCAAATGTCTGTCTAGCTGTCTGGCTGGCTTGGCTTGGCTGGCTGGGCTTGGCTGGCTTGGCTGGCTTGGCTGGGCTGGCTTGACTTGGCTTGTCTGGTTGCTCGCTGCTGCACTAAAAATATGGAAAACTTTGCAGACAGTCAGCAGCCAGGCAGCAGCCGCAACAACAACAACACGTCGAGTGCAAGGCTTAAGTGTGCGGCCCGGACAACCAGGACGAGCAGGACGAACAGCCAAGGACGTTGCTCAAGTTGCGGCAAGCGCGAAAACAGCTGCGACGTCAGCAGCAACAGCAGCAGCAGCTGAGGATTCAAATCAAAATACAAAAAAATATATACTATATATATATATATATATATATATATATATACTTTATATACATCAATATATATATACGTGTGTATATAGCAAATAAAAGAGTTATATAAATTCAGCGGGCGCAGCTCGTGCATAGTTTATGCTTTCCATAGATACACACAGACACCCATCCCGTAAGTATGTGTGTGTGTGTGTGTGTATGTGTCATGCATTTGGGGCAAAGAGCTGTGCTCCAGTTTGAACTTTAAGCCAAAGTTTTACAACTTTAACGAAGGTCGCGGTCGCACAGCGCAAAATTCAATTATTGTGCCACAGATGTGCCAGATATGTACGTATGTATGTATGTGTATATATAGTATATACATATATATATATATATATATATATATCTATACATATGTGAATATATAGTCTAGCTATATGTGCTTGATATTATGCGCTGCAGCTGTGCTTCTTTAAGCGCTTTGTCTTGATGAAAGTAGTGCAAGGAATCGTCTACATGGATCATAGTAGAATGAAAAAGAATATATATAAATCTATATATATAGATATATATCTTTATAGCATTACTTTCGTATCTCAATTTCAATTGTTTTGCTATCAAAAATAATATTATTTGGTCTATTTCAGCTTGCGACTCGCTGCTTCATTTACTGGCTGCACCTGCGGCACACGAAATCTGTGCACAAAAGATACTTTTGTATCTGTCAGATACAATCGGCTTGCACTCACTTGATGCTATCGCCTGGTCCTTGTTTTCTCGTTACTCACGCCAGCTTTAACTATTTGTGTGCTTGTCTGTGTGTGTGTGTGTGTGTCTGATTCTTTTAAATACAATTATGCTTTGAGTGCCCTCGTGCATCATAAGCATCATGCCAATAGCATTGCTGCTACGGCGGTGTTCCTCGCCCATATTGAAGTTGAAAGACTGCTGCTGTATTTCGCGACACTTGTGCATTGTCGAAGATATCTTTAAGATACTTGCCGGTGAGAAGGAGAGGGAGGCGGAGAGATAGAGATGGAGAGAGAGAGAGAGAGAGAGGGAGAGAGAGAGAGAGAGAGAGAGAGAGAGAGAGAGAGTTAAGTTTATTTCCAATACCTTTTCAACATTTTGTTCAGAGAGTGCATCTTTAAGAGAGATAAATTGTTTTAGAGTAACTTTCAGAAGCTCGCAACATAAAACTATTTAAAATGTTAAAATATGCTCATATATTTTTACGATACTTGCATTACGAATTCGTTATCTGTCAGTAGATATTTATTAGCTGCTTCAGATATTTGTTAAACAGCTTTGCTTATTCTACTCTAGATTAGAGATAAAGTGTTTCAGTGTAATTTAAACTTTGTGAATTTAAACTAAACTATAACTAAATTTGCAGTCTTTGTGTATCTTTGAGTAGTATCTTAAACATACATGGAGTATCTTAATATTCGTGAAGTATCTTAAATGTGTTTGCAATACAGCATAAACTCTTCGAATGTATCTTTAAGATACTTGCCATACAGCCGTGTATATACTGCTGCACCTTTAAGATACTTGTCGCCTAGCTACTTAAGTCGGGGTGTCTTTGAGATACTTGCAATACACAGATAAGCGTAATCTCGTGTATCTTTCAGATTGCAGATTGCAGGCCAACAGCCGTGCAGGCTGTAGTCAATCTTTCAGATACTTGTATCTTCAAGATACCACTTCGGCATCTTTAAGATGCCCGCCCGCATTACGCGAGTATTCGAGTGCATTTAGTCGAGTGCAGCTTCAGTACAGTTGCATGCGCTGCGAATGTCCCATGGATCTGAGAGATACTCTTAAAGCTGCTTTCCTCGACATCTGTAACTATGAGATACCTTTGCCAGCTCAACATGCTACTTGCACAAAATGCCAATCAGAAAATGCGCACTTTGGCCGAGAATACAGAAACGGCAAATATGCAAAACTCATTCGCATAGCGCTTGAGTGACCCAGAGCCAAGTTGAGCGAAGGCAGCGCTTAATGCACCGTCAGCTGGACAGCCAGTTGCAACAACGAGGCAACGAGGCAACTCACAGTTCGCAACTTGCGGCGACTATGCCAAATCCTTGGCTCATAACTTTGCGACAATTTAACAAGCCGCAAGAGTTGCAGCCGCAAAGCCAAAGACGCTCGCCTCAGTCAAGTGTCAGTCGAGCGTCTCGGCCGTCGGACCTCGAGCAACGGTCACTGGGAGCCGCTGCCTCCAGTTGTGGACGGAGACTCGCCAATTGTGACATTTGCGGCAGGTTAGCAACTGTTGTAGCAACCGCACAGCAATTGCCGCCGCAGCAACAACAATTGAGTGAAATGCCTTGACATTGCGTGCGGATGCTGCCTCCAATAATGTTTGCTGCTGCTGCTGCTGCTGCTGCTGCTGCAGTTGTTGTTGTTGTTGCTGCTGGGTAATTGGCGTGCGGCCTGCGAGACGCAACAAACGCGTTAGCAATGCAATTTATGTGCGTTTAGACGCATATTTTGCCAATTAAATATTGCGATAAAGCATGCAGCCTATAACAGCATGCAACAGCAGCAACAGCAACAGCAACAGCAGCAACAGCAACAGCAGCAATAGCAACTGCAGCAGCAGCAACTGCAGCAGCAGCAACAACCAGTGCCATTGCATTCTGATTCCCTCTCGGCTTTCCCTGCTTAAATCGTCTCTACCCCTCCCCCCTCTCCAACCCCCTCTCTCTCTCTCTCTCTCTCTCTCTCTCTCTCTCTCCCTCTCTCTTTCCCCTTAAGCTGATAAATGTTGCTGATAGCGTCGCTGACGCTTGGCAATTTGGTTGCAATTTATTTCGGGGGGCCCGCAGTGCCAGCGACTTTTTGTACGCCGTTGTTATACCCTGCACCAAATGGTTAGTGCGGGTATGCGCCTTACAATTGAAATGAATTGAGGCCCACATAATGCTCTAGATCTGTGAATGTCTTTGTTGCAGTCCCGCTGTAGGCACTTTACATAGTGCTGAAACCCTTGCAGAATCTTGAATGTTTTATTTAAAATGAACGATGGATTATACTTCATATAGCTATCATGTTATAACAATCCAGGAATCGTGTATCCACGACTGTTTTCTTTGAGCTGTGATAATTGCAGTATAAAATGAGTCGAGCTAGCTGGTTAGATCCCTCACATACAACAGCTTTACAACATTTTGAAGCCCACTGCCTGCTTATAACGAGCGTTTACAGGGTATTTTCAAGCCCGGAAATTACAGTCGGCTTATGTATTCTATATCAATCTAAATATCATATAACCCTCTATAGCGTATCTATCTATCTTATGTGCTCTACTTCCTCTAGCAGCTATTATTGTTTTTACAGGGTATTTAGAAATCAGTCTCCTTAAATATCTAATTCTAAAATTACCAAAATCCTGCCATCTTAGAGTATCACATAGACCTTAACATTTAACATTATTTATGCTTCTGGATTACTATTTAGAGGGTATTTGCTAGTCAGGCTATTATTGCTTTGAGTGCCAAAAGCTTTCCATTTATTATTTAAATCTGCTTTATTTGCCCAAAATACCCTAATAACATGTAGAATTCGCTCCCAACATCAAATATACTCATAAATCACTATTTACAGGGTATTGCCTAGTCAGGATGTTGCAATTAGTACAACTCCTGTGCATGTATGATATGCAGTTATCATACGAAACATTCTATTATCATAAATACTAAAATATCCTTGGGTCTGCTCGTGCCCTACCCCTTTACAGGGTATTTGCCAGTTGGGCTGCTACAGTTGCTGTCGTTGCGCAACGCACTTTGTGCGTCGTTGCCACCGAAAACGCAAATTGACATCTTTCAATTAAACGACAAGCGCTGACCAGGCACGCATCGTTGTCCACTGATCGTCCGCAGCTCCTCGTGTGGAACGAGAGAGAGAGAGGGAGAGAGAGAGAGAGAGCGCGCGAGCGAGAACGAGAGAGAGTGCTAGAGGGGAGCTTGGGCTGAGGTTTTGTTTGGTTTTCGCCTGGGCGCCTGTCAAATGGCGCAATTCTGAGTTTGGCTGGTGAGCAGCTGATGTGACAAGCGGCAGGAGACAGAAGGCAGGAGGCAGGAGGCAGTTGTGTATGCGGCGGCGACAGCTGGACGGACGCACATGATCAGCGTCTTGCAACATGCGCACTCAAAGAAATACAAAAATATTTCACTCGCTGCGGCTATGACACAAATGCACAATATTCAAATCTTTGGCAGCTCATTTTTGCCAGCTGACACAGTGGCATAGCCACGAGGGGCTGCCGCAGGGGCCTGCGGCAGGAGGCTGGGCTCGAGGGGCCTCGAGGCTGCGCGAGGACGAGGATGAGGACGTTGAAATGTTGTGGACTTTGAAGTTTGATGTCCGATATGCGAATTTGGGCAAACGCGTCCACGGCCACAGCCACAGCCACATAAATGGCAACGGCAACAATTCATTGCCGACATTTGCGCAGCGAAAACATACAAAACGGCCACTGTGAGTACAATCACAGTACTCGCAATAAGCATGCGACCAGCGTGTACCAAATAGCTGTGTGCCAAAAAAGTCTGCAAACGCAGTTTCGTCATCGAGCGTATTAACAGTAATTAGTGGCGATTGCTGCCAGATACTATGATAAAAAGTATCTGAGAGATGCAGCAATATCGCTGGATGAGAATCTTGAAATCGGGAAAATATCTATGAAGCTGGAAGCGAAACGCCTTGGCAGAGTAAATATGGAGAGCATCTTTGAGATAGAAAAGTATCTTTTGTGTATATTTGCTTGTAGATGAAATAACATCTGAGAATATCAAAAAATATTGCTAGAAGAGAATCTTTAAGTTTGAAAAGTATGTTTCCAGTTGCATAGAATTAGAAAAGTATATATGAAAAGTATCTTTGAGAGAGAAAAGTATCTATTATGCATATTTGCTTATAGATGCAGATAAGTATCTGAGAGATGCTGGAAGAGAATCTGGAAATCGGAAAGTATCTTCAAAATTGCAAGCAATGAGAGTCGACAAAGTAAATGTGAAGAGCAGCTTTGACATAGAAAAGTATCTTTTACATATACGCCAAGTTCTGGTTAGGTTTTATTAGGTAGCGATAGATATTTCCTAACTACAGCTAGGTGAAGCGTGCATTTGCACCTCGACTGAACTGAATTCAGTGCCCTGCACTCGCTATGCAGCCTTTGTCTCGGTTTTTGTTGCCTTCTCGCTGTGCTCTCGCGTATCATTTGGTTAATAAGAATGTTACGTAATTAGAATGTAATCGCAACTGATGGAAAAGGCGCGCTACTCGGCTCCCATTCCAGCGATGCGATGCGATGCGGTGCAGATGTGGCACTCCGTCGATGTGGCTGCGGCCACGGCTAGCCCAATTAAATGCATGAAAACGAAACGCGACCGCAAGAAAATGTGAATTGGAAAATGAGCCTGAGCCGCCGACTTTGCGATTTGCGTATAATCCAAGCCGGAATTTATGCAAAGCGAGCAATGAAAAAAGCAACAAGAAAATAAAGAACAACGACTTAATAACTAGAAGAGCTCGGCCAACATATTATCATAATTGAGGGGCAGCAATTAAAAGAGAGATGGAAAAGAGACCGGAGGAAAAACAGAAAATAATAATAAAACAGAGCCGAGCATAATCCAAATCGAAAAGCGGCCATCTTTAGCCGGGAAAGGTAATTTTAATGGCTCTGTTGCTATGTTAAACATTTTTTAATGCGCGCGCCCAGCGAAATTATTCAAAATGAAATTAAATTAAAAATGCATTTCGGCGAACTGGCAAAGTGGCAGCAGACAACAAATGAATTGAGCCATCAACGGCAACCAAGACGGGACGCGACGTCACGCAGTACTTTCAAGGCAGCTGACCCATCCAGCCAACATCCCAGAGAAATGGCCAAAAAAAAAAAAACACACACACACACACACACAAAAAAAGAAACCAAAACAAGAACGTGTTGAAAGCCATGTGTGGCATGGCCAGAACTTTTGAGGACAAGCGGACAGTGGACAGCAGACAGCGGACAAGCGGTAAACGGCGACTCGGTAGGGACTTCACCTGTACAGCTATATACCTACCGCACCGCCCCGCCCCCCAGTCTGGCGTCTGCCTACACGGCTCATACCTACCTGCTACCTACCTACCGGGCATCGCATACACATTCGCGTGTCAGTTTCACGTGCAGTGGCAAAAGGTAATTCATCTTGTTATTTCATTTTTCTTGCTTCATTTTTATTTGTTTTTGTTTTTGTTTTTGTTTTTGTTTTCTTTTTTTTTTTTGGCTGACGGTGCGACGGAGACGCCAATTTTCCATTGGACTAAAGAGGAGTCGTACGCTGCAAGCAGCCTGGTCCTCTGCCGTTGCGCTAATTAGATGCGAGCCATGGCATTTTAATGCCTTTTGTATGTGTTTAATAAATGTAATAAATACATTAAAAACGATGACGTTTTCAGCAACAAAACACAAGACGCCAGCTGCCCTCAGTCGCGCCCGCCCCGCCCACTCAGCGGCGACTGCAGAGCAGCAACAAAAAGATTGTATAACTCGTTAAATTCCAAAAGAGCATTCCTTGCCCAGGCTTGGCTTAATTAATAATGTAAGTGATACTCGCTCCTGCTCTCCCTCTCTCTCCATCTCGATCTGGAAAAAACAGCAAAAATCTCGAAACACTCTTCGCAGTCGGTAGGATTCGAACCTACGCTCCCAGAGGGAATCTGATTTCTAGTCAGACGCCTTAACCGCTCGGCCACGACTGCTTCACGGCTCTTGGCATTCATATTGGACTAATCTACGGCGTTAGCTGGACAATTTCGAAAGCCCCATTGCGATGACGTTAACAAAAAAACAAAACAATTTCGAGTGGAGCGACCACAAAAAAAAAAGAATCCATTAAATATTATCTATTTTACGGCTGAAGATAGTGGATTGTACTTAAGAGAACTTATCTGTCTTCACTTGTATTTGTACTTTTTTATTTATTATATATATACAAACACGATCATTCCGATTTGCCACGCTCTTAATGGGCGAGTGGGGGTATGGCGGAGTACTAAGCACTTAATAATTTCATGATATACTAATATACAGGGTTCTCCATATTCGAGTGACCCATCTGGCAACCCTACAAGGCTGCCCATATTGCGCAGGGCTCTCCATATTCGAGTGACCCATCTGGCAACGCTACAAGGCTGCCCATATTCGACGGACCCATGTATTTTTTTTAAATAAATGAAAAATACAATTTTGTTGATGTTGTCGATAATAATCATATTATTTGGTTAAAGTAGACTTGTTGACATCATTCGTCGAATATGGGCAGCCTTGTAGGGTTGCCAGATGGGTCACTCGAATATGGAGAGCCCTGTACAAGTATATTCCGTATTTCAAGTCTCTAGCTACAATAGCAGCGAAATGTTTTGCATTCATGTGGGCAGGCGAACGAACGGACAGACTGACCAATATTGCACACAACCAATATACTCCTTTCACTCTCGTTAATGAGTGCTCAAATTTAAAAATCTTACAAATTGTATTTATAAAATCCTAAGCTCATTGTAAGGCAAAAGGAGGCATTGAATCAGACACTGAATCAGTTTTGGATTGCGCTGGTTAAGAGCGCTTGAAGAAGGATGACAGAAAATATGTAGCTCTCTCTCTCACTCTCTTCATCTCTGTCTACCCCTCCCACCCTCCCTCTCGCTTCCTCTATCAATATTACAATTATTTGATATGAAAATGTGTTGAACACCTCTAGGTCCAGCTGCGGCAGAGAAATCTTCTCGGCCAGAAGCAGGAATCACAAATTCGGAGCGAAAGCCAATCAATTATATTGCCACGCACTTGGCTTTGATCATTTGCCAGGGACAATGCGTTTCAGTTGAGTCTCAGCTCAGCTCTGCTCTCCATCTGTGTGTGTGTGTGTGTGTGTGTGTGGTTTGTATTGATCAATGCAATCGCGATACCAACAGCAACTGCAACAGCGACGGCGACTGCTGCAGGAGATAGAGAGAACAAGGAAAGGCGAGCAGCGAACAGTTTTTAATGTGCACCTTTTGTTCTGTGGCAATTGCAAATGCAACTGTGGCCACAAAAAGGAGGAGAGAAGAGAACAGGCACACGGCTGGTGGATGGGGGACTGGGGGTGGCTGTGCGAAAGGGCTTGGGGCAGGCCAGGCCAGGCCAGGCCGGGCCCAGCGACTACTGCCTGCCGAAATGTCAAATGCCAGGCCATATTTCTTAAACGCCAAATACTTTTTGACATAATAGTCCAATTACCTTATCGCGCCATCTGAGATGCGGTCGCCGTTGCTCCGCCGCTGCACGTAGTTGTTAGTTGCTGCTGCTGTTGTTGCACGTTGCTCGTTGCAGTTGCCGCCACCATTGATGCTGCTGCGGCTGCTGCTGCGGCTGCGGCTGCGGCTGCGGCTGCGACTGCGACTGCTATAGCGATTATTTATGGCGATCAATGTGAGCCCAGTAGCAGAAATTCCATTTAAATTGCGTACAACAACAACAAGAGCAGCAGCAACAACAGCAGCAACAACAACATGAGCAACAGCAACATGAGCAACAATTGTTTTTATGCGACGGCGTTGGCGGCATTTGCGGCGGTGCTTCTGAAGCGGCATCAACAACCAGCAACAGCAACAACAGCAGCGCACCACAGCAAAAACGGCCAAAGCTGCTGTCAGCTGAAAGCCATTTAGCCATTTTCAAGCCAAAGGCACGTATGTGTATATAAATTAATAACTGGAGAAGTCGTAATACGTAAATGTTTCTATATGTCTTCATATATCTATGTATATATGTGAGGATGTTGTCAATTTGATCAACTTTCATTTTCAAATTTACCTTCCCGAAACAGCTGTCTTTCATAATACAATTTACCAGCATGATAATTTCGAGTCGCTTTGTGGCCCAAACAGCCAGCTCGATCGCACTCATTAGCGCCCGTGACTAAGTACAGCAAGAGCTACGCCACGCTCTCTCCCTCTCTCTGGTTGGGATTTGTATAATTTCAGGAAAAATCGAATATTCAGTTATGAAGAAAAACATGCTTAAGATTTGTCGTTAGCAATAATTTTGTTCATTTCATTATTTTCAAAGCAGTTTTTTATTTCAATACTTCTATTTATGTAATATTTGATATTTAATATTTCAATTTGAAGTTAAATTGTAAATATATTTATATATTAAATATATATTACATATAATTATATTATTCTTATATACACACATATATTCTTGTAGCTCTTATTGGGATTATATGTTTCTTTATCCTAAAAAGATCTGCACATCCACTTGAAGGGCTGCGCTTCAAACTCACTTCTGCTTTTAGCTTGAACCTTTTTAGCCGTTTCAAGCTGCGTCGATCAGCTCTAAATAGCTGCGGCGGCTGTCTGAACGTGGGCAACCGGCGGAAAAACACCTTCAAAACTCCATGCTCAACATCTGTTAAAGCAGGACAATCGATTTGGCGTAAAGTGTTGCTCAAAACACACACAAGCAGACACACACACACACACATACGTACATATATACGTATATACATATAGATATATATACACTCATTCGGTAAGTTGTAAATGAGTCTCGAGGGCCTCGATGGGGCTGCCCGCGCCCGTAATATGTCTTGTTGCTTGTTTGACAGTTGTTGTTGCTGCTGCTGTTGTTGCTGCTGCTGCTGTTGTTGCTGTTGTTATTGCTGGGCAGAACAATCGTAGTTATATTTTTAAACGCAACTACGCGCTGCTCAGAGCGATATTGATCTTATTTCAATATGCTAGCCACCGACTTCGAATTCGAATCGAGAACTTGAAGTTGGCTTTTAATTTGCTGCTGCCGTTTGCCGTCGTTGCAGTTGCAGTTGCAGTTGCAGTTGCAATTTCCTTATGGCAGTCGCTGTAGCTGCTGCTGCTGCTGTTGTTGTTGTTGTTGCTGCTGTTGCTGTAGTCGCACCTATGCGGATCGTCTGTCGGCATTTTGCCATTGATCTTTTGCTATGTTTTTTTTATTTTCTTTCGTTTTGCCTTTGCTTTATTTTCAAGTTGTCAACGTGGGCGAGAAAGGCCGCTCGATTGCCCCGGAAAAGGGGGCGGGCCACACTTTGATTTAGTAAGCCGTAATTACAGCTGAATTGTGACCAAGCCCCAGTTAGCTACTGCACAGCGAAACTGCTAGCAAAAGAAATCCCAGAGCACCGAAGCTAGAGCGGATCATGAATTTTCTTGAAGGGACAGGGAACAGTTGCCAGGGCGTCGAGAAAGAGAGTGAGAGAGAGCGAGAAATAATGGGAAGGAGAGGAAAAGGAGAAAGGGAGAGTTTATAGGCAGGCGGAGAGAAATAGAAACAGAGTGAGAGGTGCAAAGAGCGCCGTTGAGAAAGGGATAGGAAAAGGAGGAAGAAAAGCCACCTGGCTCTTGACCAAAGAGAAAGATGGGCATACCGAGAGAGTCAGAGAAATACAGAGAGACAGTAGAGAAAGATGTAAACAGAACCCAAAACGCTAGAGCAAAGGAATATGGACAGGAACAACGGGCAAAGCCAAAAACAGGATAGAGATGACAAGAGCTAAGAGAATACTGATGCAGAAGAAGAGAGACAGAGGAAATCAAAAGAGAGAGGGAGCAAAATAGCAATGTCCATAGCAGCGCATATAGAGACAATGAATGAGAGACGAAACCAGTAATGAGAAAGAACGAAATAGAGAGAGAGTGTTTGATAGAGAGACCTACGAAATAAAAGAGATAAACCGTAGGAAAGAGAGAATTGAAAACATATTATTAATATTGTTTTTATTATTATTGCTAGTATTAGGAATATTATTATAATTATTTTTAATATTAGCATTAGTATTGGTATTATTATTATTATTATTATTACTACTAGTATTATTCTAAAAGGAGTATATTCAGTCTGTGTTGCTCTTGGCATCAGCAGAGTCTGGCAACATGCCTGCTCAATTACCAGCGAACAACAGCCATAACCATAATAATAACAATAACAAATTAGAATCGCATGGCACTTGCCGATTAATTAACACACACACGCACACACACACATACACACACTCACTCACACACACTCAGCAGAGCTGTTGCTTTCTAGCTGGCAACTTCATTGTCTGCCGCTCATTAGGAAAATGTTGTGGGCTTGGACAACGCTAAATGTTGTCTGTGGCTGCTGCTGCTGCTGCTGGTGCACATTAAAAATTTGCCGACAAAGGCAACCCTAAAATGGGGCGGCAATCCTTGGCTAGACATAATTTAAAAACAAAATCGCGCCGTTTATGCAAATCGCGCGGCAGCAGCAAAAGGCGCCTTGGCATGCGAAATGCGAAATGCGAAATGCGCGGTGCAACAAGTGAGCGTCGCTTATTGTTGCCTATAAACTAGGCCCAATACACTGACAATATGTCATAGACATCACACATGACGTCATATGGCAGCGAAAAAGAAAAAACAAACAAACAAACAAAAACAGAAGGCAAATGAAAACTTGCAGCTTGCAACGGGAGCCAACTGCAGCAGCTAGCGGCATTCGCTGGAAAACCTAAACGCAGCACATTTCGGCGGCTGTTCTCAGCAATCTTTTGTGTAATTGGAAGCCTGAGTCTTGGCGGGCAAAACGTTTTGAACCCGCTCCGTAGCCTTTGGCGTGGGAATACACCAAATATATGCACCGACTCACGCCCCGCGCACAGTGGTGCAACGGCAGCACCACCAGAAACCCTTTCAACTCAGAGTTGGACATGTTCTGCAGAGGATTTGTATAGTACTTGAATCTATCTATCAAATAGACAAAGCTTCTTGAATGTTAGAATGTTAGAACACTTCGAGTTCATGTGGCACTTGGTGCACCTCAAATAGAGCTAAAAGATGCAAAAGTATCTCGAATACTCCAAAGTATCTTTCTAAAAAACGTTTCAGAACACTAGATTGAAGTCTTTACTCGCTGCATCTCGAATTTGTATCTTAATTGCTGCACACAGCAACTGAAAGACACAAAAGTATACTTAATGCAAAAGTATCTTTGTACCAAATAAAGATTACAAAAGTACCTTTGAATCAATGAAAAGATACAAAAGTATCTTTGTAGCAATAAACAGATACAAAAGTATCTTTGAACTAAAAGATAAAATAGTGTCTTTGTACCAATAAAAGATACAAAAGTATCTTTTATCAAATAAAAGATACAAAAGTATCTTTTATCAAATAAAAGATACAAAAGTATCTTTTCACCAAATAAAAGATACAAAAGTATCTTTTCACCAAATAAAAGATACAAAAGTATCTTTGAAGCAACTAAAAGATACAAAAGTATCTTTTCACCAATTCATAGATACAAAAGTATCTTTTTACCGAATAAAAGATACAAAAGTATCTTTGAAGCAAATGAAAGAAAGAAAAGTATCTTTAAACAACTAAAAGATACAAAAGTATCTTCAAGCAACTAAAAGATACAAAAGTATCTTTAAGCAACTAAAAGATACAAAAGTATCTTTAAAGCAAATAAAAGAAACAAAAGTATCTTTGAAGCAAATAAAAGATACAAAATAATCTTTGAATCAATTAAAAGATACAAAAGTATCTATGCAGCAACTGTAAGATCTAAAAGTATCTTTACAGCAATTAAAAGGTACAAAAGTATCTTTGTACCAACAAAGATATATAAAAGTATCTTTGCAGTCACAGATGTAAAAGATACGACTAAAAGATACTAACGGATCTAAGAGATACAAAAGTATATTTGTATCAGATAAAAGATACAATTTTATCTCTGAGCTAAAACTCGTAAACTTTTCATTCATTTGACACGGAATCGCAGGGAGCAAAGCTTTAGACTTATGAGAGATGGAAATCTGGCACTGCAAGCCCTCATTCATAATAATTAATTAGACAGAATGAATTGCTCAATTTCGTCTAATTCCAGCCCACTGTGCGGTAGTGTTAAGCATGTTGAATGAAATGAAATAAATTTTTAGTCGAATTGCCACTTTGTTGTTTTTGTTGTTGTTGTGGTAGTTGCTGCAGCAGCTGCGCAGTTGTATCAGATCAGAGAGAGAGAGGGAGCGAGAGAGAGGGAGGCAGACTGCAGTTAGCCCAGCTGCGATCGCCGTTTGCCGTTTGCCGTTTGCCATTTGCCGTTTGCCGTTGCATGCAACACGAGCTGCAACACTCAATAATTTGCCTGTCCTGATCTTGTTGTGTCTGTTGTTGCCGTTGTTGTGGTTGTTGTTACTGTGCTTGTTGCAGTTGCTGTTGTGACTCGCGTTCGCATTTCATTCGCGCTTATCTCGTCTCGGCTCGTTTTCATGTCTTTATTTATAATTTTATTGATAAAATTGACATTAATCGTGCGTTTAAGACGATTTTTATCGCCTCGCATGCAAATTGCTTACAATTTTGCACCATGCCCATGTAACAGTAGTCGCAACGCATTCAGTCCAGCCCGCGTTTGTGTGGATGCCACACCCGGTCCTGGTCCCCGCTCAGGCAGCCAGCCGGCACATTTGCACTCCTCTACCGACACTTTGTGGCTGATAAGCAAAACGCTTTCAGCTCTAACTCATAAAGGCCCGAAAACAGTTAAACTGTTAGCTTCAACGGAAGACGGTGAATGCAAATCGGACTGAAATACCTACAATGCCTCACAAGTTTCGGCGCTTTGAGCTAACTTAACTGTCTCTCTGAGGCTCCTCCTGAAAGTAACGATTAGCTCTATTCTAGTTTCAGTTGAATTTCAGTTTAGTTTATGCTTGTCTATATTACACTATATATATTACAGTGAGAAGGAGAGGAAAAGAAGGAGAAGGGAGAAAGGGAGAGCTTATAGGCAGGCAGAAAGAGACAGAAGCAGAGAGAAAGAGCGATAGGGGCAAAGAGCGCCGTTGAGAAGGGGATAGGAAAAGTGGGAGAGCGCAAGAGAAAGGGGAGAGATATGAAGAAATGGAATGAAAAAAGGCTGGTCAAGAGAAAGATGAGCATACAGAGAGCAACAGAGAGAGAGAGAGAGAGAGAGAGAGAGAGAGAGAGACATTTATATTATATAATTATACCGACTCTGCCTCCGCTATATTCGATTCAAAGAGTAACTAATTTATGTTTTCTATTCTATATCATTTATTTATAGATTTATATTCGATTGTCAATATTCTCAATTTCCGTGCAGTTATTTTAAGCATTGCTGGGTGAATCGTAGTCGAGCAGTCTCGAATAGAGCTTTCTCAGTTGTTTTCGATGGGGCTTTCTACCTAGAAGCTAGTCTAACTTAAAGTTTCTCTTCTTCTTCTACTTGATTTCCTTTGATTTCCTCAGAACGCCGTTGCATAAGCTAACCAAAATGCTTCAAAGTTTATTCATTTCTTACTCCATTTATTAGCAAGCCAGAGTGAGTGCGAGACAGCGGGAGAAAGAGAGAGAGGGAGAGAGGGAGAGAGGGAGAGAGAGGGCATGCTAATAGGTCTCCTTCAAGACTTGTATCGATCGAAGTTATTGCAGATATATGTATGTAAATGCATTATGGATGTTGACTTTCCGCTTGGCTAGAAAGAAGTTGCAAATCAAAGCAGCTCGGCACGTTGAGATGAAAACGGAAACCCAAATGCCGAAAATACGCATATTATTCAAGTTGCAGTAAACCAGCAAAGACTCGCCGCCCCTCGCTGCTCGCCCCTCTCTCCCACAGCAGCTGCGAATTCGCTTCAACTTTCTTATCCGGCGCTCAAAATGGGCGCCATTTCGTTTGATATATGAAATGCGTTTGTAGCTGCCTCCGCTGCCGCTGTTGCTGCTGTTGCAAACTTCACTCGGGGCAAGCGCATTTTCCCACATTAATTTTCCTAATTTCGAAAGTCAACCCGCACACACACACACACAGAGAGAGAGAGAGTGTGGGTGCTGCTGCCCCACAGGACTGCACAAAACTATTTATCAATGCTGAAGCATTTCAGATACATGCAACGTTTTTCAAGCAGCATCCATGAAATTGGGCTGAGAGTTCGCTGCAAGATTATGATGATGGTGCCGCAGAGAGGGGGGCAGACCCAGCGTTGCCTACTCCTGTCAAATGAAGCGGCAAAAAAGTAGCCGGAAAATGAAATATGCCAACGACGTCGCCATCGTGCTCCGTGCAGGACGAGCTGCCGCAGCTAAGACAACTGGCGGCGCATTAAATGACGCCCCAGCGACTCTGTCGACATCTTACGCAATGGCCAATGGCTGAACGGGCGCCCAGGCAGGAGTAACCCAGCTCAGCGTCGTCCCCCACTCTGCCCTCTTTCTCTCTCTCTCTTGCTCTCTCTGCCGCTCCCCTGTCTATCCGTTGCTCGCTTTGTCTCGTCCCTCGCTTTGTTTGGCAAAGCGCGTAGAAATTGCATTTCGCCTGCTTCTTTGAAAATATTTCACTTTAGAGGACGAACACAGGTCACAGGCTGACTTTTGCAGTAGCCGACATACACACACACACACACACACACACACGCACGCACATCCTCGCTGGCTGCCTTTGCCCACCATTAGTATGCAGCTGGCGTTGGCAAAGTTTTTGGCGCGGCCAACAAACGCATGCAGCAGCTCCAACTCCCAGCCCCAAACTCCCCCTGCTGCTTCCACTCCAGCTGCTGCTTATCCTGGCCGCATCTCGTCCCAAAAGCACGTAAATAAATCTTAAAATTGTAAAACCCGCAGCGCTGCTTTGGCTTCAGCTGCAGCTGCATTTGCAACGCAGCGCCCGGGTGCGTGGGCGGCAGTGGAGGGAGCCGGGTGGGCGGATGGGGGCTCCTGTTGGCTCTTGTGTGTTGGCCAAATGCTGTCGCCATTTTGCGATGTGTTTTGCCGCCATCGCCGCAGCAAATTACGCAAGGCAGCGTCTTTGCGAGCAGGACGATGACGAGGACGAGGACGAGGACGACTCGGCTAAGAGCGTCTATGCTGGCAGTTCAAGCAACGTTTGTCCTTGGCATGTCCTTTGCGCGCTTTGTGCATTTAAACCGACATATTCACCCCAATCCTAACGGCTCTCACTCTACCACACCCCCCCCCCCCCCTGTCGCCCAGCTGCCATATGCTGCCCACTCCTTTAGCTTGTCGTCGTCATCGTCCCCAAACTTCATCTTCGTCTGCTGCTGCTGCTGCTGCTGCTGCCGTTGCTGCTCCTCCTCTCTGGTTAGTTCGTCGGCAAAATGCAGTCATTACTGAAAATTGGTTTTGGGGCTAACGCACTTGCACATTTCATGGCTATGCAGGGCACACACACACACACACAGAGAGACACACGCACACCCTCGGCTCTTGGGGGAGCAACAACAACAAATGCGTCGCTTCAAAAGTTTACTTTTCGCATATTTTTCTTCAAATTGCATGCGATTTTTACTTGTTTGCCGCCATCTTTTTGGCGCCTTTGCCAACATGTATATACTTAATGTATATATACACATATATATAAATATATATATATATATATGGTATGTATATATTTGCTCGATTCGCTTGCGTTTCTTAGTCAGCTGCACCTTCACGTTTGTTGCTATTGCTAACTGCGACACACGCGTCGCATATTTTCAACGATTTGTTACACAGCCAAGAAACCAGCATGACCTCGCGCTCCCGCTCTGCGCCCCTCTCTCCCTCCCTCACTTTCTGTACCTCTGCCTCTCTGCCCCTCGCTCTCTCTAAGGCAGTTGAATGCTTTAGCAAGGGGCCTGCATAATCGCGTGTGGTTTGTCAGGCGCTCAGCACGGTTCAACAGATCGCAAGCTACTATTTCTCTCTCTCTCTCTCTCTCTCTCTCGCTCTCTCTCTCCCACTCTCTGCTGCCTCCTCTTGTGTGTGAAGGTAATTTGCTAAGACCAAAAAGGGAGACTAATGTGCGGATTACAAGGATTTACTAATGCAAGCGCATAGTGCAATGCTTTGCCCAGGCACTTGTTCTTCTCCTTCTCCTTCTCCTTATCCTTTTTCCTCCTCTTCTTCCTCCTCTTGCTGCTGCTGTGACTGCATTTGCTGCCAGGCATAAATACAAATTAGTTTTTTTTTCTTTTTGCTGCTTTTTGTCGTCTTCAGATTTGGCAAAAGCCTCACAATAAGTAATGCCTGCATGGCAAATTAACAGCTAGCGCTGGGAGCTATATCGATTCAATGTATCGAATCTATCGATTAAGGGCATGGCACTGAGTCCGCATAACCTTTGCGAATGCAGCACAGGGCAAGGCCGAGAAGAGCAAATAGCTGAAGCGAGCACAATTTTGTATAATATAAATATGAGTGAACATTGAAAATTGAGCTGCAGTTGAGGCGACAGAGTTGGATTAAAGCTCGTCAATTGTTCATTCGAATAACTGTTTAGGCTGCTTGGATAGATCATAAACTGGGGCAGCGAGGAGCTTATTACCTGAGGAGCTAACGTTGCTTATTGAGTTGATTATTTATTTAAACTTACTTTTGTTGGTTACGACAAGTGCAATGAGCTTAAAGCTTAGTCAGTGAATAGATAGTTTATTAAAAATAGTTTATTAAATTAAAATTCTTCTATTTAAGCAGAAAGCATAAATAGGCATTTGAGACTTGCCCAAATTGCATCTAATAAAAACTCTAAATAAAACAGTAACATAAGTCTTATATTATTGACATTTCTTCTCACAATTATCAAAATCTACCCAATTGTATACTACAACTCTTTCGCTTGGCCGCGCCTAATAAGAGCTTTTCAAAGCACCTTAAAGCTCTAACTGCAGTGCCATTATATGTAATCACAGGATTATCAAAGACATATCTAAAGTTTTATCCCATGCTGTTGAAGATGAAGCTTTCAGAAGCACATTAATACCTATAATAATAATATATTCATTTTAAATCTGACTGCATTCCTTTACAGAGCCTCAAAGGCGCTTTCAAACGCATTTGGAAGCTTTGAGCAAGATTCTATTCTTGATATATGATCAAAGAACTATCAAAGACTTAATGTATATCTCAAGACTAAACATTTCCTGAGCTGGCCTAATCGAAGCCTGAAGCACTCGCTAAGAGCTCGTCTTGTTCGGTTATCTTCTATCTTGAGCTCGAACAGTTAACGCACTCGTTGCAACTCAATTCTTGATTAAATTAAATGAAATGTGTTCAGCATAAAGAATCTAGCGAGTCAGGCAATGGAAGCCAGCTCTGCGGATGGCAATGCAGAGATACGAGCTCAAACTGAAGCTGAAGTTGGAGCTGGAGCTGGAGCTAGGGCTGGAGCTGGAGCTGAAGCTGCTGTGTCTGGCTGCTAACTCCGGCAGCCTTTTCGAGTTAACGTCAAGTTAAGCGTTGCGTTATTAACAACAATTATTGACAGGCCACAACCGCAGCCAAGCATGGCCTAGGCGCAGATGCCTGGTCCAGGTGCCTTGGCCAAATTTCACACTTAAGAGGCCAAAAGGGTAACTGCTAAAAAATAACTGCCGTGGCTGTGCTTCGGCTCTGTTTCGACTCTGTTTCGGGGCCCGTCTGGCTGGGCCAGGGCTAATTTTGTGCAAGTTTCCAGATTGATTTCGCGCGCGCGTAAATTTATGCGCACTTTATTGCATATTTGCGAGTACGTTCACCAGGCCCAGCTCTAGCCCGACTCTGGTCCTCGCCCGACTCATTTTCCCAGCGCATTTTCCGGCACGTCGCAGATAAGACCTCGGCGCGGCCTTAGCCTTTTCCTTTTCGGCCTGGCTGGCTCGCAGTCTGCGCTTGAGCCTTGCTTAGCTCAGCGCCGTCTTGGCTACGTATTTTATTTGGAGCAGTTGGCTGATGAAATGCCAGCCATGCTCACCCGCTCACCCTCTCTCTTCCCTACTCTGACTCTCACTCTCCTCTCTCTCTCTTCTTTCACTGTTGGCTGGGCAACACGACTCCATGCGAAAGGTCAATTGATGGTGCTGTCTGATAAGCAGTTGTTACCTGAAAACGTGTGCGCTGCCAGCAACAACAGCAACAGCAACAGCAACAAATGCAGCAGCAGCAACAACAACAACTGCCGTTTCGGTTGCAGTTGCAATTGCAGCCACTCGCTGCATCTGAAGTGTGGAAATTTTCGCATTGGTTTTTCTCAAGCTCCCAAATGCTGATGACGCGCGCGCCTTCAATTAAGATCATCTACAAATTGCATCTAGTTCAATATAATTAACTTTGGCTATTGAGAAAGTCGTCGAAGAAGAAGAAGAAGAAGAAGAAGAAGAAGAAGAAGAAGTAGAAGCACAGTGTAGTACAAGCCATGGGTTACATATGAAATTTAAGATAGATATACGTACATAGAGCTACCAAATTATATATATATACTCATATACTTACATGCAGCTCTGATCATTCAAATGCATTTTAGAGAACCTAATTTAGTGTTCCTTATCGAAACAAATATCATTTGGCTGATTATTGCATCTTCTATACCTAGAGATTTCTGATTTCTGATTTCTGATTGTGTAGGCTCCTGAATGTGAAAATTAAGATTTTATATATTTGATTTCAAAATATGTTTCATTTACTTTTTTATAATTGATTTCTTTTATTTAAATATTAAATATATAAATTACAGTTTAATAAACCTATTTCATTACTAGAGATATAATTGTCATTAACGCGCTCTGATTAGGCAAATCCAAGTCAATTTATTCATTAATTAGGTTCCCCTAGCAGAGCCCCACGAGTACAAAATAGCTGAGAATTGTTGGTATATCAGATCTTTGCACAGTTCTTTGTATCGACCACATTATTATTTGCGTACGAGAAACACTGTGAATTAATTCAGAAGAATTTTGTGGATTTTGAAGCTTTACTTTTCAAGAGGACAGCAGATTAACAAATTATTGAGACTTATCGCGGGGGATATGAACGCAACTCGAAAATATTTTCCTTACACTTTTTGTACCCTGAACCCATTGAAAACGGGAAATCAGGGTATAATGGTTTTGTGAAAAGTATGTAACAGGCAGAAGGAAGCATTCGCAATTTATCAATTTATCATATTTTTTCGATAACCCATCCGATTTCTTCTTTAGCGAGAAAAAACGATATATTGATTTCCTTTATTCAGCGTAATTTTAATACTAATACAGCCACAAAATTCACATAATATTTCCCACAGTGCAGTCCAAGCGCAGTCGCTATTGTCTGCGCAGTTAGCAGAGCGCGTGCTCTGCTCAGCTCCTTGTGGAGGTCAGGGTATCTCCTAGTCGAGCAGTCTAGACTGGAGCACTCTTATTTCTTTTTGTATGTTTTACTTTGTTATGAAATCGAATCAGTTGCAGAGGTATTTGCTGCCACGCCTCCTGCGCTTCTAGTTAATTACCAAAGTGAGTACTTTAGTAATTATCCTCCTTGCATGCTACATTCTCTATTTCGCCTTATTTTCCTATGCTGAATATTTGGTGGAAGTTTTGGGTAGTGCAGCATGAATAAGCATTCCATAGAGCTAGACTTAAGGGCCTCGATTCTCTCGTACTTGAGCGAATCAGCTATCATTTTCGATGCATTAAGAACTTAACATTTTGAAACTAGTTTGACATACACACCCACACACACCGACACACCCACACACAGACTAGGAAGCTAGTTAAGCAGCCTGCCACGCACCCGCCAAGTGTATTTCTCAGTTGGGTTCGAGGGAAGTTGCTTTGGTGCGACTTTCAAATGACTTTAGTAGTTGCCGCCTTTTGTTGCATGAGCCACAGCTGCTGTTGTTTATACATATATACTATATACGTGCGTTTGCTTGACTCGGTGATGCGTTATGATAGTCGACAGGTTGCACATAGAAATCAGAAATCGAGTCGAAGTCAAATAAATACACATGAAACTTCAGGCAGCACATAACAATGGCCGATAACAAGGGGTCAAGAGTGAGTCAGAGCGAGATCGAGAGCGAGAGAGAGAGAGAGAGAGTGTGTGTTGTAAAATATTGATGATGCAGCTGGATTCGATTATATTAACATGTCCGTTGCATTCATTAAGGGAACAACTCATGTGTACATTTTCCAATTAAAAATTGAAATATTTCTAGTGGAACGGACAGCTCGAGCTCCGGCTGCCGAGATTCGTCCTGCTGCGGACTTGAGACCACAGACAAGCCAGCGCTGGCAGTGGTTCAATAGATGGAAACGAGTGTTTCGACTAGTAAATAGCTGAAATACACGAAGCAACATCAATGCAGCCAGCTGCTGAGCGGAATGGGGATAAAAAATGAAGCAATCAGCGAAATAGTTGGGGAGCAGCGCCAGCGCCAGCACCAGCACCAGCAGCGGCAGTGGGGGCACCACCGAGGAAGGGGGAAGGGTGCAGATGAAATGGGGGCTATGGCTTGTGAAAGGCAATCATAGGGATACTACACGTCAATAAATGAAGCGAATGCCTTGCTTTCCTATACCTCTACCTAGAGCACACTCTCGCTCGCTCTACCTCTCTCTCTCTCTCTCTTTCTCCTTCTCTCTTTCTGTTCTCTGTTGCACCCGCTGTCAGTCGGCCTCACGCAACGTTTTTCATATAGCATTTATTAATTTGCTGCTCTCTTTGCGCGTTATGTCCCGCTCTCTCCCTCTCTCTTCGTCTCTCTCCCTCTCTCTTGCGCCAACGCTCTACAGCTAGCTCGCTTGCTCACTGTAGCTGCCTCTCTTTCACTCACCCACTCTTCCTCTCTCTCTCGCGCTTTCTCTATCGCTCGCTCTGTTAGCTCGCTTCCACTTGTAGTTTCTTTCTTCTTCTTTTTTTTCAATAATTTTCACGATTTGTTCGCTTTTCGTGTTGCAATTTGGGGCCGCACAGCGCGTGAGTGTGTGTGTGTGCGTGTGTGTGTGTGTGTGTGTGTGTAGGGCAGCCTTTTGCATACACTCACACACACACACGGGCGCGCATGTATATATACAGCACATATATGCAGGCAGCCACAATACAGCTCCCCCACATGCCAGTCCCTTCCCCCCAATCACCCACCTTTCCAGCTAGCCTCATGGACTGCAAGTGAAACTCGATGTATGTGTTTATTGAAGCATATCCATTGATTGGCAGGACATCTGCACATGGCATTCATTTTGAAAAGTCGGCGTTTGATTTACCCCCCTCCCCAACCCTCCATGTGCTGTGCTTGTCCCCAAGTCCCAGCAGCTCCTGCCACTCACTCCCTCTCTCTCTCTCTCTGTCTTTCTCGCTCTCTCCTCTCCCATTGCCATTGATTGGCGGCCAGCTTTTGGTAACGATAGCGCCAAACCCTTTTCTGCACTCGAGCCAACTTCACTCGCCCTTACAGTCGGCCCTCTTCCTACCCCTCAACCTCAACTCCAACCCCCCGTCCATTCCCCTCCCTTGCGCTGTTTGTTTGCGTGTCAATGTGTAAACAATTTGCATTTGTTTATATTAATTAATAATTTTCATCAGGCATATTTATGTTTGTGTTCATTTCCTTAACTGACAGCCAAACATTTGGCCCCATTGTTGGTTTTTTTCTTCTTCTTCTCTTTGCAGTATGTTGAGCAGTTGGCTAAGGGATATGGATATTCAATGCGCTTAGATTTGACTGGATTATTCATAGACCGGCAGAGTTTCAAAGCTTCATATTGCAGATTAGTTAAGATCTCTTCACTGATCTTCTTTGCTGTTTGACTTAATTTCAGGATTTCTGTAAATTCTTCTGACATTAGCTGATGATATAAGGGATGAGCCAACTAATAACACTGAATATGTCTTATATAGTATTTATTCTGTATATTCTCTTGAAAAGCCCTCTACATGTCGTTTACTCTATTTAATGCACTGAGGTCTGGGGTAAAGCACGGACGCACGGAAAGTCAGACTGACGAACGGAAGGACGACAAGACGCACGGACAGCAGGACGAACGGACGGACGGGCAAACATACAAAGAGACTGACGGACGTAAGAATAGATGGACAAACAGGCGGTAAGACGAGCAAGCGGAGAGACGAACGGGTGGACGAAGGGATGAAGAGACGTACAGACAAATGGACGAATGTATGGACAAACGGACGGACAAACGAATAGGCGGACAAACGGCCAAGCGGATGAACAGACTAACGGAGAGAGAATGGAATGATGAAATGACGAAAAATGGAAAAGCGGAAACGGTGTAGCTCCCAAATTTGATCAACATTTACTATACTTAATGCTGTCAGCCACGACTCCTGCTGCTTATGCCCAGCATTTTTACTAGGTGTATGAAAATCCAAGAATCGTTGGGTGACCTTGAGTGAGCTGTGCTCGATGCTTGAGATGCTTTCGCAAGCAGTTGTGGTATTTTATCAATTTATATTGCACATACGCTACGTGGGCTGGCGCTGAATGTAATCAGTGACCTGCCACGCCCACCGCTGCCAACGGCAATGCTTGCGTCACACGCACACACACACACGTCCAGCGAGGGAGACAGAAGGAGACGAAATAAAAATGTAGATGAAACGGGAATATTATGGCATTATTTATGTAAAAGCTGCCACAACAACAGAATGAACAAACCACTCCCGGCAGGAGGTGGCTGGGTGGCTGAGTGGCTGAGTGGTTGAGTGGATGGATGGGTGGATTGGCGGTTGGCGGTTGGCGGTTGCCTGTGCGTGTTGCGTGTGGCATATTGCGTGGTGCCCAATGCCCAAAAGAAAATGCCAGCTAACGGTAATATGTATTAAATTGTTTGTGCGACTGCGAAGAAGACAGGCCAAAACAAAGGACGGTGCGGGCCAAGGGAATGTGGCGCGATGCGAACAACCCTTAGACAGCGTGAAATGCGTTGCGGCAGGTTAGGTCTGGCTGTCCCTTGTGTGCCACACACACACACACACACAGAGCCACCACTCCAGCACCTCGACACGGTGCTTATTTATGCTATTGGGGTAGGTCGTGTCGGCTTTAATGGCAACGCAATTTCCGCCGAAGCAGAGGCGGAAAGCTACTTAAAATGAACGTAGCGCGCCTACAATACGCCAGCCAGACAGACGGACAGACAGGCGGACGGACGGACGGACGGACGGACGGCCGACGTGTCACAGCTGACGCCATTTTGTTTTCGAATAGGCGCACGACTCGAGCCCTTGCCGCCACCCGAGCCCGGTTGCAATTGCAGCATTGTCTGACTGCGCAAATGACATGCATGCAACGTGCTGCGAGCGAGGCACACAAAATGGTCGAGCCAGCAAATGGCAGAAAGGCAGGCGCCCCGCAGCCCCACAGCCCCACAGTCCCACTTGCTACACTCCAGCAACCAGGCGCCCACCCGCCTCCAACGCCCTCAACACGTTTCTAGCATAGAACGTATTTCATAGAACGTATTTCATTCAACATCTTCTGCACAGAACAAAACAGCAGCTGCGGCGCCGCTAGTCGACGCCTACATGTCGGAAATGTTGGCATGTCCTTGTTGTATTTCTGCTCTAATATCCTTTATAGCAAAAGTGCTTGACGTAAATTGACTTGTTTTTACTTTTGACTTTTAAAGCGTTGCCCCCAGTCCCAGCCACCAGCCCCCACTCCGTCCCGGCCCAGCACTCTTTGCCCACACTTTATCCACAAAAGAATTCGCTGTCTGACTGCCGCACAAGCAGGAGAGAGGGAGAGAGGACGAGAGAGAGGGAAAGAGAGAGTGAGAGAGGTTGGCTTTGTTTGTTGTTGTTGTGGTTTCAATTTGGATACAGGATTCAGGATACACACACACACACACACACACACGTGGAGGCCAGGCCAGCACAAAACGGAAGGCCGTTTAATATTTATTTTATGCATTGCTCCAGCTACACGAGCACTTTGTTTAGCTACAGCCGGCAGGAGTGGGGCTGAGGCAGCCATTAGATATGTTTTACAGGTGCGAAACTGTCAGTAATGTTATGATACGACTCCCCCCAAGGCACACTCACACCCACACACAAATGGGCAAAGGAAATGCCTCCCGATAAGGCGGCAAGTGTGGACAGAGCTATCAAATATAATACCCAAGCTATTCTATAAACAATATCTGTATAGATTAAATTCTGTATAATACCATTGTATTCGTATTATAAGGCCGCTCCTCGATAAGCCTTGTCCACCTAGCTGCATTTATAGAAGTGAGTAGATTGTGAGAATTGCATAGAGGGGCGATGGACTTAACACAATATTGTATGTAATAATGGAATGAAATATGCAATTTTAGAATCAGAGAATCTATACAATAATAGAAGGAGAGAGAGAGAGAGAAGGAGAGAGAAGGAGAGAGAAGGAGAGAGAAGGAGAGAGAGAGAGAGAGAGAACGGGGATTGTGAAGAAGGGAAAAAGAGCGAGAGAGGGTCGGGCAGATCACACAAATGAGTGCATGCGAGAGTTCTGTCTCTCGCATGAGAGAGAGAGAGAGACAGATAAAAGAAGAGATGTGCATTTACAAAAGGTTGAGAATGAAAAAGAAACTTACGTTCATATAAGATAGATGCGAAAAATAGAGATAAGGAGAATAAAAGAAGAGAAAAGAGAGTTATTGAAAAGAAGAAGAAAATGGGAGACGAGAGCGCTCAAGGATCACAAGAGAAGGAGAGAGAGAAAAGGAGAAAGAGAAAAAGAGGGAGGTATGGCATGGAGAGAAAGCGAGAGAGACAGACAGAATGACAGAGAGATAAAGAAAGAGACAGAGGGAAAGAGAGAGAGACAACATGGAAAGATTACGAAGAGGGAGAATGAGAGAGAGAGAGAGATCAAAATAGAAAGCCATCAACAAGAATAATCCGAGGCGAGAGAGAGAGAAAGTCGGAGATCTTATGACAGAGATCTTATAAAGCCTCACTAGAGAAGAGAAAGAGGAAAGCATCAGGGAGATAACGGATGAATAAGAGAACTAATTTTGATATTGTTAATACATGTAGAGTATATGTAGAAATGCATTTGAATTTCAGAACTTCAGCATAGAAGGTTATCTATAGAATATCAAATAGATCTAACTTCCTGTGCCAGGAGAGTGTGACAACCGGCAGCTAATGTTGTCCAAGTGTACAGATATTATATCGTATCAATTATATTCAAGTATCAAGCATTTCCACACCTCGCTCACAGGTAATTGTGTTTTCCAAACTTACTTCATCAACTTATATTTTCGACTAATTAGACACCTCGCATGACTCACTCGCCTCGAGTTGCTTACGACATTACGCCTGGGGGCGTTACTGAAACACTTTGGCCGCCTTTTCAGTGGGGTTAATCGGATGCATTTCCTTATCGGCTGACAGCAAATGTTCTAAGGGCCACAGTGCCTACCAGCAGTCTCCTGCCAAGTGTTGTGGCACACGTGTCGTATGCGCAATATGCAATTTGGTTGCATTTTATGCGAGCACACTTAAGCGCCACATGACAAACTAAGGGCGGGCGCGTGGGCGGAGGAGGCTGTGCAGTAGATGCGACAGAGAAATGAGGCTGTACGCAGCCTCTGCAAAAATGCAGTGCAACGTTAACAAATTTGAAGGAATGAGAGGCAGAGGCAGGCACAGAGTGTGGGCGTTTCAACAAAAGCCGAGCAGCTAAAAAGAGCAGCGACAACAAAGAAAACGAAATAGAAAGAGAGAGAGAGAGAGAGAGAGAGAGAGTGGGAGAGGGGGGAGTGAGGGCAGGAGAGGGAGTCATGGACATGGCCATCGATAGAGGCGTCCACGAGCTGGCGTGAAAAATAAAATGTCAAAAGTGTTTACGTAGTATCTGCGCTTCGTGCCTCCCACATTTTCAGAAAATTTCCAACGAATTTAGTTTTCTTTTTTGGTGTCTATCTAGCTGTAGCATATAAAAAATTGTTGCAGTGGTCGCCGAGGCAGAGGGTGGATGGGGGCGGTTAGCATTCATTATATGCAACAACATCAAATGTTGTCGACGTGGCAAAAGACGCGCGACGCAGGACACAGGACGCAGGACGCAGGACGCAAAACGCGACAGCAATAACACTAAAAACTAGCAACAACAACAACAACGACGGCAGGGGCGGGGGCGTAGTTGGGCCAGGGGCTGTTGCAGCAAGGACTTTGCCCAGCCATTGGCGACGACGGCGCACAAAAATCGACCAAATTTTTTGGCAAGCAAACAAAAATATTTTGCACCGAGCAGCCGTAAAGAGACACTAGCCAAACGGCTGGCGGGAGTGTGTGTGTGGGCGGGGCGGGTGTGGAGGATTGTTAGTAGAAGCAGCAGAAGAAGAACACACACACACTCACACACACACACGGTGACAAAAAGGCAGCTAAGAGCAAAAGACAGCGAAAGAGTCGCAAAAAATATAAGAAAAAAAGCGAACATAAAACTAAAATAAGTAAGAAAAAGTGCAAAAAGCAGAAGAGATAACCAAAAATACGTGAAAAGCTGAAAAACAACACAAAACAAAAATTATACCTACAAAATATCGGAACACCAGATACCCTTTGCACATAGTATATACCCCTTACATTCAATATATTATGCTGATCAATAGTCAGACCCAGCTAGTATTTACTCTCCACAGTGTCTGCACAGACATGCTTGGAACTGGAACTGGAACCAAGGTATGAACTGAAGATAAAGCGGCTTCGCGAACTGAACTAATTTCTACTGACGTGAGATGAAGCGAGCACTGGAAAAAAAACTAAGTAAAATAAAAAGTTAATTGGAACTGGAACTGGATCACAAGCTGAACCAGTTATTTTTATCACTTACAGCTTTGACTCACACTAAAATCATGCATAAAATTCAATCCCTCAATATCATATACTTGTATAAAATAAACTGGAACTGGAACTGGAACTGGAACTAGATCTGGGCAGGAACTGAAACTCAAGCTGAGTCTAATTTTATTGATTTGCTGCGAAAACAAAAATAAGATAATCAAGAAACTTAAGATGAATGTGTGTTGGAGACTCAAGCATTAAAAGCGAAGGAGCATCAAAAATGAGCTGGAACTGGATTTCAGGAAGAACAAATTTTTATTTATCTGAGAAAATGCGTAAACTAAATCACTTTCTACTAATTAAAAAAGAAAAAAAAAACAGTAACTAAGTAGGAACTGCAACTAAAATCGGAACTGAGAATAAGCTGTTCAAACTGATTAAATTATTAATTGATTTTATATGAAAAAAAAAGAGCTTACATCACATTGAGTACATAAAATACTTAAGCTAAATAAAAATGAACCAGATCCTGGAACTGGAATAGTTTATTAATTTTCAATTCGATCTACAGTTAAAATTATTAAAAACATATGAATCTTAAATATTACATCAACTAGAATTAGTAGAGAGTAGAACTATTTATTATGTAACACATAAAGCAAAATCAGGTTTCAAGCACCTGAACTAAAACTCCAGCTATAGTAAACTAAATATATTATTTAAATTTACCGCAATATAACGCATCTGTATATGTTGCCTCATTCAACATTATTTGAACAAAAGGTAGTAATTAAATTACACTCATAATACTCAAAAAAAGATGTTATAAGCCAGTACTAATTAGCTCTGTTTTAGTTTTATTCATATAAAGTTTTGTATTTCAGAGAATTGTTGATTTAACTCACTTATATAATACACAAAATGACAATAACAAGAAATTTTCTCTCCTCATAAGTAAATATGTAATTAATTTGTTGTCGCTCCTGTGAATAATTATTTGGTTCACCCTAATGCTCATCGAATGGGCATAAATGCGAACAGAAACGTTAAATTCTGATTAGAATTACATGCATTCCAATAATAACAACAACAGTTACTCCAAAGGCACCTTACACACACACACACACACACACACATACACAATATCCTGTGCGTGTGTGTGTGTGTTGTCCTGAACAACTTCAATGACTATCCCAACTATGCCCTTTGTTTAACTAAGGGCACAACTACGAACGCAAGGAATACAGCAACAACAGTGCTGAGAGCAGCTACGTTGACGCCGCCGCTGCGTCGGCGGCAGCAGAGGCAGAAAAATGGCAGTTATCGGCGCCAATGCATGTGCCACGTGACCGGGTAGCCGGGTAGCCGGGTAGCCGCATAGCCAGCGGGGTAGGGCATAAATCGGCATGCAGGGGGGTGCAGGCAGGAGCAGCCGACGCTAAGCAGGGGGAGCCGGCAATGAGCGAAAGCAACGGAAAACGCTGCGAACGAGCGTAGAGAAGGCAAAACGAAAACAGACGCCGACGTTGATGGCTTTGCCGTAGCCGTAGCCCGATGCCGATGCCGATGCCGATGCCAATGCCGATGCCGATGCCGGCATCGCTGCCCAGGGCCACCCTCAGTGCAGTCGCCGTCGCCCGAGTTTCGCAGTCGTCGTGGTTGCAGTAAAAGCAACAAAAACAAGCGACTGCATGGCCTGCCACTTGCTGTTGTTGTTGTTGTTGCTGCGTTTGCTGAAGGGAGCGATTTTTGCTGTTGTTGCTGTTGCTGCAGCGTCGTCGTCGTCGGTGCCGTTGCCCGTTGCCTTTGCTCGTTGTTTGTTTCGTTTTTTGCGTTTCAGTTTTTTGCTGCCTCCGTTGCCTCCACTTGTTCTACACTTCTCTATGCACGTCGCTCTCCCTGTGTGTGTGTGTGTGTGTATTTTTCTTCTTTTTTTTGCTGTCTTGTTGTATTTTGCAGCTGACTGCCAATTGTTTGGGCCAATCACAACGATGTGCAGCGTCGCATGTGGGTGTGGCCTAAAATGCAACCCCCGCCCCGTCGACGTCGCCAGCCAGCCAGCCAGCCAGCCAGCCAGCCAGCCAGCCAGCACGCTATCACACCAGCTGCGGCTGCAGGTGGACTGCGCTGCTGCCGACTGCTGTTACTGTTGCTGTTGTTGTTGCTATTGCTGTTGCTATTGCTGTTGCTGACGCTGCTGCGTGTCCAAAAATTTTTGCCGCCTGACCCTAAGCCCAATGCACAGCCGACGTCGACGCCGCTGTTGGCGTCAAAGCGTAATCGATGCTAGCTCACAGATCTAAGCTATGCTCGCCTCTCACCCTCTCCCTCTCCCACTCCCTCACACACACACACACACACACACATACTTTTCACACTGCCACCGTCGTTGTTTGTCGTAATGCGTACAGCTCTTCGCTCTTCGCTCTTCGCTCCTTCCTCTTCGTTCCACTTTCTTCGCTCTACCTCTCGCCCTCTCGCTCGCTCGCTTGCGTGCATGTGTGTGTATTTTGTGTTTTATTCCTCATCTTTTTTTGTCGTTTTCGTTTTCGTACGTAAAATATTTTCGTTCGGCTTTTTCATTGTTATTTATTGTGCATTAGGAACTGCACTTTGTGCATCTGGAATGTAAACAAATTGTTGTTGATGTTCAGATAATGCTGCTGCTGCTGCTGCTGCTCCTGCTATCGCTGCTGCTGCTGCCAGCCTCTTAAGTAAACAAATTAATTATGTAATTGACACACACACGCGCGCACACTTTAAATCTAATAAGAGTACAGTCTGGCAACGCTCAGTTGCTCCTCCGACAGACATAACCTCACAACTTGACACAACTTTTTGCGCTTTAAGTTTTTGTTTTGCTCTTCTGGAACTTTTTGGGTTAAAATTTGTTCGCGACTTCGCTGCAAAAGTTTTCACTTTCTTTGGGCCAACAACTACAACAGTACACAATAAATACTTGACGCCATATTCTCAGTCACTCACTCTCTCTCTCTCTCTCTCTCTCTCTCTCTCGCACCCTCACACACACATACACTCTGTCTGTGTGTGTGTGTGCTTGACTTGCCAGTTGAAAGTCAAAGAAAAGTGCAAGCAACAACAAGAAAATGCAGGAAAATCGTCTGCGGCAAAGCAAAACATTTAAACCTTTTCAACTTTCCTGTCTTCCCAATTGTCGGCTTCTGTTCCTTAAAGCAGCTAAAGCTTGATTCGAAAAGAGTTAGTTCAAATAGAGTCAAATAGAGTTTTCCAGCTGGGAGATCTGCGCTATTTTCTATTATTTCGATAAGTTTCGGATAAAATAATGAAATATTCATTTTTTAATTTAGTTTGTTCATTATGAAAATGAAAGTTTAAATACTGTAAGAAATAACTCTAGTTTCATATTTTTGAAATTATTTTCAAATATTTGAAATTTGTGCATAGATAATTTGAAAACCTCGAAAATTAGCCAAGGACACAAACCTAAAAGTAGTGAACAATGAGAATGGAAAGAGTAAGGTAAACATTCTTGTTCTTCTTCATTAGGCCATCTCTCTCTCTCTCTCTCTCTCTAGTTTAAGTTTAAGTAAATTGAATATCATCCAAATAGTTATGCCGAATGCCGTAGGCCTGAAAGTGAAAAGAAGAGCTTAAAGACAAATCTTTAAATAAAATCCTGGCTTTTTTATTTCTTTTTCCTTAAATAAAATACTGTTTTCTTTTATTTCTTTTCTGAGGAAACTTCAAAATTTGAATCTGCCATTTAATCACAATATATATCTATATATCTTCTGAAACTGAAAAGAGGAGCTTAATCTTTATCTTTTTCATTTCCCTTCTGATGAAACTTTAATCTTTGAATCTGCTAATTAATCACAATAGTCAGATATTGATTAAATTTTGCTAAAAATGTACAAATTTGATCAAAGAGAGATTCAAAAGATTAAGATTTCCTGTGAAAAGAAAAGTGTTTTAAACAACCCCAAATGTTTTAAACTAGTTTTGCGAAGGATTCTATATAGCATCAATCTTAAATTTGTAAGATTAGATCTAGATCCAATTTTCAGCTATGTTTTGTTCACTTGTAGATCGAGCATATAAGTATATACAGAAAAGCATAATATATACAGGTCTATAGGTCAAAAGTCGCTCTCTCGTCTCTCTCTCTCTCTCTCTCTCTCTCTCTCTCTCTCTCTCTCTAGCGCAGAATAAGAACATTTTAAATGAATTTTAAGTTTTGCGAAAGTTTGCGCTTATTTCCGAAAAAAAAACATGCCACAGACAGAAAGCAGACACAGACAGTGGCAGAGGCAGAGACAGAGGCAGAGATGCAGCGAGTGAGAGCGAGATAGCGAGCGCGAGAGAGCGAGAGGCATACATTTGTTGCATACATTTGAGAGCAAGAAGAAGTAAAATTTTATTTGCTGCTATTTTGCGCACAATTTAATGCTATTTTTATGCATTTAATGTCTCACACACACATGCACACACACAAAGAGAGACAGAGAGAGAGTTGTTTTATAGTACGTGTATGTGTGTGTGTGTGTGTGTGGTTAGAAGACAGCGCAAGTTTCTGTGGGTTGACAGTGAAACTGCGCACACAATGGCTGCAAAATAAGTCAGAGTATCTCTATAGCCAAGCACAAGCACACACACACACACACACACACACACAAGCACTCACATATACATGCATTAAATTCATACATACATACATCTATTTATATACAGCTATGATATAGTTATAAGTAGCAGTTAGTCTGCTTGCCACATTTATCGCGCAAAGTTTTCGATTTCACTTTCAGCATAAATATATGTGTATATATATACATATACATGCATACCTATATATATACATACGTGTCTATATATAGACACAGACACACACATATTGTGTCTGCCACATGTTGCCAGCTGCTGCAGCATTATGACCCACTTAAGTGACTTTGCTAAGGGTTCACAAACTTTGCACCAAATGCATATCTAGCCAAGCTCTACACACACACATACATCTATTTATGTCTACATGGCTATGTATGTGTGCGAGTTTCTTAACTTGATTTAATGAGTTTTAATTGGCGCCGTTTTGGCCATGTTTTTCAAGGGTGCCGCATTAACTCTATTAAACACTCTGCCCTGTGGCACGAAGCATGTCAAACTGTGCCATACACATTATATATTGTATATAGACAGAGAGGATATATATGTGTACTATATATAAAGACAGACAGACAAGATATATACATATATATCTATCGATTTCAGCATCTGCTCCGCATTGATCAACAATCGGTTAGTCACTCTATCCATCTGGCTGTCAATCAGTTGCAGCTAGGTAGATATATAGCTATTTATAATAAAAGTGTCAATCACAAATCCGATGGCCGACAGCCAACTGCCAGGTGGGCGCACACAGAAGGGGGCGTGGCCCTAAAACAACACTGTCAATAAAGGCTAGACCAACAAACAAGTTTCAGACTCGCAAAGTAACAAACAGAAAGTTCACATAAGTTTTCTATATGTTTTTTGTGTGAATCACATTTGTTATTGTTCATTGCTGTTGTAGTTGTTGTTACGTTGGAAAAGAAGTGTGGGATTGTTGGTTGAGTTACAGTCAGGTAAAAAGGAAATTGTCGCTTAACGCTCGTACAAAATATAACAAAATGCTTAAGAATTTAAGCTAAGTATACTAATGCTAATGTTAATTCTAATAGCATTGCTGATAGTTGAACTAATGCAGTACTACTACTAGTACGCATACTAAAGCTAACTTTAATCATGCTGCTGACTCTTAGACTAATATTACACTTACACTAATACTAATAATATAATAATAATAATGCTAATACCAAGATCAAGTCTACTGTTTTCGTTATGCTAATGCTAATGCTAATTCTAATGCTAATGCTAATGCTAATGCTAATGATAATGCTGATGCTAATGCTAATGCTAATGCTAATGCTAATGCTAATGCTAATGCTAATGCTAATGCTAATGCTAATGCTAATGATGCTAATGCTAATGCTAATGCTAATGCTAATGCTAATGCTAATGCTAATGCTAATGCTAATGCTAATGCTAATGATAATGCTGATGCTAATGCTAATGCTAATGCTAATGCTAATGCTAATGCTAATGCTAATGCTAATGCTAATGCTAATGCTAATGATGCTAATGCTAATGCTAATGCTAATGCTAATGCTAATGCTAATGCTAATGCTAATGCTAATGCTAATGCTAACGCTAATGCTAATGCTAATGCTAATGCTAATGCTAATGCCAATGCTAATGCTAATGCTAATGCTAATGCTAATGCTAATGCTAATGCTAATGCTAATGCTAATGCTAATGCTAATGCTAATGCTAATGCTAATGCTAATGCTAATGCTAATGCTAATGCTAATGCTAATGCTAATGCTAATGCTAATGCTAATGCTAATGCTAATGCTAATGCTAATGCTAATGCTAATGATAATGATAATGCTGATGCTAATGCTAATCCTAATACCAATTCTAATATTAATACTAGTGCTAATACCAAAACTAATATTAATATTAATAAATGTAATATTAACAATAATAACAATAAACTTACACTAACAATGATGGCAAAAGTAATGCTGATATTAATACTAATACGAATACGAACACCTATACCATATTAATACTAATAATAGTACCAAAACTCTGATGGGATATTTTTGCACACACAATTGGCTCAGCTTAGAGCTCAGTCACATGGTAGAGCATGTAAGAGTCGTGCATATGCCGTTAAATGCCAGTGGATTTGACGACTCGAGTCGCTGACTTGCTATTGTTTTATGCAAATTGATTTCAGTTGAGGACACATGACAGGCATTTAGCTGCCTAGCCTCAATATTTGCTTAGCGTCAAGTGAAAGTATTTCTTTTTCTGTTCGTTTCATATTTGTCATAGATATGGGCATGCATATGGATGTAGGCATGCAGATACATATGTATATGTGTGTGCATGTGTCTGCATGCATGCATGTACGTATGCATGTCTGTATGACTATTGCTTGGTTGTCGTTTGTTGATTCCTCTATAGTTTCGCTTGCGACTCCACGACGCTCGGTGGCACGTCAGTGCATCTGTCAGCAACATGTTGCTGGCAGCAATGTTGACGCTAATTAGCAACAGCAACTTGTGTGTCTGGCTGGGCAATTTTTATTAATGGGGCGGCAATGAGCAGCGGCACGTACAACGAGTCGGCACCGCGCACAAAGGCCGCTTGGCAACATGTTGCCACTGGCTGTGCCTTGTTGCAGCAGCTTGTTGCAAGGCCTACATAGATCTTCCTTTTGGGCTTTGTCATCTTCATTCGACAAAGGCAGCAGCGACGGCGGCAGCATGTGAACAATGTGTCATGTTGTTGTTGCTGCTGCTGTTGCTGTTGCTGTTGCTGTTGTTGGTTTGCTGTTCGCGCAATCAATTTGTTGTTGGTGTTCAATTAATTGTACTCAAAGTTGCAAAGCTGTTGCCGCTATGGCCGCAGTGGCCGCTGTCGCCGATGTTGCTGCTACTGTTTGCCTGTTGGCTTGGGCCTGTGCATTGGTGGCGCCAATCGCTCGCATCGTCCATCGGAGGCGGCGGATCGCTTACAAAGCTGCAGCTTCAGCTTCAGCTTCAAGTTCAATAAGATTACAATCAACAGAAATACAATATATAAAAATACATTTTTCCTATTTGCCTGCTGGCTGTTTGCCGTTTGCTGTTTGCTGTTTGCTGTTTGCTGTTTGTTGTTGTTGTTGTTGTTGTTGTTGTTGTTGCTGTTGCTCGTAGTTGATATGTTGCTACTGCTGCCGCGACTGTTGTTGTTGTGCCACTCAACGGGTGGTCCACAAATCCTTGTTGTTGTTGCTGCTGCTGCTGCTGCTGCGGTTGCATTGTCTCCTCAACTGATGTGAAGGCTCAGCTGATCGGCAGCTAATGAAGCGAGGCAATTAAATAATTAATTACTTTTGGCTACAACTAAAGAAAAAACTAATCCATTATACTCTGGTTTTCAATTTTCAATGAGTTCGGATTATTATAAAAAAAGCTATACATTCTTCTTGGGAATATAATTTTCTGGCTAAGGTATGCTTGTTATAGACTCAAGTATCGCTAGAAATGTTTCTCATTTTGACTTCTGATCAAAGTACTTGTCAAGACTAGAGGTAGATCTAGATACACGTACAAATATAGTCTCAAATGTATACAACTCTTTGATCCCAAGGTCTATAAACTAGATATATGAGACATAAATCCATCTGGAACATTAATTGAAGTCGATTTTAATATTCGAGTGACAACCTTATTCGACGGACCCGTGTTTTCTTTTTTTAAATCAATGAAAAATAAAATTTTGTTGATGTTGTCGATAATGATCGTATTATTTGGTTCAAGTCGACTTTTTGACATCCCTCTTTGCATATGATATCTCTCAAATGGCCGCCTTGAGCCTATGCGGCGTATAGTGCCCGTCTCTGTTCATTTGTTAGTTTTTAGCTTTACTTCTCAATCTCTAATTTACACGAAAGACCTGACAAATCTCGCGCTGACTAGCTCAGTTAATTGCGACATTTGGAGGTAAGCCTCAAAGAAGAAAGTTAATACCAAGAAAAAGCTCTTTTTACCATCAAAGGATTTCAGGAAGTCAACAATTCTAAATAAAAGTGAGGGCAAAATCTTACTTCCCGGAATATGCTGTCATAGAGCTGCCTGAGATAGCTCGCATTATATGGAACTCGTTAGGGGCGACAAATATGTTCAGCTGAAAGCTTATGCTAAAAACTAATATACATATAATATATATGAATACTAATATACATATATGCGCGGTCTGCTCAAAAAGTAATAAAAAACTCTGATGGTTTCTGGTGGCCGAAGTAGAAGAGACGGCGAGATTGTGGTTGATTGAAGAGGGTAAAGAAGAGGGAGGAGGAGAGCTAAAAGCGAGCACAAAAATAAGTCACAAAGTGAATAGGAAGAAAAACCTGGTCATAAATCTAAAAATCTATACAAGAATTACTTAGAATGAAAAAATAAATAAATAAATAAATACAAAACAAAAAAAACACAAAAAATCAGAAAAAATTCTTAAAAATAACACTGAAACTTTTGAATTAATTTTTTTAAGTACACAAAATGTGCAATACTTCTTGAGCACACCCCGCATCTGTACCTAAATATATTTACATGGGAGCTATTGGGCTTACTTAGCAATTCGAACGGAATACTCATGGCTAATGGAGCCTTGGCTGAGTGTGGGCTTGCCTTTGAAGGTCCTGCTGCTGGTGCTGCTGCTGCTCCTGGCTGGCCTTCATTATTGCCACATTTATAGCAATGCGCGTTCGGGGAATAAAGTCCTCGACAAGATGCTTTTTAATTAGCAGCAACAAGCGACAAGCATCAAAGCTCAAAGAGACAAAGAGAGAAAGGCAAAAGCGCAGGATACTTTGCCAAAGGATATCACGAATAAAATAGCAACACCAAAAATTAACGACGACGACGACGACGAGGGCGACGGCGACGGCGATGGCGACAACTGGACAGCATGCCAAAGATGCGAGAGCTGGAGAGGATGAGGTCGAAGAGGACATATTAGTAAACAGTCCTAAGACAATCTGGCGCTCAAAATGCTGCAAGAAAATGAAGCGACACGAATTGACAAGGATAACAAAGCGATGGGGGGAGAGATGCAGTCAGTGAGAGAGAGAGAGAGGGAGGAAGAGGGAAAGAGAGGCAAGACGAAGCACAGCTTTTTTTGTGCTTTGCCTTTCGCATTTGCATTTGCCCAAAGACAACTTCATTTGAATGCTACGCAAAATGCAGAGCACAAAGGGTATATTAGCTGAGCAGAGATGAGATTTCATTGAAAATTCTTGAGCTTAAGAGCTAAGAAAATTGATAGCTGAACATAGAGCAACAGCAAAGGAAAATTAAATAAATTTAGTGTTGTTTTTTATTATAAATGAAAAGATAATTGCAGCTGGTTACTAAATTCAAACATTGATTGCTTCTATTGCTCTCACAATCGATAATTGGACTTGGACTATTTTGCTGTACAATATGAATATTAAATGAATTAGTTGCTAAAATTTAATGAATATACCTAATCAATATAGACTAGACAGCTGATCTGATCAAGCTAAAGAAATTCAAGTCTCTAGATTTTATATCTGCTGAGATCGACATACGGACAGGCGGACAGGGCTGCTTCGACTCAACTTCTCTGGCGCTGCCACGCCTGTCCTCCCTTTTCAATGGGCTCAACGCATCATATCATATCAAAAAATTTCCACAATTAGCTAGATCGAATCACCCGCAAAATTCTAGGGTATTCACTGGCTCAGATACCAATCGAAATTTGCTGTTGTGGCTGTATTTATATTAGTTTCGGTTTGTCTGTGGGCTTAGTTATGGGGGGCGTGGAGGTGGCTCGCAGCGCAAGTGCAGTGCGCAGTGGTTCGCTGGCTGGCAGAAGTGTTAATGGCGGCTAATAAGGCGGCAATGGGCGGGCGGTCGGGCGCAGCCGAAGGATGACAAAAGGAAAATCGGAGAACAGCGACGCAAACGTCGCGGAATGACATTAACAAGCGTGATAAAAAGAGAAAAGAACGTGAACAAAAACAACAGCAACAGCAAGGAAAGAAAAAAAAACGAGAGAAACAAAAATAGAAATAGAAATAAATAAATAAAATAGACACAAACAGAGGTGCCAACAAAACGGAAAACAAACCCAAGAGCTGCAAGTCACAAAGTTCGCGAAGAAAGCCAGCGAAAGTTGCTTAAAGCTCGCAAAAAGCGCTGAGGCGCGCTCCACGACGCCGACTGTGGCGACAATTTATGGCTCTAATAATTTTTAAAGACGTCTGCGAATTGTACAACGCCGGTACGGCACTACCCACCGTCTCAGCCCCTGGTGGGCCCGCGGCCTCAGCGTCTGGACGTTTTTGACGTCGCGACGGGACGCGACACGTCACGTGACGTCAGTCTCTTCCCATCTAATGCCATGTCATGGCCCTGCCCCTTCTCCTGCCCCGCCCCGCGCTGTCCTGCTCCGTGCTGCTCTACCGTACCGCTCCATTCCGTTCCGTCCTGTCATATCAATTTTTGAGCGCTGCCAACCCTGGGCTAAACGATACGAAATGAGTAAGCAACAAGCCTAGACAGTCATCGACAACGTCTCCCCGATACCCCGACACCCCGACACCCCGACACCCCGCTCCCAATCTAACGTGTCGGTGTATTTAGCTCAGGAAGTATTTTGTCACAGTTGAGGGAATTCGCAGTGCGGATTCCTCGCAACTTATTAGCAATGTGAGGGAATATTCCACAGATTCTGAAAACTTCATGCGATGTTGCTGACAGGCGAGTGGGACATACACAGTATGAAACATTTATTGACTTGGTCTAAAATAGCATTTTGGGTACTCTAATGCTTATGTGCAATGGGAGCCGTATTGACCAAGTCTAAAGTAGTATTATGGCTATGCTGATGTCTATTCTAATTCTAGACAAATGGATGGGATATATGTACATACATGGGATATAGTAAAGATCTATAAGAAATCTGTGATATATGACACAGAATTTGTGTCTATAATTAATATGCTTATATCTATAAAGTCAACCAGCTTACGCTCTATCATTTTTAGCTACAGGACTCAATTTTCATAAATTAACGATATTGATATCGTAACGATATCGTTTATGGAAGATCGCATTAGACGTCTATGGTATATGAGTTATCGTAGATTATTGTATTTTTTATTTTTTATCGTATAGCGATATATATTATATCTTTTGTAGTATATTTCATGTCTTATATCTAATTTTATATATCGTAAATTGTGGAGCGTATTTTGTACATCATAAATATTTAAGATTCTATATCGTATATTTCATATCATATATAGTAAATCCTAGCCAGTATATCGTATATTTTGAAATCAAGAACAAAACTAACATTACTAACAAACATATAGTTTGATTTCAGATCTTTGGTTCCATTAGTTTCCTTAGTTCCATTAGTTACCTTAGTTCCCTTAGTTCACTTAGTTACCTTAGTTACCTTAGTTCCCTTAGTTCCCTTAGTCCCCTTAGTTCCCTTAGTTCCCTTAGTTCACTAAGTTCCCTTAGTTCCCTTAGTTCCCTTAGTTCCCTTAGTTCCCTTAGTTCCCTTAGTTCCCTTAGTTCCCTTAGTTCCCTTAGTTCCCTTGGTTCCCTTAGTTCCCTTAGTTCCCTTAGTTCCCTTAGTTCCCTTAGTTCCCTTAGTTCCCTTAGTTCCCTTAGTTCCCTTAGTTCCCTTAGTTCCCTTAGTTCCCTTAGTTCCATTAGTTCTTTCGCTTACCTGCTGATTCAATTCAATTGAAAAGTGACTAAGTAAAATTCCTCGATTCGAGCTGCTGTTCCACTCATGTAGAACTATTCGAACTAGCAACTAAAGCGAATATATATTCCAGCACGGAGCCAAAAGGATTACAAGTTGCAATTTGAATTTGTTGGCTGGTTTTGGCATGAATCTTGGCCAGAGACGAAGTTTGGCTGGGATCTGCGGCTGCGATGCTCAAGACAAAACATTTGGCAGTTGCAGACGTTGCACTTGCAACACACACACACACACATACAGATACACATACAAGCACACCCCCGACCCGATCTGTTTTTGAGTGCTTGACAAGCAGCGATTAAGAAGATAAATGATTATTTTGAGCAATGCGCGGAGCCAAAAACAGGATAACGAGCGCAGCGCCTTACATTTCCAATTAGACGGCAAATGAAAATGCGAGGCGTTCGCTTCGTTTCGTTTCGTTTCGTTAAGTTTTTGATTATTGATTTTACCAGGAGGCAGGAAAAGCGCAGAAAAGCGGCAGAAGGCGACGGTTAATTGCGTCTTCTTCTTCAACATCATCATCGTCATCGTCATTTTTGGGTGCTTTGAACCCGCGCTCAAAGTTCAGACAGTGACCCGAGCCGAAGACCCAAAACCGGCTGCTTTTTTCATTGTCAAGGCTGCTGCAGGCAGAGCCTACGAAAAGCCAATTGTGACGCCTGCCGCTACGCACACTGTGCGTGTGTGTGTGTGTGTGTGTGTGTGTGCGTGCGCGTGTGTGTGTGCCGGACAGAATACATTTTGGCGAATTGTGCGTCGAGCATTGAACTTGGCCAAGTTGAATCAACTCTTGGTCAATGAGCGTGTATCCCGCAGATACATTGAACCCTGCGCCTAGTCGAACGGACCACAGCTAACGGCGCTTTCTTTAATTAATTTCTATGCTCGCTGCAAATCGCGTAGCTGACAAAAACAAAAAAAAAAAAAACAAAAGAATACAGCCAAAACAAAATTATAATAATAAATAAAACTTGTTAAAATAGTTTTCGCCAGGCGAATTATAAAGCAGCAACAAGTATGATAGATAGCTGTGCATGTCTGTGAGTGTGTATGTGTGTGTGTCTGTGTGTGTGTGTAGATTGATACACAGATAGATACGCTCAGATACTTACCAGATGGATGGCCCACACGTAGAAACAGAGCAACATCTAACAGCAGCAGGGGCTGCCTGGCCAGTCCAATGAACCAGAAAAGGTCAGAAAAGTTGGCAAAAATAAAGGGGAAAAAATGCGAGAAAAAATTTGCTGTGCCTTACTTTAAGTTCGTTGTTTATTATTATTGAGCATTAGAGCTTAAAGAAAGGGTATTCCTACTATCAAGACTATTGAAAGACTTTTGTTATCATTCTATTTGGATTTGCTAAAGAAATATCCTATATGGCTCTTATATAGTATATCACATAGATTACATTATATATCGTTAACCAAATGTCGTATGTCGTATGTCGTATGTCGTATGTGGTATGTCGTATGTCGTATGTCGTATGTGGTATGTCGTATGTCGTATGTCGTATGTGGTATGTCGTATGTCGTATGTCGTATGTCGTATGTCGTATGTCGTATGTGGTATGTCGTATGTCGTATGTGGTATGTCGTATGTCGTATGTCGTATGTCGTATGTGGTATGTCGTATGTCGTATGTCGTATGTCGTATGTCGTATGTCGTATGTCGTATGTCGTATGTCGTATGTCGTATGTCGTATGTCGTATGTCGTATGTCGTATGTCGTATGTCGTATGTCGTATGTCGTATGTCGTATGTCGTATGTCGTATGTCGTATGTCGTATGTCGTATGTCGTATGTCGTATGTCGTATGTCGTATGTCGTATGTCGTATGTCGTATGTCGTATGTCGTATGTCGTATGTCGTATGTCGTATGTCGTATGTCGTATGTCGTATGTCGTATGTCATATGTCATATGTCGTATGTGGTATGCCCTATGTCGTATGCCGTAAGGTGCGTATACCGAATATATGAGAATGATATCGTACTCCATACGATATTCCATAACAACTCTAACAACAAACTCTTCTAGGGTATTTCATATTCAAGTTGCCCCCTTTTGTTGCTTACTCTGATTATTATTAAATTTCGCGCAGCTTTCTTTTTTGGCGTACTTATCTTATGTTTAATATATATTTATTTCGGTTTCAGCTGGAATTGGAATTGGAATTGGGCATTCCATCTTTGCGGTCCCCGTTTGTGTGCCAACAGATGGGCGAAACGATTATCGTACAACATTTTATCAGCTTTAAATGCGAGCAGCGCCAGCTGGTTTAGCAAGCACTGAAGGTGACCCGGTAGCATGAATGGGAATTTAAGCTATGATGGCATTGTGACAGTGTATGGAAGCCGGGGGAAGGTGCTGGGGGAGAGTTCGGAAAGTATATTTATAGCTAATCAGGAGGATGAACTGAATCGTTATAGTTCGATACAGGAGTTGTCTACCGTATTGGGCTCACGATACTACATAAACTTGTTTGCCTGTATTCCTCAATCGAAGTAGTTTTACTTGTTAACTTGATTAAAAATATATATAATTGTAATATTTATATGATTATATAACATAATGGTTATCGTAATATAAGCTTATTTAGAAGACAGACGAATTTATAATGGACAGAAGACTTTACCATCTACATAACTAACTGCTTCCACTGTGGGAATTCTATTTCTATTCAGACTGCAGCCTTTTTATATACTCTGCGCATGGAATTGCTGCTTAAATATATTAATGGAGCTATATGCTCACATTGGAGCCATTCAAGCATTGCCTAGAGCTGTGTTTGTCGGTAATCGGATGCTCAACACTATTCAAACTCTTATCAAGTACTCAGGAGTAAGATGAAACCTATTGATACTTGTTTATCATATTTATATATATAAAAGTATTCATTTATAAACTATATGTATATATATATATATATATATATATATATATATATATATATATATATATATATATGTGTGTATCACTAGATAGCTGCCACAGTTAGATAGGGCAATTCATAATGAATGCTGACAAAAATATAATTACATATTTCTCAAGCCTTTTGTGTAGACATGTTTATATATATATATATATATATATTGATTTATTTACTATTCATTATTGATTCAGCGTAAAGTTTATAAAGCAGGGTTTGCCTCTCCCCACATCACTAAGCAGTCGTGGCCGAGGGGTTAAGGCGTCTGACTAGAAATCAGATTCCCTATGGGAGCGTAGGTTCGAATCCTACCGGCTGCGAGGATGTGGAAGTTTTTTTTTATTTTTGCATATTTTTAAATAAATGAACATTTGCCAAAATTATTTTATATTATTTTTTACAAATTTATCAATTTAAAAAAATATTATTAATATAAATATAAAATAATATATAATATAAAATAGTTGCACTCGGAATGAAACTGCAGAAAGTTGTTGAAATAAGCCTTGATGTGTGAATATTTGTATTTTATATGAATACTCCATTATTTATCTTTATAACATCACAATTTATGGCAAATAGAAGAAAAGTTTCTGATATTTACTGAAGTAATTTTGCGATAGTCACGAAGATTGAAAATGGGAGATAAGGACATAAGGGTTTTATTAAAAGTATGTTACAGCCGGAAGGAGGCGTGGGGTCTACCAGAATATATATACTCTTGATTAGGACGATGAACTGAATCGACTTAGGCCTACCCGTCAAAAGAAGAAGAAGAGCTGGAGGCTTGTTATATTTATTAATTTTGTTTCCCTTAATTTTGTTTTGATATTTATTGATAAAAGAATTAAGAAAAAAGTCTATTCCTGATATTTATTTATATAAAAATAAAGAAAAAAAATCAATTTTCCCTTGTATAAATTATAAAGCTTTGTATTAAAATGTTTGAGTTGAGGCAGTTTAATTCTTCATTCAATTTGCCAACAAAAAAATTAATAATAATAAAAAAAAAAAAAAAAAAAAAAAAACCTAGCTCAAGATCTAAACACAAATCAACAGACAATGCAAAGTGGAAGAAGAAAGAAGCGAAGAAAAGAAATGAGAAGCAACAACAACAAAAGTTGTGAAAATTTGCGAAAAATTTTGTAATTAACCTGAAATTGATTGAATTTTAAACGCGCTTAAGCGACAGAGCAGACAGCGGCTCGATGGGATAGTTTAGCACTGGCGGTGGCTAGAGGGGGGCAGGGGCAGGGGCAGGGGCAGGGGCGGTGGGCTGCTCTGTTTGGGGTAGCCACCCGCAGCGCTGTGAAACGGGGGCGGGCGGTACGCCAGGTAAATGGACTTTCATTCGACTGGCCATTAGATTAATCATGGGCCAGATGGGGCACTTCGAGCGAAATTTATATAATAATCGCTGTGTGTATCTGTGAGATACATTTGGCCACAGATGATACAATTGGCGCATTGACCCCGGCCGAAGCACACTCAGCGCTTAGATGCAGACCCGCTGATAGACGACAACTGGCGAGAAAAAAGCCAAAAAACAGAAGAAAAAAAACGAAGTGAGAGACGAACAAAATCGGCGACAGAAATCAGAGCAACGCATAAAATTTGCAAAAAGCAGCGCGAAATGGGCATTGTTCGAGCAGAGTATCTCACCTGGTTTATCTAAAAGCTGGCCTCCCCAGCTCTCGCTTGGCTTTTCTTTCTTTCTCTCTGGCTTGCCAAAAACGAGTCGAAATAGAAATGGGTAAAGGCCTCGGCTAACGACCGCACAGACTTTGACCCAATTCAAACTTGGACTCTTCTCGTCTTGGCTCCACTTCAGGTTTGATTAATTGAGTTGCGCATCTCGTAGGTCCACACGCCGCATTACAGTGCGGTGCGTGGCTCCTGTCGCTAATTGAGGAAATCGAATGTTAAATTATGTACAGCGAATAAAACAAAGTAAAAAAGAAAAAAAACTTGGATCTATGCCACAAATTTATGCAAGCGGCGTCTATCTCTAACCCTAACTCTATCTCTATCTCTATCTCTATCTCCATCGCCATCTCTATCTCTAATAGCTGCCCAGACACTATCAGCTGCAGCTGATACGAGAAATTCACACGAACCGAATCGAATCAAACCGAGCTGAGGTGACGCGCTGCGACGCGACCTGTTTGCTGCTTGGTGTCATCTGCTCTCAAATTGTCTTGGATACCCTGCAGCTATTACCAATGCATCAGCTGGGCATATTTGCTATGCAGCAGGAGGCGTTGGCTTTGCCTAGCTCTGTTTAGCTATGTTTAGCTAGCTAGTTCGTATGCACATCTTGTCTCTAGGCCTGATAGTACATATATTTAGATACGTATATAAAATGAAAGCTCTTAGCAGCTCAAGTTCTGATCAGTTCTGCTCAGTTTCTTCATTTGCTATACTGAGAAAACAGTTCTTGGCCTTTTGCTCCCATGTTCGGCTGAGCTAGATGAGCTATATCTAGTAATATATGGGTATATTGATCCATAATATATATATATATATATATATATATATATATATATATATATATATATATATATATATATGATATATACCATACATATACATATATATAATACCTTTATATTTAAATATATATGACAGCTCTAGCCTTAAGCAATTCTAGTTCAAGATCGGAAATGAGAATCAGAAATTGAACTCATATTTATTATTTCGTTAGGCATCGTAGGTCTCAACAGCTACTTAAATGAAATCTTCAAAGCCCAATTCCTGCCTCCTGCCACGTATAGAGTTGGCTCTATCTAACGAACGCCCATCGACCAGGGTATTTGTCAGTCAGGCACTGCCCACGCTCGGCTATTTGTTGCTGTTTTCAGTTTTGTTTGATGTTTTATTTAAATTGCAGTTTTGTCGCTTTTATACGTTCTTCGTTTTTTTTTTCGTATTTTTTATGCGCTTTTGCCGAAATCGTTTTGCAATTTTCACTCTGGGCCGCGCAATAAATTTTCGCCCACAGTAAACGGAGATATAGGTGTTGAAATTTTGAACGCCGCTCAGGTTTACAGCAGTTCGCTCAATGATATATACATACAAACATACATATATATACATCTATCGTCTTCTTCGTCTTCGTTTTTGGCCAATGAACCGAGCTGGTTGTTACCTGGAAATTGGCTCCATTCGAGACGCAACACATTGCCAAATCGCTTTGACATATGCGACCAACAAGTTGGCCAACGATTAACACGCCCTCTAAAGCGAGCCCTCCCCTCTCCTGCCACTCCGCTCTCTACGCCCATGCCCACTGCCCCTCCCACAAATGCTTGTTTATGCTTAATGATGGCCCATAAAATATGCTGAAAGCAACCAAAGCGCTGATATATATTCCCATCGAGATCAACATGAATTTCGAAACATATTTTGGCCAAATTAATACCAACTGTTAATACATTGTTATAAAATATATATACAAGAAAAAAATATATTTATATACATATGTGAAATTGAAATTTCTTATATAAAAAAAACTAGTTTTGCAATACTTTTTGAGCGGAGATTGAAAATGATTATCATGCGCTGGCTATGCCACAGAGCTCTATGAAAACTTCAATGAGAAGAAGCCTGAATGTTATTAGAGCTTATATATATATATATATATCTGTGCAGATGTCTATATATTGATATATATTATTATATATACACACAGGTTTCTCCATATTCGAGTGGCCCATCTGGCAACCCCACAAGGTTGCCCATATTCGACGGACCCGTGTTTTCTTTTTGTAAGTCAATGAAAAATAAAATTTTGTTGATGTTGTCGATAATAATCATATTATTTGTTTCAGGTAGAACCTCTTTGAATATGATATCTCTCAAATGGCCGCCTTGAGCCTCTCCGGCGTATAGTGTCCGTCTCTGTCAAAAGGTGTGGGGCTGCCAGATGGGTGTCTCGAATATGGAGAACCCTGTATATATTTGTCCAGATGTCTATACATCGATATATCTACATACATACATATATGAAATTCTGTCTATTGAGCAGCTCAGTATACTAAGAGCTGATCAATGTTGTTCAACTGGATGTCGATATCGATAATTTGATTTGGCTTTTAAGCGTCCGTTGAATACGTGATAATAATCTTATATATTCTAAATTTTGTATATAATATATTGAATATATGTATATATAATATATATACCAAATGAAACCTGATTCTCTAGTCAGAGCACACACATAATTTAGCATTTATAGAGTTTATCGATATCGAATATATATTATATCATATAAAGCATATCAGATAACATACATATAAAGACTATATAGGATGTATGAAGCTTATTAATATAATATAAATCAATCAATATTATAATATAATTATCATATTAAGGAAACATTAGATTTCTAGAAGGCTCTTCTCTATACCAGACGTTTGCTTCCCTCTTTCATTTGCCCTAGTGTAAGTTAGAGCTTTGTGTTTATTTACAAATGGAAGACTTGACTTTACAAATATCAGAGAGGCAGGTAATGCACTTGTTTAGCTCGGCTCTATCTCACGCTGCGCGGCATGTTTGATTCACGTTGAAAATGCTGCTATGGCAATGCCTGAAAGCCTGAAGCGAACGCCATTTTCACACCCCCAAATGGCCGACCTGTGTGTGTGTGTGGGTGTATAGTTTGCATGACCACTTCATAATGCTGAGTGAAAAGTTAAGCGGCCACGCCCACGCGCGCTGAGGCAGGCGCGGGCGCTGAGTCAACGCGAATGCCTCAATGAAAGCAAAACAAAAATGGAAGAAGAAAACCTAAAATATTTGCATTCAAGAATTTTGCGTGTCTTTAGTAAATAAATTATACGAGTATAGGACACACACACACACACATATACAGCTACACAGATACATCGACAAACGTTTTTGCTGACTGCAGTCTCATCTAGGCAAACAGACAAAATGTGCATTTCCAACACACGGCTTAAAGTATATCAAAAGGGAACTCGCAATGTCTTGTGTGTGTGTGTGCATGTATGTGTGCATGTGAATGTGCGTGTGTGTGTCTCTTGAGCCAACTGCGCTCCACCCTAACATGTCGCCGAACAATTAATAACGGATTATGAGCGGCTCCCCAAGCGTGCACAATGCCAATGTGACGACATCTTAGCGAGTCAACAAAAAAAATAGATATATATATACATATATATACAAAATTAAGACACAAACACACACACACACACACACAGAGCGAAAGCGAGACACATAAGGAAAGCTTAAAAGTCACGAACGTCTCAACACAGCTAGAAAATCTGATTGAAAAACGATGAATTCATAATATTCAAATTAAATTAACAAACAAATTCATATGTTTTCTTAAATATTACAAATAATTCCAGCAATTTCCAAAAAAAAAATTAATAAATTAGTCTTAAATAAATTAATTAATTAATTTTTAAAATAAAATAAAATAAGTTAGTTATAAATAAATTAATTAATACAAATAACTCCAGCAATTTAAAAAAAAAAATTAATAAATTAGTCTTAAATAAATTAATTAATTTTAAAAACAAAATAAAATAAAATAAAATAAGTTAGTTTTAAATAAATTAATTAATACAAATAACTCCAGCAATTTACAAAAAAAAGAATTAATAAATAAGTCTTAAATAAATAAATTAATTTTAAAAACAAAACAAACAAGTTAGTTTTAAATAAATTAATTAATTTTTAAAATCCTTTTAAATAATTTCTCAAATTTATATGATTATAAACTGCATTTCAAAATCTCTGGCAAGTATATCATTTCAACATTAATACAGGGTTCTCCATATTCGAGTGACCCATCTCGCAGCCCTATACCTTTTGACAGAGACGGGCAATATACGCCGTAGAGACTTAAGGCGGCCATTTGAGAGATATCATATGCAAAGAGTGATGTCAACAAGTCTACTTGAACCAAATAATATGATTATTATCGACAGAAATAAAAACAAAAACACGGGTCCGTCGAATATGGGCAGCCTTGTAGGGTTGCCAGATGGGTCACTCGAACATGGAGAGCCCTGCACATATTTTATATAATTTTTATATTTTTAGAGACAGTTTCATTGCCTGTGCCTTATTTGATACGACTTTTCATTTCAATAAGAAACTTAATATGGAATGCAAACTATGAAGTATGAACTATGGACCAGAGAAAAAAGCGGTGTAGTAGCTGTTCAAGTTGGACTGTTTGAGTTCTGCATATGAAAGGCTTGGGCTGAAATGATAGAGGAGTCTTAGATGACCTGAATGACCTATTTTAGCTTCAAGTCTTTCCTGATGACATCAATCCTGGCAAATAAAGAGCCAAGAAAAGATCATATAAAGCGCTGTTCCCTTGACTCCACCTGGCTTATGTTACAACTGCAGCTGAGTTTTTTGAACAGTGTACTTTTGGTGCATATTTCATAGATTACATGCGCGTTCGACAGTTGAGCTGCGATACAAATGTTATTCGCAGTGGCTTTAGCAGCAGCGGCGTCGCCAAAGCCGCTTTATTATTTTATTATCTTTGCGTTGCTTTTGTCATCCAGTGGATTTTCCCATTCAGCTGATGAATGGAAGAATTCAAGCGTTTCGCCTTGCTGAAAAGCGTCGAGGATCAGCGCAATTCAAGATGAACACGCGAGTCCCTGTAGAATGAGCTGTGGAGAGATATAGCAAGCTTATGACAATATCGATGATTCATATGTGTTATCGATAACAATACAAACACAATCGATGCATAGTCAAGCAGCAGCTCTGGCTCTGGCTCTGTCGTGGAAGCATGTAAAACACACTTGAATTATGTTTTATGAAGATTCCAGGCTCAAGTCTGATATTTTGATTTACATTTTTAAAATGTTTAAAATGTCCCATATATAATATAATATAATATTGATATAGTATTTTTTATAATTCTTTATTTTTAAATACTTGGAAATTCGATTAGAGCTCTTGCCTTATGTTTTATTTGCGTTTTGTCACTTTTTCTCAGCTCTCAATTGCAACATGCACTACCCATCGCTGTCTTTCCCTGACTCCCTCTCTCTCTATCTCTCTCCCCCCTCCCTCACTTGTTGTTGCTTCTTCTTCTTCCTTCCCTCGCTCCTGCTTCAGTTGAAGCCTTCCATATATATCTTCTTGACTTTTCTCAGTATCCGAATGCCCCAAAGGCATTTTAGGTGCCATTCATACATCCCAAACAACAATTTCAAACCTTGCCCCAAAATGTCATCTTAGACCAATGAAGCAAGTGCTATCAGACCGAAGAGCTAATACACTCTGTTTGTATATGTCCATAAATATAGTTCTACATCGTTTATATAATGTATAAAAAGTTATTCAGGGAAAAATAAAAACAAATTTTGATATTTTAAATAAGAAATCTTAAGACAAAACATTTTTGACTGTGATTCTAAAAATATTCCCTTGCATAAAAACTGGGACTAACGCCAAATGGGAATAGAATTACATACACAATTCATTAAATTCTCAGACTAGAGCTAGTTCCGCACAACGAACCAGTTCACACTTGTGTCCCTCATGATGCCAAGCTTCAAATTCTCATAGCCTGCTACAGAGTTACTGTTTCTATTATCAGACTTGAACCGGTACCAAATTGGCTCCGAACTGGCTCATGAACAGCTTCACATTGCTATAGATACTTAGTTTACTGGTGTGCCGTCTGTTCAAATGACTTCGTATGATGGCAAGCTTTGTATTCTGTGAGTACCACACTTGAACTGGCTCCAGCTTAGTGACGAACTAGTTCACACTTGAGCAAAGGCTCAACTCCCATTGCTATAGATAAAAAGATAGTTTGCTGATGTGCAGTCTGCTTATGTGAACTGGTTCTATTCTGATGGGTAACACATTCGATTATCAGCTTTGAACTGGTTCCAAATCAGTTCCAAACTGATGCCTTTTGAGCTGGTTCATTTGATGACAAGCTTTTCATTCTGTTGATGGGTAACACATTAGATTATCAGATCCGAGCTGGTTCTAAATTGGTTCCGAACTTGTTCACACTTGAGCAAATACTCCTGCCCAGCTTTACATTTCTAGCCTTAGTGATGTGCCGCCTGTTCATTTGAAGTGGTTCATTTGATGGCAAGCCACAGCTGGCAGTTAAGCGACCCGCCCAGGCGACTTCATGCAATAGACAGAGTCTGATGTGCGACGCCTGGCAGGAGCGCAGCAGGAGCGGCAACTGCAACAGCAACGACCAAAAAGAAACAAAAAGAAAACAAATAAAAAAGAGTAGAAGAAAAGTGTGTAAAAAAGTGTGGCAAAGTTTTGCGACAAGTTGCAAGTTGCAAGTTGCAAGAGGCGAGTTTTGTTGTGCGGCAGCGAAAAGTCATGCGCCAGAGAGCTCCTGAAGGACGCATCAAGGAGACGCCGCACAGCAACGCTGACAATGATGGCAGTTGTTTGTTACGCTCGTTGTTGTTGTTGTTGCTGTTGTTGTTGTTGCTGCATTTTGGGCCGCTGTTGCCGTCGCTTTGTCATCATTAGGGCCACCCCCAGCGCGACGAAATTGCGCTTAGGGTTAAGTGTTCCCGTTAGAAAAGGGTGACCCTTCTGCTGCATGCTTATTCCTTTGAAATTTGTGTGTGTCGAGAGTGTGAGCAGCTGCCGGGCAGTTTCTTGAGCGGCTCACCCCAGCGGTCGCCGGACAATGGCCAGTGGCCAATGACACGCGCTCTTAATCCACGGCTAAGCGAGGCCCACGTAACGGTGCGGCGTCAAGGATATGCCCATTGTTTGACCCAAGGCGCAGCGCAGTTCAATGCACCTACACCTAACCCGAAAATTGCCAAACACCAAGTAATGTGTGTGTGTGTGTGTGTATGTTATTTATTGCAGCACAAAGGAGCAGGAGGAGCAGGCCTGCTGCCGGCACAGACGTTCAATGTCCTGCAGCAAACAGGCTAATAAAATGTGACGACGCCGTCGACGCTGACGACGAAGACGCAACGCGAATTGAAATTTTGCTGCCTGCAGCAGGATAACAACAGCAGCCGCACGCAGGACATTGACACCCGAAAACAAACGATGCCGACAGCCGAAAAGCCAACACAAACGAAAACAAGCCAACGAGCAACTGCAAAAAAAATACAGCCAGCACACACACACACACACACACACACACACTGGGAGAGCGAGCGTGGAGTAAGCGGGGGCAGCGCGGGAAGAGAGATATACACGAAGCCGTACGAAGCCCAAATGCCAATGGCCCGCTGCTTAGCCCGAACCGGGGCACGTGTGCGTGTCCTGCCGTTGGATTATCCCTACAGGACGCAGGCGAACGGCTGACAAGCTGCCTTCGCTGCCTGCGCTGCCTTCGCTGCCTTCGCTGCCTGCGCCGCCTGCGCTGCCTTCGCTGCCTGCACTCGGCGAGTGCATTGAACTCGGCGCGCGTTCACTTGGGCGTAAATCAAAATGTCCTGCCGAACAGCTGATGCGTGCCCGTTGCGTATACGCGGCGTATGCAGCTGCCAGCCCAAGTTCATTAAACGCCCAGCAACATGTTGGTGCGTGCAATGATCAGAGTGTTAAGCAAACCTTTGGCACATCGCCAACATGTTGCTAGCTGCCTATGTTAATGACAATAAAACATACTTTATTGTATCTCTCCTGCTCAGCAACATGCTGCCAGCTCATCCTGTTGGTGCGTGCAATGATCAGAGAGTTAAGCAAACCTTTGGCCCATCGGCAACATGTTGCTAGCTGCCTATGTTAATGACAATAAATCTACATAATTGTATAGTTTCTTCTGCCCAGCAACATGCTGCCAGCTCATCCTGTCGGTGCGTGCAAAGATCTTAAGCAAATCTTTGGCCCATCTGCAACATGTTGCCAGCTGCTTAATTCTATAATGTTTCTCCCACCCAGCCACATGCTGCCAGCTCATCATCCTGCTGGCAACATGGGATCTACATCAGCTACAATGCTGCGTATCGCAGCAGCAACATGTTCCT